>CM024540.1:10924343-11397674 GCA_014182365.1 Eucalyptus tenuipes
AGTGTAATCTTCCTTGGAGGAATAGGGTGTGGAAGGATAACTTTGTCATGGGCTCTTAAGTTCCTTTCGGCAAGGATTTCTACCATAGTATCGCCCGGTTTTCTTTTGGGGCTTTATGCCATTTCATGCGGAAGAAGAGGAATTACCTGTCATCTTTCGGGGCGATTCCTTTGCGATCCCGGCTATGAAAAATCACTTGATCAAAGTTGTGAAGGATAAGGCTCTTACGTTTGCTAATGTTCCGCCTACTTCAAGAAATAGAAGACTCAGAAAAGCTTTGGGGTTTTGATCCCTCCATCTTCGGCTCGGCGTCATCTTCCTAACCTCCTCCGATCTTCTTGCTAGAGGGTCGGTGGTGCATTCTAGGTTGTTTGTCTTTCTGTTGTTGTTCTTGGTTTTCCTTGTGTATCTTTCAATTCGGTATCCCCACACTTGTCCTGCTCTTAGCGGCTAAAGTGTGAGTTTTGGTACCGGATTTTTGTACATTTGTCCAAAGCTAATATATTTACTTACCTTTACCAAAAAAAAAAAAAAACGTATGCCTCAACGTTTCTCTTTAGTTCGATCCTTCTGAGAAGCTCAAACAAATTCTCTCTTATGTTGTTTTTAAGTTTTATTTATTTCACAAAAAATAATTGATTTGAAAAATATTTTCCCTAAAATGATCACTTATTATTAGAAGCATCCATACTTATACCTTCAGTTTCTATCGGAAGAAAAATTTTATTGTGGAATTTAGCATATTATTGAGGAACTTTTGCAGAAGTAGATATTCACGAGGAAAAGTAATTTCAACCTGTTCATAGTTAACATTTGTTCTGACGCAGTCGCTTTTCCCATTGAAAATAAGCATTCATGCATCATGTAATTACACTAACAATTTCTCTGTGGCAAATAAACTTTAGTAGACAATAGTTTCTCCATGTAATTAGTACTTCCCATGAGAAAAATTAACATTCAAACCATCAGAAATTAATTGTGGTAAAAAATACACTATGACGAGCTAATAACTCCAATTTCTTGAACATACAAGTAAATTAGCTATTTTAGTAAGCAATTTTTCACTTCGTGATCAGCAAGAGAATGTATGACATTCAATCGACTAAAGACTAAAAAAATTTCCATGTGAAAATCAGCTTCTGACTATTGAAAGTGATTTCTTTCAACCCATTGCTTGTTTGTAACTCTTCTTTATATTATAGTTTTATTTCGTGGACTTCTGTAACCCTTCAGCAATGAACAAACCCAATGCAAAAGCGCTTGCTCAAGTGACACCCGCCCTTCCCTGCTAATCATTTCTCTTATACCAGTTTCGCATCATGAGGCATTCACAAGGTGAACAGTGCATTCCTCTCGACAAAAAGGTCGGGCGGAGTGATCCAAAACAAGATGAAACAAGAGTCTGCGATAAATTGACGATTTCAATCGACCAATTTCAGGATGGAGGAAATGAATTCTTTTAAATATACATCTCTGTAGCTCCACATTTTCTTGAGAGAAACTAATTCACAATTGAACAGGAAAACAACAAAAATCATCAGGAACCAAAATTTAATCGGATTAGCGGGCGCCAGAAAACTTACGCAACGTGGACCCACAATTTTCTTGATAGTAGAACTAACGAATGATGGGTGACTCGGGATGTAACTCTATAAGGCCACCCTCACAAACTATTAAAGCAATCACCTTTTCCTCTATGACATGCCATATATCCAGAATTGAATTCAGACTATCATTTTCCATTTCCGTAGCAGCATCCCCGGCAATTCGCCTGAAGAATTGTTAGCGCCATCTTTAACCCACATGCTTATTCGCTTCTTCTATTGTGTTGTGTCGCCTCCAGCAGCTAAACTTTATCGGTTTTTGTGTTTGTTCAGGCCTGTATGGTGTGGAGAGACTTGAGCACAATTGGAAATATAAGAAAAACTGCATAAGATTGACTCGCATGGGCAGATCTATTACATTGCTAAGATGAGACTACTCTTTGGACATATCAAATGGTTTAATCCTACAGCCTTCACTAAAGATCAGACCCCAATATATCTTGTTTGTTTCCCTCTCTGTGCAATAATATTAATGGAGAAGCGTAGCAAAAGCACTTACAGGTGTATGTGGGATCTGAAGAACAATGAAGGAAATGGAGTACAGAGCTACACTAATGCCTATGCCGGCAAGAAAATTGGACAGCAGCTTCTTATCATCTTTTGACGGTACAAAAACTCCCTTCAGTGTATTGGTCAATAAAAAGATACGATGAGAAATCTGCAAAAGCAAGTCAAGTAAAAGAAAATTTCAAATTGTTAGATCTATTTGAACAGTCAACTAAAGTTTTTCATGTTTGAGATTCAAGGGAGGCAAGCCCTACAAGAACATATATTGCAGATGTCAGCATAAAGTTCAGCATAGGATAGCCTGGGATGAGACAAAGAAGCCATTTAGGCTGTCCATTTGGCATGTTTGATCTGCATAAGAAAACAAAAGAATTAGAAAGGCACCTAAAATGATGGAAGAGTGCAGAGGTACTTATATCTTTGGACACTGGGAAATTTCTACTCATGTAAACTCATAGTTTGCTTTCCTCAAACAGCCACAATAATTTTGTTAGTTGCGCAATTTTGTATTTGAATTCTTACTGCACTTTATCATGCAGTAGTAGCTTCCATAAACCACAATAGATTCTGTCTCAAGTTTATAACTCAATGAAAAGATAACAGCATTTACAAGATCAAAGCCACAGAAACAAATGCCCAGAAAATTCTAAGCATACAGAGAGTGCACTCGGCAATGGACAGAAAATGACACTACACACCTCAACCAGATGTGGAACTGGGAAATATATGTCTCCAATGTAACCTTGCCAAGCCACCTATAAATACAAACAATGCAATTAGAAAGGAACAATAGAAGTGTCATGTGTGCATAGACTTTATCCTTCGTTTGTCCAGATTAAGAGATAAGTTGAACATACGCCAGGAGAGTCAACGAATAATTCCGGAGGTGCTGAGTGAAATTTCGCAAGCAAATGTATACCCTGAAAGCAAACAGATATTAGAGCATGATAGAGAATAAACGGAGAGACTTGTAAACGCTGGAGAGAGTAAAAGAATGGCAACTCGACACCCACGTGATAGGAATCCAGGATGTGTAAGGGTGAAGCTTGTTGTATGACACTTTGTCCAGTCTGTAGATATATTCATACCACATGTAACCCACCTAAAAGTTAACTGCATTAGTCAACTGACCAAAAACTAAAGCTGCAGGAAAAAAGAGCAGCACAACATGAATCCAGCTTTAACTTGGAAATATCAACAAATAGCAGCTAGGATCCTAGGATGCAGCAGTGAATAAGATAATTCAACTCACAAATAAGGCAACTGCAACGATGCCCGATTTTATTGTGACCTTTCTCTTGTTTTCCATTTCCTCCAGTTTCTCCATCCATCTCTCAACCTAAATTGATTAAAAAGAGCTTCAAGTCTGAAACTTCCAAAAGAAGAGACCTAGCAACCTAAAAATGTAAACAGGCATTACCGTTGGATGGTAATAGGCATATATCATGCCAATGATCCAAATGTAACGATCAAGTCCAGATCTAAAATGCCACTCATGCAATCGAGGCAGATCAGGTTTTGCTGGATCAGTATATCCTGGCAACAACAGAAACGGCATGGTGCTATCAAACAGTCAAAGAGGGAAAGGGCGATTAACATTCAAAAACTCAGATAGACACACTCTGCTCAAGATGTGAGAAATGCATGACGAAAGCCAGAGTAATGCGAATGCATAAAGATAATTGTATTAAGTCTAGAAAAGAACATTCTGTCATAAGACTTTTGGATAACCATTTTCAAGGCAGCCTATGGTTCTTTAAAGATCCTTTGATGTAATCCATATATTAAAAAGTCCCTCCACTAATAACAATGAGAACCTGCAGCAAGCATACTGGTAAAGAAGGTAAAAGGTTTGCACCAATTATAATAAAAACCTAATTCAGTCCCTAGTAATATTACTTCATTTCCAACACGAAGATTAAGAGAACATCTGTCACTGTCCAAATGTTAGCATTTCCAGCTAAAGAACTCTGAAGTGTGTTATCTCAACAATATTCCCGACAAAGGCAAAAAAGAAGTCAATAGAAGTCCTTGGTACCAACCTAATAGAAATGCTAATGGGCCCCAGAGAATTTCGAAAACACCTGGAATCTCCCACATCAATATAACCACCAGAAAGCAAGCAAATATCTTCGCAATCATCACCGATCTTATCTCATTATACTGGTTGAGAATACCCAAGGCTCCATAAACCATAAGAGTGAAAAGCGTGTGCATAGGGCAGATATAGTACAGCATGTAGTCATTGTTGAGAACAATGCAGCAAAATATCACGAAGAAGTTTAGTCGCCACATCATCTGCACGAAATTGATAATAATTCACAAACATGTCAGAGTTCAGTAGACTAAAAGCAGTTAAGCAAGTCAAGGCAGTACGAAGATTAAAGCTAAGCAATGATGACCTGAGCGAAACGAGCAAGACTGAAATCCTTCCTAATGTAATAATAGGAAAAATTGCCAAATCCCGTCATCCAAACATATGCAGCAATAAATACACGGATCGCGTTGTAAATTTCTGCTGCTGCAAAGTAGTGATAAATCAAAAAGAGAACCTGCAAAACACAAAGAAAACGGGCATGCAGCATTAAAATAATGCCTCGGCTTCCTTCAGGTGAGTGACATGTACATTCACAAAAAAAAAACCAAAGAAAAGAGAAAATCGAGTGCCCTCAACAATGCCAAAAAAAGAAAGGCACGTATAGGTTGACTGACAAACTATGCATAAAACCTGAACATTGGCCTGGTTTACAAAGCCAACCCAGATCTGAAGTGCATGAAAGTCCATTAACGGATATCAAGAATGAAAGAGCATATTTTGAGCTAAGAATTACTAGATGACATGCTTCTTTAGTTATCACAAATCGCGACCTTTTCCAGTGCAAGCTTACCTCCACTCGGCAAATAATTCAGCAAAAGTAACGATAGCATAGTTAGGATTGTACCATCTTTATTTATTTATACAAGTTCCAGATTGTACTGTTTCTATTTATTCAGTACCGAAAACTATGCTTCATCTTACTCTGACTCAGAGATAATAAACCTGCAAGAAAACTTGCCTGCATCCATCCTTTCCATTCCTCAGTCTGATGCCTATTAAGGTAAAGAATGGATTTTCCAGAAAATGCCGACTTGTCATTATGCTTCTTCAGGAGGCCATCAGTGCTACTATGATGAGAAGAGCATAGAGAAAGATGAAAAGGTCCCTATTGTAACTCTGTCCAAGGAAAATAACAATATCAGCTGAGCAAGTACATGACACCATTCTCCAAGTAACAGTTCAAAAATAAGAGACAACAATACGACTCCCATTGGATATTTCAGGGCAAAAAGTCATCCAGCAGTGCCCTAATTTTGCTAGTTAATAAAACTGTCAACTGAATGCTACCAAAATACATGAGGAATGTTTCATTCGACTCCTCAAGAAATATAAAACAAATTATGCAACTCTTTCTAAAATCACAGTTGCCGGACAGAAGTACAACTTCGAAAGGTAGCAAAATCCACTATTAGCTCTAAAGATAGTAATATAGCAATAGAAAGCAGAAAAATCATTACCTTAGTAGATTCTCCCAATATATTTGTTCGATCACAGATGTAGAAGTAGATTAATACTGCTCCAAACTCAGACCTATACAATGCGCACACTTGTAAGAAGATGCCAAGAGAGTAATTGCTCCCAAATCAATGTAATCATTAGATCACAGATAAATAATTAGGACGATACTGTTCCAAACTCAGACCCATACAATGTGCGTACTCATAAGAAGATGCCAAGAGAGTAATTGTTCCCAGATCAAAAACAACATTTCACTTACATTGCTCTAAGAGTTGCTCGGTTCTCTAGCAAGAAAGAGTCATCCATTGTCAAAAACCTAAAACAGGTTCAGAAGTTATATAGTAAGTAAAAGACCTAATAAATAGGGAACTCCATGAGAATACAGCATAATAAGATAGGCACCTGATCAAATTTGTTTTAATGGATGAACTATGAAACTTTGCAGAGGCTGATTTGGCAAGGCCTCCTTCCAAAAGAACAGCTCGATCATCTTCCTTGGTAGTACCATTTCCCAATTCCACCAAATTATTGTCTGAGTGGCTATAGCCAAGAAGCAAATTGTTCAACACCGAATGCAATTCAATAGTTCATTGAATGAATTTAATAAAATTTCAATATCAGCTCATATCAGTATCATTTGCTAGAACTATATCCTGCTTCCTGTTTCCATCAGAACTGCACAAAGGCAAGAGCATGTGCCCACACATCTCCTCATAGTAGTATCGGAGATATTTCAGACATATCCCCATAGCAGTTCTAGAGAAATCACCTGTTATGTGCATGCACATCCAAAATTGTCACAAAAATCTACATTGACCCATGAGATGTGTGCAACTCCTACTATTAAATCTTGAGATCTAACAGCTTGGTCAGAAACAGTCACCCTAGCAAATCCAAAGGGAACTTTGGAAGGAAATGAATCTCAAAATTATGTGCCCCGTGTCCTTACAGTAACCGAGTGTTAACATGCTATTCTAACTTCCCTGTTCTTTAGGTAGATGGCTATTTGAATAGCCATTCCTATTCTTCTTTCTCTAAATATATCTTAAACTTAAACTATACGTACCAAAATCAACTGTCAAGAAAGTTGTTTTGTAACTGAGTTGCCATTCCCTGCTTCTTTGTGAATTGCTTTTACTGGTAAAAGACAAGAAAATGGAAAAGCTTATTCTGCATTAATTTATCTTTTGAGGGTTCTAAGAATAATGGAGATTTGGGCCTACTCTTAAGGGGAAAAAGTGAAACTATTGAAAGGACAACTTGCTGGTTTTAGGATTTGGACATCTTACATTAATATTTCAACTAACATTAAAACTGTAAAACGATATAGTTGGTGATCATGACGACTATCCAGTATACTATACATAATAAAGATTGGAGCCTTGTCTCTGAGCTAATAAACAAACACACTGCCTTTCATACCCCAGAAGGATCCTACCATTGTAATTGACTTTCCAACTGTCAAGATTCAAAGAATGTTCTTAACCCCTTTCCAATATCACCTCTAACCCATCTCAACAACTTTTCTGGTAAAATACGAGCAAACTATTTGAAGTCACAATGATTTAGTTTTGAATGCTCACAGGTAAAAGTCTCTTCCTCTTTGTTTTACCAAAACTGGTGAAGGTCTCATTGAAGACTTCTTTTCAAGAAAAACCAGGGCAGGGAGGAAAGTTAATGAAATGAATAACATGTCAGCTTGAAATTTGGAAGACAACCCAATCACTAGTCATATGCAATCACCGTTAAGAAAGAGTTGTCATGATGATATTGAAAAACTCACACTTTAGAAACCGAAGCAGACTTCCTGAACTCCAGCACTTCCGAATATATCCAGGCGATAAATACTGGGATGATGCCGAGTAAAAAGGACACCTGCAGCATGATAACAATTGCTTTCATCAGTGAAACAAGTGTTTTTCTGCGATGCACTAAACTATTAACTATAAATGCATAAATATGCAGTGCATGTGCAAACGCTGGCTAGATATTTCATTAAAAAGAAGTTTGAATAAATAGTCCTTGTTCATGCAAGCAGAATCCTCACTGGATCCTCAAGTAATTGACTAAACCTATAATGTAAATTCTTATGAAGGCAAACCTGTTAAACTACATCCACATCTACACTAAGCAGCTCCAAAATCTGCAAACAATGTGCTATAGATGAATCTGGCACTAGGAATGGAAACCAATACTTGGTAGTACATACATGAATGTCTCATGATGCTGAAAAATTAGAGGAACGCAGCAAACATAAACGAACAAAGTGAATGAAAAAAAAAGGTCAAATCTCGAAACGAAACAACTGGCAGAGCCCCAAGACAACCCGCCCAATCCTTCAAATTTCCTAACATAGAAGAAAAACATCTAGCAAAGAGGAGGAGAAACGTCGCACACATCATCCTGAAGCATATGTAATAAAATATACACTCCGTGGCAGCACCGCACAAAAATACACTAGAAATGGTACCGAGACACTTCCAGATCAGAAACAGTGCAAAAACTGCTCCTAACTTGGATAAATCACACACAATGTCAGAGAAGAAGCCTCATATTCCTCCCAACAAATGGAAAACAACACCGAATTATAGCAGAACTCCATCTGCACGAGAGACACTCTGCGATCGCGCCACTATTCATCGGGTCGATGCGGTGCGTGTTTCTGTGACGATAATAGCAACACGCTAACAAACTCGGGGACGTTGCGATCATTTCAAGCGGCATGCTACGGATTGGCGATGCTCAGCGAATCACACGCCATTCCCACGATCCAGGAGGGAAACCAAAAAAAAAAAAAAAAAAAAACCAGAAAGCCTATCGACGCAGCATCCGCGTCCAAGCTCCGTGCGGATCACGCGCACGGCACCGATCCGTTCAAACACCAGCAGATCGAGGACTAGAGGAAGACGACAACAGCGAAAAATCCACGAAAAAACGGAGAAAATCAGTCGCGACACTCGCGTTCCGCAAGGATTCACTCCACACCCAGCTCCCGCCACCAAGAAAAACGACCGACATTGTCGCCGAATCGAAGCGCGAGAAAGAACCGCTACCTGTCCAGCCGTGATCGGCCCGGAGACCACCATCCTTCCTCCCCCGCTCCACACTCGAATCGGCACCCACCGCTGGCAGGATCGCGGGATCAGCAGGCGGAGCGACGGCGCATCGACCGGTGGCGGTCCTCCTGCTCCTGTTCCTGCTCCTCGTCGGCGCGGCCAAGGGCGGTGGAGCGACGGGAATCGCAGATCCGAGGGGATGGAGATGGCCAAGCAGATTATATACGAGGGACGATGCGGGAGGGAGGGATGGCGAGGTTCCAACGAAGAATGCGGGGAGAGATTGCTTGGAAGGAATGAGAAGATTTGCGGGGAGACGTCGCTGTCGCCCGCTCACCGTCGGTTCGGACGTGTGCGGGAGCGTGATGGATGAGGGCGGTGCGTGGGGAGTGGTTGGTTGGGGGCGTCTCCCTGGTTGCACTGCTCTTTTCATTTAACCAGAAAAAAAAAAAATTAAAAATTAAAAAGGATTTGATAATTAAAATTAAATTAAATATAATCAATTAAGTGGATTTTGATAATATGGGGGAGCCGGTGAAGCTACCAAACGTACATTAATCATTATTCTTATTACCCGATTAGGTATTGGTTTTATTGATAGGGATAAGGACGTAAATGGTCCATGAATTTTGGCGATGTGGTCGCTGAACTTTCGGGATATATTCGATTTAGTCTTTGAACCATGTGAAATGCCCGATGTTGCTCTTCTAGAGTTAAGGTCAAGACAATATAGAACATTTTTATATAATTTAGAGATCATCTTGATTACGTATCAAAGGTCGCAGATTATATTCAACAATTTAAAAATGTGAATCACATTAAACAATTCAAAAATGTGGGGACGACATTAAACGAATTAAACGTTCGGGGATCGCATTGCACATTAAACAAATTAAACGTTCAGATTATATGAAAATGTTCGATGTTATCCTTCCATTGAGTCAAGTTCAAGATAATATTAAACGACTAAATCAAACACGTCCCAAAAGTTCATGAACCATATTGAATAATTCAAAAGTTTCGAGACGACATTGCTCATTGAATTAAAGTTCATATACTACATTGAATAAATTGAAAATTTAAGGACCACATTGTCCCGTTTTCCCTTATTTATTTTGATAAGGACGCTATGATTGTTATTAATTAGTAATTAATATGGAAATTTTTTATTCCCTCGTGGATCTATTCTTTTAAGAGGTGGCCGGATCGCTTACGCGTTTGAAAATTTCGTGCAATTGACCTTTTATTCGTGTTATAATGATTGATTAGATATTGATTTTTGTATGTGTATATACCGAAAAGGACATGATGAATTCATGCATTTACATGTTTGACACTTGCTAAGAGAATCTTTCGTACGTTGGCGTTCGCGTAATTAAATTAGCGTAGGTGCATCTACCTTCGATGGCGATGCTTCCAAATTCAAATTATATCGAGTGTTCGTTCATTTATGGGGAAACTGATGAAATGTTTTGACTGAAAAATAGAGTTAGCTTAGCTTTCCTTGGCCAAATTAACGGTTCTATATAATTACCAAAATAATGCAAATTCTTTTTTTTTTTGTCATTCTTAAAATCACATGAAATGTGTGCTATTATAAAAGGAAACTAGAACCTCCTACTTCTGAGAGATTTAAACTATTATTTTTCCTTCCTCTTATATCCGTAATTATACATTTCATTAATATTGGACCCATGGGCAAATCCGTTAGTTAATAATTATAATTTGTCGCTCGTATGGTTCAATCTTTTCCCGTGTACAACAATTTTCCCAAGAAGATGCAAATCTTGAAAATCGTTCTATCTTTCGAAATCTATATACACAATTTCATCATAATCTCTCTCTCTCTCTCTCTCTCTCTCTCTCTCTCTCTCTAAATATGTATTTTTAGTAAGAATGAATTATTTCAAAATAGATACAAGTTCCACTTGACATTTGGAGTGTACTCTATTGGGACCGCCTCCCAATTTTGGAACATGGAACTTACCATATATACTCTAAAACCAACCTTAAAACCAAACATGCAATTCCAATGTCCAATCGGGAACCGACCAATTACTTTTTGTCTTTGATTTTTTTATTCACTTTTAGTCAAGCAACAACAAAAATTTCCTTTCATATTTATAGAATTTCATCAATAAGACTCCCTATCCCAAAAAACCATTTATAATTAAAGTAAACTATCATACCTAGCAACAGAAATCGTATTATGTTATCATGTAAAGTAAATTGAAGGGGTTGACTCAAGAGTAAACTAGAAATATGAGCAAAAGAGTAGTGATTAGTTAATTTGAGGTTTTTATATTGGATTTCTCTTGCAATGAATATACATATATGTTGTAAATGGATTCTAATAGATATCTTTCTTCCACCTGCTTTAGAGTAAGTTTAAAACTTATTAAAGTAATGGAAGAACATATTGAATAACAATAGTAATGACGTGATATTCCTAATTCTAAAAGTTTGATACTATTAAAGTATAAAAATTGCTGCAAAGATCCATAAATAAAAGTAGTTTTAGGGTTATCTCGATCTGGTTAGATTCAGTACTCCAATTCCTAGTTCGATTCTCTAGCTCCCAATCTGGTTCTTCGATTACAATTCCTAGTTCGGTTTGATTTCTACTTGGAAAATAGACTGCACAGTACCGGTTCCAAAAAAATTTAAAATCGAAAACTGGACTGATAAGTCTCGGAATCGAGAATTGGACCAATTTTTAGGATTAGTCTAGTCCGGTTGACGGTTTTATGCGACATCCATTCTCACCTTTAGTATTTAATGAAATATTTCTTTCCAATGTCAATATCTTATGTACACATAACGTGCATGCACATTTACTATCTTTTTAAACCAAACCAAATGTCATATGAATTTTTTGAGTTGAATTTCTCCAACATAGTAGGTTGTGAAGACGATAGTTCATCTGCTCATAGTTTAACAATTTTTCTTATCCTTATTATTGAATAGTACATTTACCTAAGCCTGAACTTTTTAAATACAAAATATCAGGAACAACATAAATCTCTTCCTTTTCAAGGTTATGATATTGGTTCACGTGAAAAGATTGCTCTTTAAAAAATAGTGTACGGCATAGCTGGTACTAAAAAGCAACTAAGCAATGCAATTTGGAATATCACAAGTCATATATGGGAAAAGTATCAAAAAAGTCTTAAACCTATTGCATTGGTACCAATTCAGGTCCTAAACTTTTCAATTGGATCAATTCAGTCCATCCGGCCAATTTTGGCCGGCCGACGTTGACGTGGACGTCGGCCAAAGTGGCGGATCGACGTGGAATTTTTAATGATTTTTTAAATTATTTTTCGAATTTTTTAATATTTTGTAAATAATTTTTTAATAATTTTTTTCTTTTTTTTTTTTTTTCCTTTTTTTTTTGGCCTTCTTCCTAGCGTGGCCGGCGAGCCTCCGGTGAGGCTCGCCGGCCACCGGGCGAGGCCGAGCGGCCCTCGCCGGCCGCCGGCGAGGGTCACGGCCCTCGCCGGCCTCTCCCAGGGCCGCCGGCGAGGCGGCCGCCGGATACGGGCGAGGCCGGCCTCGGCCGCGGCCCGGGTGAGGCCGATCGGCCCTCCAGGCGAGGTTGGCCTCGCCCGCGGCCCCGGGAGAGGCCGAGTGAGGGCCGCGACCCTCGCCGGGCGCTGGTGAGGCTCGCTCGCCTCGCCCGGGGCCGCGGTCGGGCGGCTCGCCCAAATCCGGCGCCGCCGCCTCGCCGCGCACGGGAGAGGCGGCGAGGGCCGCGACCCTCGCCGGCAGCAAGCGAGGGCCCGCGGCCCTCGCCGGCCACGCTAGGAAGAAGGCCAAAAAAAAAAGGAAAAAGAAAATAAAAAAGAAAAAATTTATTAAAAATTATTTAAAAATTATTTAAAAATCGAAAAATATTTAAAAAATCATTAAAAAATTCCACGCCGCCATCCGCCATCGACCGACGTCCACGTCGGCGTCGGCCGACCAAAATTGGCCGGATGGACTGAATTGGTACCAATAGCAAAAGGTTTAGGACTAAATTGGTCAATGAAAAATTTAGGATTGAATTGACCAACGCAATAGGTTTAGGACTTTTTGGTACTTTTCCCGGTCATATATCAACAAACTCTTGTTTTTCTATAGTCCAGCAGGCACCAGTGTAGCCTGTAAAATAACTCACGAGCCTCATGAAATGATCAAATCATGCCTTTGACCTATACAAGTGGCAATAATCCAGAGCAACTTACAGACATCAGGCAAGATTTGAAAAGTGACCTCCATATCCTAATCTGAATATCTCCTGACTTCCAACTGATCTCGTCAATCAAAGAGAGTTAGTATTGGCGAACTCAAATCGATAAAAGTTGTGATTTTTGAGTTCTAGAACATCGCTCTCTCAAGTACAACTACCAAAAAAAAAAAATCACTAATGATGCATAATCATGAAATAATAAATATCATGAGTTGTTTTATTGCCTTTCAAACCATCATGATATGATGCTCCAACCAGCAATTGACTATTTCTCGTAGCGTTGTCTTCAATGTTAGATGGTTGACGGGCCATAGACATCTATGGTCACATCCTACATCAACATTGGCCAAGAAAATCCTTCATAAACATGAGAAGTGATCTCGTTCAAAAGTCAAATATTTGACCAATGTAAGTGGCCCATCTTTCTACCTCAAATGCCAAAAATCTATCTCTATCTAGAATTTAAAGGTAATTCTAATTGAGATATATGCCATTGGTAGAATATCTTGACTATATACAAAACTTCTTGAAGCATTTTCCCCTTTTGATTAGCCCTTTGCATCGGTGTATTAAGGTTAATTTCATGACACATTTTTTCCAATAATTTGAGTAATGGCACTACTAATCTCTATGGCTTTCAGTTTGTTTTATATCATCCTTTTGTTTTTGCCAATGTGATCTTAGAACTATATAATTTCTTATTAAAATAAGTCACCGTTAAAAAAACTAATGGAAATGTTATCAAGTTGTTATTTGTTGTCGTCTTATCCGACATGTCTTTCAAAAGCTAGAAGAAGAAAAAAAAAAACAAACTAACATATTTTGAAATTTTAATAAATAAAATAAATACATAAAGTATTGAAAAAGGAAAATTAACAGAGAAAAAAAAAACTTTCGATTGCTATGGCAGCCATGGCGTTGTGATGACGATTAGGATAGGGTCACCGGGGTCGCATGACCCTAACAAGACTCTCTCTCTCTCCCTCTCTCTCTCTTGGGGCTCACATTGGCAATTGCGCTATGGTCATTAGAGATTGGCAAGCCCTGTCATCCTTGGCTGAGGCAATTGCGCTATGGTCATTAGAGGTTGGCTTCCCAAGATGTCCATCTCTCATTATGGTTTGAGGATATTTTTCAAGTTATTAATAATTTGGTCCACTAAGCATAAAAAGAATCCATGTCATCACCTATTGGTCCAGCCACAGCTAACGTGGCACTGATGTGACGATTCACATCAGCATTTTTGTATTTTTAACATATGACTAACTTCACTCAAAAAAAAAAAAAAAAACTCATCTAGAGACCACATTATAAAAACTGAAAGGACTAGCGGGGCCATAATCTCCCAACTTCATAACATATTGAATATGTACCGTAATCCCTATTCTGATAATTAGTCATGTTTGCACCCAAATAAAATAGTTTTAGGATCGATGACAACCTTAGCTTGGAATTTGATGTGATAAGGAACCCCTAACCACTAATATAAGAAATGAATGTAGCCCAACCGCACTAAAATGCAGTCATTGGCATGTCGAGTGGTGTGAAAAATAAATCGAGCCTTGAATTTGAATTGGTCGTCAAGGAAGATACAAAGGTCAAGTCCATTAGTCAAAGAAACCTTGCTTGGTACAATAAGCAAAAGTTTAGTACATCGCACTCAATTTCGGTTCCTTCCCACCTAATCACGAGATGAAGTGCTACTGAAGAAACCATTCTATTAAATTGCCATTAAAGAGATTTTATGAACAGCTCATGTAACGTGAACAATAATTAATGTAAACTGACTTCTGTGGACTTTAGAATCGATAGTGCGACCACTATTTCTTTATGTGTCCCCTTCAGCTGTGCATTGATAGTGAATAACAGCAAATATTAGAGAAAATTAACTGATTAGTCTTAAATATATTGGCCCTCCTACGTGGCACATCACCACGTTAGCGATTTCCAAGTGAGAATCGACTTAAATGAGTACATTGAAATTTCATGCAAATATTTATGATTAAAATGGCAAATTTGGAAAATTTAGAACTGAATTGACATTCGTACAATATGTTTAAGACTCGTTAGATATTTCACCCCAATTTTTTACCATGGTACTATGCACTTATTGGGGAATCCAAATCTTTGATTTGAAAAACATTAAAAAAAATGTAATTTGGAGATCATCAAGCATCTTGACATAGACCAACGTCTATCCTAAAATTATTTCAATTAAGTTTTATCAAGCTCAGTCAAGGATCATTCAAGGACACGAACGTAGAGACTTGACTACCTTGAGGTCGGAGAAACACTCTAAAATCCTTATTAACCAATTAAGTCTCGGTCTTCGGCCTGTGTAAATGACTATGACTTGTTGAAGTTTGCACGCAGTTATCAGAATTATAATGAGTGAGAGTGACCTTCTTTCTTGGAAACTCTTAATACCCCAATCAACTGGGCTAACTTGAGGGTTGGTATGGCAAAATTAACATTGTACGTGTCTCCGCAAAAGTTTTTAGGAAGCTGCATTTCTTTTGTTCTTTAAATTTTTTGCGACTATATATATATATTGAAATCTACAGATGCGATAAGCGAAGGAAGAAAAAATGGGGAAATGTACGTTTCGCATGTTTCAGGGTCTTATCTTATTATCATTGTACAAAATGCACTTAACAGTCATTTTTGATGTTACAATAACATAAACAGGTTTGCATTCATGGTTTGTACTCACAATTCCCTTCCATATAATTTGGTCCTCCGACTTTCTTATGCCACCAACTCTCTTTTTTATTGCGCGAAAAAGTCCCTTCGTCATCAACTGCTATTAACATTTTTCAACTATTAGCGTAGCAATCAGCATGTTAAGACAAAGAGGTTACCGTCAACTAGACCCATCAAATGGGTGGGTCGGATTGGGTTTGGGTCGGGTCGAAAATGGGTCGACCCATATTTGACCCATTTAACCCGTTTGACCCATATTTATGTAATGTAAATTAAGTGACCCATACCCGACCCAACCCGTATTCTTTAAAACCTATTAATATTCTAGGAAAATCAACTTATACTATATGCTAATTGGATTAAAACTTCAAATTAAATTAAAAATAGTAAATAAAAAAGTTAAAAAATACCTATACATTGAAATATTTATAAAGAATTAGACTATGCATATGCTTCTCTTATTTGAAGTGAACATACCATTGAGTAACTGAAAAGCGTAACATGAAATTTTTTTTTAACTAAACCTAAAAAGCTCATTTTTATGATTTTTTTATAAAAAAAAAAAAGTATTGTTAAAACATTTTTATGCAATACAAATTTTTTAACAATTTTTATGCAATATAAATTTAATGGAAATTTTTATAATTCTTTTTAATTTTTAATTTTTAATTTTTTTAAATATGATTTTTAATTATTTTTAATTTTTTAAATATAATTTTTATAATGACGAGGCCGAGGCCTCGCCCGACGCCAAGCAAGCTCGAGTCTCGCCGGTTGTCGGCGAGGCTCGAGCCTAGGCGAGGCCAAGGCTCTGTTGACTTCAAGCGAGGTTCGATCTCGCCGATCTAGCGAGGCCGAGGCCCCGCCCGATGCCGGCGAGCTCGAGTCTCACCGAATCCGGCGAGATCGAGCCTTGCCCGACGCCGGCGAGCTCGAGTCTCGCCGGATCGGCCTCATCAATCGTCGGCGACCTGTCGACCAGCTCAAGCCTCGCCGGCCTATCGCCAACCGGCAGCCGAGTCATCGCCCTGTCGGCCGTCGGCTAAGGAAGGAAGAAAAAGAAAGAAAAAGAAAAGAAAAGAAAAGAAAATTTGAAATATGAAAAATAATTATAATTTCGATTTTTTATAAAAAAAAAAAAAAAAAAACATTTTTATAAAGTTAAAAAGGGAAGGCCATGGATTCAAAGTGGGTTCCTAATGACCCATATATGACCCATTTAACTTAAAATAGGTCATAATATGGACTTATGACTCATGTTGCCAACTCTACCATCAACACTTTCCAGCTGTCACATAGCAATTTGCATGTTAAATTGAGAGAACGAGAGAGAGATAAAGTGAGAGATACCTGACCTCAGACATGTCTCCTTTCATGTCCGACAACAATTGGGATTTTAGCATCACCGTCTCCGACATAGACTTTGAAGCCCTAAATCACGGCATGCTGGTGGCGAAGGCACCCTTGGCCGCGACAATCGTTGCCTCTCTCCCTCTAGTAGCACCGTGTCGCGGCCGCTTTTTGCAACTCTAATCGCCGCGAGAAATAGAATTGACGATGAGGATCAAGTTGCCATACTCATCTGATTAGCAATGACATTTGAGGCTCGAAAACATGTTTTTGGACATTTTAAGGGTCGGCAAATTGGAATTGCATTTATTTGCGGGCCCAAAGTTGAATTTCATCTCAGGCTCAGCCAGAACGAACTGGCCCATACCAGTAACGCAAGGCCTAGCAAGAGGCTTGTTGGGCTCAGCCAATTCTCTAACCCTGCAGGCAGCGAGCTTATACAATCGTGGTTTTGTCGTTTCAAAGATTATTACTTCTTTCGGATATCAACAATTTAGAATATACTACCACCGGCTGTGGTGTTTCCCGCTGGATAAGCTCCATTGATCCTTCCCCAAAGGTGATGGGTTCGAAACCCGGTGGAGGCGGGTGTCTTAAGTGTGATGTCGGGGTGGTGGGTCGCCTGGCGTCGCGCAGGTTTCTCTTTGGCATTCTCGCCCGCCAATACGAGAGTTTAGTCACAAAGAAAAAAACAATGTAGAATACACTTTCCTAATTTTAGTTGTCTTACCGCTTATGAAAAATGAGTTTGTGAAAAATGAATTTAGTATCAACAGCAAGCTACGTCTAAATACTTTTGCCGAGCCTGCTTGATGTTTCATTTTTTTTTTCTCTTCAGTATGTTTTCCTGCTTTTTTTCTTTCTTTGAAAATATACCCCTCATGAAGTTGCTACTTGTAGAACAAACACGAGCTCAAAAAGGAAGAAGTCTGGAAAGAAGTTTGCGTATCGAAATGGGAGTCAACTGATGATGATGATGTGGAAGCATCCACCCTCTACAGAAACGGAAGAAGAGGATGTACTGAAGAAATTGACCTTGGTGGAACATCCAAAGGAAAGATCATTTTGACTAAGGAGAAAAATCAAGTTTAGAAATCGTGTCATGTCAATTAGATATGTTGACATGTTTAAACTTAAATTCCTTCTTAACAATTTTCTCAATTAAAGATATTAGTAATATTTGCCATTCTATTTCATTTATTGAAATGCGTTGGTAGGGTGGAGCAGTTCCTCATTGAGAGGTTGTAAGTTCGAAATCCGCATTCTTTATCAGCGTCTTAAATGGGGGCCGTGATGGTGGGGTCATGCTAGTCTCCCTCGAGGTATAGTCGTGGATACTTGGGCGTAAGCCTTACGGAGCAATGAAGCGAATCCTCGGTTATCGAAAAAAAAAAAAATCATACTTTTGAGCACGGACCAATAAAATTAGGGTCATGCTTTTCTTACCCATTCTCAAGCTAATACTCTCTCTTTTATGGTGTTTTGACCGTATTGTCACCCATGGATCCTCCTTTCAGGCCATGATTCCAATTAAATGTGGAGCCCAATTTGTGTCCCACTTTTTATTTGGTTCTTTCTTTTTCTTATCTCTCTATTCTATTTTTTTGCTTGTTTCATCGACAGTTGCTAGGCATCCCGAAAATTTCACTGTTGAATAAGGCAACTAGCGGTGAAACTCCTCAATACGGCAAGGATGGAAGAGGCGGGGTGGAGTGGCTGCGTTCGAGCCGAGCTCGGTCTGCTTGGTGGGGATGGCTTGGAACTTCATCGAGGAGAGCAACGAGAAGCAAGAATGTCTCAGTAACCACTGACAATTCCTAAACAAGAAGCTAACAATATCCAACCCAATTCAATTCTTCTAACCATACACTTTCTCATTCTAACCATGCATCACAATGTTAGAGTCCTATAACTCTCCCATGGAACCTCAGACGCCATAGCAGTGAACATAGCATCACCGTCCATCCACCACAAGAACTCAATCTCCTGATGTGACCACAACAGTTTCCTAATCAAAGGCAGTTTAGCCCGAAACATAGCACCCTTCGCATCTAAGAGTGCCCTATTATGAAATATCTCAATACATGCAACCTGCAATATTCCATCTTATTCTTAATCAATTTTAACAAACATTGATCACTGTGGGGTTCCTCACACAACTTTAGAGATGAACCTGTGACGAGCAAAACACTAACGCTTATTAGGCCCGATGATATTGGAATAATTTACGTGTTCCTCAGCCACTCAACTCTCTACTCGTCCTAATCGGATATCCTCGGGCTGAGACTGTATGGCTTTGCTTAGGTCCCCTTTCTCGTCTTTGCTTTGCTAGACAAGGATCTTCCATATATCGAATGTCTTGTAGCTATTTGACGTGACTGGATCGACTCGGACGGAGCCAACAACAAAGCGCACTCGATGAGGACCTCCTCGAGGATGAGATGGGGCTCCATGTGCTTCCATGAGTCAAAATGGTCGCGGTGGTCGTTCAAGTCCCGCTCCGACATGCCAAACTTGCCTGCACTAGCGGTTCCACAAAGGATGATGACGATCATAGGAGGGTCACTCATGCCACACCTCCAGCCAGATCTGGTAGCTTCGGCAAACTCCCAAGCTCTTGTCGAGCTTCCTCACGCGTCCGAGATTCTGGATTAGTGTGACTAGAGCTAATGCGGAAGATGCAGACCAAGTAAGGACGAAAGTTTCAAGATCTAGAAGTGAATGACTTTGTCGAGAGAGTGATGTCTCAATGACGGCAGGTCGAAGCCACAGGGGTTGGTGAGGCGGCAAAGCAAGCTATAGAAACTTCAAGGCCAGGAGTGCAATGGAGGACGTAGGCGGAGAAGGCAACGAGGAAGAAGAGGATGACAAATACGAAAGAGAGAGAGAATAAGGTCAAAATGAACCCCATTTAACTTGAATGATGGTCGGGGTATAATATGCTAAAAATGGGTCCCACGAGGAACAATACGATCAAAACATTGTGATGTCCTGTGTATTAGCCAAGGAAGGAGTGGGACTTATATTAAATTACGTATTCATCTAAAAGTTTAAGCTTTTAAATATTAAGCCATTTCTTATATAGAAAAGATTTGGTCCCACCAAATTTCACATCCTACTAAAGTAAAAGGTCTTAAGTTCAAATCTTTTCAAATCCCTTATTTGCCTCCTCATTTCATGCTTAGTACCATGCCAATGTCTAGCCTAAATGTAAGTAAGAGTGTTAAAATACATAACTTTTGTTTTCAGAACAGTTGGTTGTTATTCCATAAAGTCTTACAATCAAAGTAAAAAACCATCTTAGATAAACCTACTCAAACTAAGAAACCTATATGGATTGGATTTCTTTTACGAGCTCAAACTTGAGCCATACTTCCAACAATGTTCATGCCAACTTTGAAAGTTGGATCGTGTTAATTCTTTCCAGGTTGAGTTACTTTTCTTGGGGGGCAAAATTGAGATTTCACAAAAGTAGATTAAAAAAGTTTGCATAACTATAGCAACGACTTGGCTTATGTCTAGTCATCTTGACTTGATACAAGATTAACACACCTTAAATTCCGTAACGAGAGGAGGTCGTATTCATTTTTAATTTCGTGATGTTTCCTAGGTACCTACTTTGGTCAATACTAAAATAAGTGTATTCACGCTGACCTTGTCCTCTTGACTTGATCGGAAAATATGAGAATGATGAGCTATGCATGAGTCTCACATAGATCATTCATTACCTCAGAAGTCACGCATACGATGTGGTATAGTTAATTTGTATAATGGATCATCAATGTAATTAGTTAACAAGATCGACCCCCTCTCTACACTAATATGCGATATTCTATTGCATAATTGTCCAAATAGTGCTAAAACTATTATACGGCAACCAATTCAGTCCTAAAACTTTTCAATATGACCAATTTATTCCTAAATTCTTTGACAATTTGCCAATGTAGTTTTTCAGGCAAAAAATTGCTAGGAATCATCGAGATGGACTGCTTTTGCAAATTATTTTTAAAATTTTCTGGATTTTTTTTATAAATTTCTTTTCTTTTCTTTTTCACTGTTCATCTTCTCAAAAGGGCCGATGGGGATCGTCAGGGCTTCAACAATGGTTTGTAGTGGGGGCAAGGGCTGTGGCCCTCACCGAGGGCCTGGCAACTCCCAACTAGCCTTTTCGGGAAGATAAACAATGAAAAATGAAAGATAAGTAAAGAAATGAATCAAATTAATCAAAAAAAAAGAAATTGTAAAAATCATTCATGTTAGCATTGTTCGTGCTATGTTGGACGGTTAGTAGCCAAGTCAGCAATTTCCGACCAACAATGGCTGAAAGGACTACATTTAAAGCAATCAAAAGGTTTAAAATTAAATTTGATCAAATTAAAAAGTTTAGAACTGAATTGGCTGTTATACAATATGTTTAGGACTTTATAGACAATTTTTCCCTCAAATACATACATATAAGTGACCTGATTCAATTCTGCAGCCTCTCAATAAATTGTTCCTTGGCATTATTGCAAGTTACAATAGTTTATATAAATTTACATTAAATGCATGTGACCATGATATGTACTAGTCTGAGAAATTACTCTCTCAATATTTATTTATAGACACATACAAAACCCTAATTAAGAAAAGTCTTAACCTACTACATGGGATTTCAGTCACATATACTAATAGAGAATTTGCACAAACGGGGCTTAGAATATGCACATTTGTTCTTGTAAGATGAGTATTCATATGGAAGATACAAATTCAAATTTGAATAAAAAGCCAATACTGCTTCTTTCGAGACTTCGTACTGCGTCAATTTAGTACAAAAATGATGACAGTACCTTCTCGGTTCTCGTTCTCATTTGATTACCTTAACCCGAAATCGTTTTCTTACATTCTGGCCAAAACATGTGTGGCAGAATCTTTACAAATTTCATTATCTACATGTATAAAGAGCACATCTGTGTCGAGTTTCTATAAATTTCAATATCAAGTGCCTGATATTTATGTGGCAGATTCGGTATACGAACATCTTCAACCTAAAGTAATATTAGGAGGCATGCCAACTGCCCGTATAGATAGAGTCTTACTTTATGCGCATGTAAGAGCAATTTACATTCATCCATTATTTAAGTCATACTAAATGTTCAGATGTTCCATAGATGCGCTATCCAAATAAAACGGTAATATTCTATGAACTTTTGTCTATGTAATTAGTTTTTCAATAGCCAATTGCAGCCTGAGAGGGGTCGAAATGTGTCTATACGAATAAAAGTATTTTTCCAAATGCATACCCAGTCAATGACTTTGGCTTAACGTCATTTCTACAATCTTGTGTGATGTGATCATTCTCAACTGAAATATGTTTTCTCTAATCTCAACTAGATTAAATGATTGACTCTATGGCAAAGTTTGTGTCAATATATATAGGTTTTTATTATATTATATAATTCATGTATAGGCCAATGCAAGCTTTAGTGTAGCACCTTTTTGACAAAAGCAGTATAGCTCATCTTCTTCAGTTGAAAATTTCAAACAGTGACTTATTGATGAAGTTCAAAACTTTCAAGCGGAAAATGAACCAAAACATCAAAACGACAGTGACTTCTCTACATTTTCTCAACAAAGTTCTAGATGATTGATTGTTATGCCATTGCTCACCTTTTGAATTCTTCTACTTTCTTAGCATAATGAGCTAGATATTTATAGCAAGAAAAATAACAATAAAACTAAACTCGCATAATCCAATAGCCATAAATCGGTGCAAATGGTTGCTCCAGAAAGAGAGAGTACAAAGGCATATTGAGTGACTCCATCAGTCACAATACAATCATCATCATCGATAATCTCTTCTTAAAGCTAATAGAAATATAAAAACCTTAATACAAGACAAAACATTTAAAAAGACCCAGCATGTGAATCTAACCAACCTAATCTTCTTCTCTCTTATCCAGCAGCTGGTACAAAATCTCCTTACTGAGAGAGGAAAACATAAGGCTAACCAATGACCCCAATAGCTTAATCTAAGTGATCTTGATCTTCCTTTGTGAAAGTACCCCAAAAAAGTGAGATCATATGATTGAGGATGAAGTTAATGAAATAGGGTTACCAGTCAGAAAAAAGAGAAAAGAAAAAGGTAGCAGTAATTAATTACTGGCTATAGGCTGTAGCTATACTAATGTATATATACAATATACTAGAAGGATTTTGAAGATACTTAATTGGAATATAATCATGGCTCTTGTTTGAAGAACATGGAAGGAACAATGTCTTGCAGGAGTCCATAGTCTGGTGGGCCTTGGTTATATTGCTGATGATGATGGTGATGATGTGTTGAAGTCAAAGCTTGAGGGTTATAAGCAAAATTTGCACCACCTTGGTTTGTTGTCATCATGTGAGGCATTTGAAACATCATCTCTTGAGGGTTGTTATAGCCCGGGACTGCTGCAGTGGGCGCCGCGAACATGGATGTAGCAAACATCCCAGCCCCACTTCCCCGGAGTGTCGCTGGGATCGGGTGGTTGTGTTGGCCCTCGTAGGTCGTGATCACTATGGAAGGGTCTTGGAATGACCTCTCCACTCTCTTCTTCACAGTGCATTTCTGTGTGGTGCACCTGTAGTAGCTCCTGTAAATAGAGACAAACCAAAGCGCAAAAAGAAAATGCAGGTTTCAGAATTCTTTTAGGAAGTTAGATTGATTTCTTGGAATTATTTGAGGAGGGTTATGATTGACTTTGATGTCCCAACATGAGGTCAAATTTAAGTTGGTGAAATGTGAACATTGAGGGAGAAAAAGTGGAACATAGTTTAGGACAAAATCTTTGAAAGGACAGAGTTGAATTGTTGTTGCCTTCTACCAAATGTGTCTGTATTCATGTCCAATTTGTTATCTTGTTGTGGACTAAAAAATGAGCAGAAAAAGCAAGGGGGAGAGGGAGAGAGAGAGGGAGAGAGAGAGAGAGCAAACGTACCTTGGGTAAGGGCTATTTTTGACAGCCTTTTGACCATATTTTCTCCATCTGTAACCATCTTCAAGATGATCAACTTCACTCTTGGTCATGAATGCAAAGCGTGGCTCTCTCTCTCTTTTCTCTCCCTTCTTCTTTGATTTGCTCCTGTTTTTTTCTCAAAAGCATGTAACATGTTATTGCAAACAAAACACTTGCATGATTGGATGTAATTACCCTACACATGACAAATAATTCAACTTTAAATCAAGCAAAAAAAATACATAGTTTTCTGAGTCACGGCACAGTAAATGACCCCTGCTTCAATTGAGTATGCATGGACCAAGGAAAGCCTACTTACTGATTCTTGACATAAATAAGATCATTCCCAATAAGAATAAGTAGACAAGACCATTTATACTAAGGTTTTGAACTAGTTTGTTGTTAAGGATTCGCAGGCAATTATGCAAGTATAGTTACATCGGGACATACGTTGTTCGAGATTCCACTCAGAGATTGACTCCTCCTTATTTTACATGCATGAGCAGAAAGATAAAAGAGGAGAGACTTCTTACTGTTTCTTAGAGCTCTCTCCTCCATCTTCACTCTCCTTCAACTGGGTCTCCGATCTCCTGCCTCTGCTCGAATCCTCCTCGCCCCGGCTTCAGTAGAAGAAGAAGAGATCGAAGAGTTCGGCGTTGCCGGGTTGTGATTCGTACTCTCGCTACCCCCTCCTATCTCCTGCTTCTGGTGGCCATACTCGACCGACGAAAGAACCTCGGAGGTCGACGGCGACAAGCCGAAAGCCGTCGTCGCCAACGAGTTGTAGTCACCAGAGCCTTGCAAGCACTCAGTGAAGCTCATGTATGGATGATCACCGTAAGCAGAGGTGAAATGGGAGCTCTGGAAAGGGTCATAGTAATAACTAGGGTTTCTATGCTCATCAGACATGTGGAAGGAGCAAAAGAGAGGAAAAAATAAGAGGAGGAGGAGGAGGAGGAGGAGGAGAAGTTTGAAAGAGAGGTTCCTTGAAGTCTCTGTGTAGATATTTGGTATGGAGTGTATGACTTTTACTAGGTTTCTTCTCTTTCGTGTGGTGGTGATTTATATTGAGAGAGGAAGGAGGGTTTTCAAGCTTTGAATGAGACTCCACATTGTCACTTTACGGAGAAGGTTGACAAAACACCTTCCCAAAAAGTGGTTTCTAATGTGGAAACATCTCCATTCCATACAAAACCCTCCCATCTGTTTAACTTGGACTTTGTCCAATATTTCTTTTCCTTGACCACTTTTTGCAATTTTTTAATGCCTCCAAGCTAATCAACTCTAATTACACAATAGACACCATATATATATATATATATATATATATATATCCATTTCCTCTATCACAACCTATATATAAACACACATATAGAAGATAGTTAATTGAAATGATAATCCGACACTCTATACAAATTATAATCTTACCCTGATGAGAAATATCGAGATCTTTTCTAAAAGTCGACTAATCTCCTCGGAACATGTGGAACCCATTGCATGTTTGAATATCAAATCTGCACGTTTGAAAATTCTTTAATATTGACCAGGCCTTTAATATATCAATATCGCTTAATCCTTTCATCCTAATCTCTCGATCGTGTCGAAGGATGTGTAGTTCTCCTCCTCTCTACAAAATACATGTTATTTTCAATGTCAGATTACCCAACTTACAAAACATTAAGGTGGGAAAGTGGAGAATTGCCATTACCATGTGGGGAGGGCGGTGTGGGAGAGAAGTCAGCGAAGACCACCGATTGCAGTCATGGAAGGGGAAAATCCAAAAGGAAAGAGAGAAAGAGGGATGATGTCTTTTTGGTGAGCGATGTTGAGAGAGAGAGAGAGAGAGAGAGAGGAGATGGTCAGCGATTCAAACTTCACTATTTTCTGTATCTGCCCCTTTTGGAATAATAGGCTTACACGCGTATGGTACCGGCACCGCCATTTTGACCGGAGCCGACATGTGACCCGGCACGTGGGTGTGACCCCTGAAGCCTCTTAAGAGGGGTTGAGGGAATCTTCCATAAAAGAAAGAAAATATTTATTTTAAGGATTAATACTCCCGAAAAACTCTAAATTGGAAGACCTTTTATAATAAATTTATCTCAAATTATTTTTTGATCGTGAAAACCCCAAACCTGGCAGAATACACTTTGTGATAAATTTACCCCGACTGACCATAAAAAACATAAATATATACATTTATGACAATTTTACCCCAAACTAATTTATTTGACCGCAAAAAATCTCAAACTGGTAAATTTGTGATAAATATACCCTATGCTAAATTAGATTAATACCACAAAAAAATCACAAAAATTTTAAACTGTGACAAATTGAGCATAAAATTCCAAATCGGTATATCAGTCAACCTGTCACATGTCATTTAACTAAATAATTTGATAGTAAAATTTAACAAAAACTAACAGATGGTAAATTTGTCACAAGTGTACCAGTTTGGGGTAAATTTGTTTGGATTTTTATGGTTAAAAAAATAGTTTGTGCTAAATTTGTCACAAATGTATCGGTTTTTGGTTTTTCATGGTATTAACCCTTATTTTAATGGAAGATATGCAGTGAATGTGTGCAATTCAATTTTAAAGCTTTTGATCCATTCAGTCAAGTTATGGGGGTTTTTTTTTTTTTTTTTTTTCAAAGAAAGAAAAATCGATTCGATAAATAACGCCTCAAATTGTATATATGAAGGTTAAAAGCAAGATATATATGATCTTTAAAAACGCTTTTGATGGTGCAGAAAATCGTTTTATATATTGTGTTGGAATCCGGTAATGATCTTTGCATTGGAAAATTAAATTTTCACAACACATTTATTAAATCTAAAGTCTCAAGTATTCCTTGATACTGAACAAAAGAAATGCATTTAGGGTGGAGATAATTTAGGGTATTATCTAAATAAATAAGTGACGATTAGATTTTTTTTTATTTCAGTTAGAAGTGATGATTAGACGTTAATTTAGTACTTTCGAAACGGAATTGTGCTGTGATTGGACAAACCATTTAAGTTCGATTCCACGCATCCTCAAATGTAGGTGGTCCTATTGAAGTGCGCGCTCGAATTTACACACACTTTATATAATTAATGAGGTCAACTCACGTTTTGAGCCCGTTATTTCTCCATTTTAGTAGAGTTTTTAAGATGCCTGTATTGATTTTTATTTTTATTTTATTGTTTGCTTAATCCAAATTTTGGGATATATATGCACTTTGACATTCTTTAACCCAAAAAAGCATCTTTAAACTTTGACAATAGATATACGTTAATAAGAAATTCGCATAAATTCTTTTATAGCCTGATGAAATTTATATAGTATTTCGAAGTAAAAGTAAAATCATATAATTTTTTTAACTTAATTATGATTGCAAGGAAACAAGCTTCCCATGAGCTGACACGCAGCGAACGTCATCGTCTAATCTCTGGAATGTTGTGACGCCTTTGGTCTCAATCCGGTCATTACCATATCTTTTCTTATTTCTCTTTCCTTTTGTTTATTTGTTGAACGCTGTTAATATTTTATAAATATCATTGTCATTATTATTCTTATCATTCTTCTAAAATAATGATTCATCACATTGACATTATGGTGTCAGGAGAATGTAGACGTTGAATCGATTTAAAATTTAATGACCTAGGCCTTCTAGTAATTTCAAAAGATGCTTCCCACAATGAAATTGACTCACTTATACGTTTTTATAATTTTCTCCTTTCTTCTTTTGACTGCGTTTATTTTCTTTTTTTTTTTTTTTTTTGTCATTTTTCTCCTTTCTTCATTACGGCTCCATCGAGTCGGTAAACGTTGGCACCATGAGAGCAGCCTGCTTGTTTGGTGGCTGGAGCTAACTTTCATATATACATATTTATTTATTTATTTATTTATTTATTAGGTTGGCAAAATTTCAGGGTCATAATTGCAATTATAGCAATGTCACTATCATCCGCACAAAATGCCCCCAAAAGTTCGGATTATTATAAATCTACCTCGGGCACGTTGGTTTAATTTAGAGTTATCTTGAAATCGAAATCTCTTGTCAACCGACACTTGTCACCTATCAATTTTTTTTTTTGTGAATTTCTCATTAATTTAGTGAGTAATATGAGTATGATTTAAGCAAGGGGTGAAAAGAAAGACAAGATTAGGAAGTAGAATTTGACACGTGATTGATTAGAAATAAAGATATAATAAAAATGGTTTAAATCGAGGGCCTCGTGACTCATCGTCAATTAGGTTTGTGTCCACAATCGGATTCCTTACGTGTGAGATCGTATCACTGGGATTGTTCTCCACCATCCCATTCATATCTGTTCAATCAGATAATGATAATTAGCCTTTTAGAACAAAATAATAACAAAAATCCTCTACTTTTTTATATGGTCAACAATAATACAAATGTCTAGCAATCATCAAATCCCAAGGAGGCAAAAAGAGGAGGGGGAAAAATGCTACCTCGACATGATGAGAAAGAAAACCAACTCTTAACTTTGGGACTCGGTCGTTGAGAGCTACCAAAAGTTTTTCAAAGATCAGAAAAAGGCGAAAAGCTTGGACTAACTCTCAATTTAATCTCACATTTAAGTTTTCAGCAGCCAGAGAATAGTTAGAATAAGGATTAATGGACACCCTTTTTGTTGGATTAAAGTGATATTCATGTTAAGGACACTAGCAAATCCATTCGTCTAGATAATTCATATAAGATGAACAGATGCGTCATTGAATCGGTGAATTCCCGATATCAAATTACACTTCGGAGTGTGATCATCGAGATGACCCGAATAGTGATCATCGGGCGATATCAAATGATGGATATGCATATAGATAGAATTTAGGGAATTGACAATCATATGAAATAAATTTTCAGTGCAACCACAGTAAATTGATACGTAACATATCCTACCTTATACTAAAAAGTTCATATTCATTCTTCTTAAAAATAAAAACATTTAAGAGACGTCTTTTAGTAGTTATATACCTATTGTTTGGATATCAATCACATACAAATTTAATTAAAAAGGGGAAACGCACGTGATATTTTGAATTTTGGTTTCTTTGAAGAGAAATGTGATCGAGAATTGTCACGGGCTCTCCTTATATGGAGAAAACGTGCATAGAGTCCCCACAATAATCAAGAATATCCATATCAAAAACGAAAAGTAAGACTAAAGGGTCCTTTTGATCTAAAAGCAGAAGAGAGGTGAAATGGTTTTTGAATATGAGTTTGTGCTGAAATTATTTAAAAGATATATTGATGGCCACGCCACAATTTGCGGCTAATTGCGTCCATACAATATCATGATTTCAGCGGGCCACCATCATAGCCCATCAAAAAGCTAACTTTAGCTTTAGAGGAATAGAAGGACCAAAGCTTCCCATTGGCTATCTACTTGACCGTGCACTAAAAAACATAGATCTAATCAGGTGATTAATAATGTATATTTATTGACATAACTAAGTTGAATGATTCAAACTCAATGTTGATTTTTGTAATTCTCTCTATCTCTTCCTTTTAGGTGTCCATAGGACTTATTAGGTCTACTATATTCCCTGGCAAAAATGTGTGACAGCTACCAACCTTCTCATATGGTTAGTTGTTGAGCAACAAGAACATTTAGCCACTAGATTACCACAGGAGTGTCCTTATCTGCAAGGAAAAAGTCTCAGAAAGAAGATAAAGCTGAAGATTGTTCACATATGAGTGAATAGACAGCCACCCAAAATTCATCTTGGTTAACTTGGAAACAGTTTAGCAATGAATGTTTGATTTTAACAGGGTTCATGCCCATCTTAGGCTTGCTTCCCATCATGCCCGATTTAGGATATCAAATGGCTATTTCATAAACTTGAGATTTATCTGTTTAAAGTGAGTTTTCGGTCTTGAAAAATAATAGGGTCTAGATAATGAGTAAGATGAGGTCCCGCACGCTCCTCAACTTTTCCATATGGCTCGCCGTCGACATGACCCAACTAAAGACGCAAGAATGAAATAACTTCAAGGATTAAAATTCGACATCAACGAATGATACGTGGATCATAGGAAGGGTTATAGGAAGGGTAAGATGTTATTGCGGCATGACATATGGATGAAGAGACGTTGATTTGTATGTGAAAGTAATGGTTGATCAAATGGGAGGGTTAGCTTAAGAAGGAGGACTTTCTAGTATTAAAAAAAAAGAGCATGAAATTGTTGACCCTAAGTTGCGTCGATTATTCGTGACAAAAAGTATTGTCTACATTCAACCACAAACGAAAAAATTTAAAAGTACGGTCTTTTTTATAATACATTTCTTTCCCATTTTCTTTTAAAAATTATTGCGTTATTGGAAGTCACTTTCGTATGAGTGAGAGAGAGAGAGAGAAAAGGGGGGGGTGGGGGCAGGTTTTTTGTTAGGTGTGTAACCTATGAGACGGCGACGCATTTCTTTGGCGGCAAAATCCCACAAATTTGAGGCGCAAAAAGGCTTTGGAGCTCAACACCTAATTTTTCATTTTCCAAACTCATGTGAACTACCCTCCATCATTCCATAAAGGGGCTTGAGATGTAGTCACATTGGAGCGCATCATCTTTGCTAGACCTCTATTATCCCAACTAATTTTATATTCGATCGTCTAGTTCGATAATTTCATTTTCGATTTTCTTTTCCTCGACCTATCAAATTCTACATCTGTTACAACTGTCATTTCACTACCGCTCACCGACACTAGCAGACATAAGAGGGTTGATAGTGGCCCGATTCCCTAAGTCTCCAAATTCTCTTTCAAATTAAGAGAAAAAGAAAAGCCGTGAAGAGAAAGTTATACATAGTTTCGCTAATTTAGAATCGTGTCATTGACTTGACTCTTCTAGAATTTGAGGATGCACTGTCGATTCTAGCTAGTTCCCTTTGCTCACGAAAGTTAAAATGGTAAGAGTATGATATTGAGTAGATTTCACCTACATGTTGTTATGATTTCGTATTCATTTATCATTTCAACAATCAAATGCGGGAATAGATTGGAAAAACATTGAATAATATCAAGCTATTTACTTTTTAGAAACACCAGAGGAAAAGATAGAAAAAAAGGAACTTTAGGATACTAAGATAGCTGTATGAATTAATTCACTATTGGTCTCGAAGAACCTATTACACAACATAAGTAGGTTCATAAGAGTAATTAATCAATAAACTAATTAAGTTATATATTGAATGAGTGTATATATATGTTGTATTATTAGGATTCTAATTAATGCCTAATTTTCTATGGTAGACCATATAAACTATGCATAATGCATAGAGTCATATGATATGCTCCATAACAATAACACCAAGCTCAAAACATGCACAATATCAAATGTTAACCTCATGCCATGTGGAGCGACTAAGGTCACAAAAGAATAAAACTAAAGATGCTTGATTTGAATTGGGATTATCATAAAAACTAAGGATGCTTAATTTGAATTGGAAATATCATAAAAGTTAATAGATAGCTTTAAAAAATTGAAAAAGATATGGAAAATTAAAATGCCGAAAAGGGCGTAAAAGAGAGAGGATTAGCCTTTTCAAAGCTGCTTCCTCGTAAGGCAAGGAAAATACTTCATTTATAATAATTTACTTGAGTGATCTCAGTCACTATATTTATATTTTTAAATAGTCTGAGACCCTTTTTTTTCTTCTTTTTTAATGATTTGAAAATCCATTTCAAATGAGCAAAATTGAAATTCATGAAGTATCTTGTTAATCTCGTGAATTAGTTAAGACCGAGCCAAAACTTAGTTAGATGACCCGACCATGAAATTTGGAGGATTGAGTTTATGACATGTGCTTATTCCACATTAATAAAAAGTTGATTTCTTAACGGCTAGACCAATCGTATTGATTATCCGCAACTACCCCATTAATGTCTTTTCCCATTTAAGAAACTCCTAGTATGGACGATTTTTTGGAAGCAAGCGAGACCATCAAACCAAACTGGATTAACCCGTCTTATAATCTACACAAACATTCAAAATGATCATATTCATCATTTTAGTCTCTACATGTGGAACTGCCATGTGTAAAAGATATAAATGACAAATGTACATGACTTATTCTAGTTATCAACCTGCAACATCACGGGTTGTCCCCCTTTCACTTAATAAAGTGAAATAAAGAAAATAGAAAGAAAACATTTTGAGGACCTTCTACCAAGTTACCGCCAATATCACCCACTTGAAAATTTTATTGACTTTCAGATCTAGTTGAGATTGCCAAGTTCATATTCCACCTGTGAACGTTGACAGAATTTTTGCAATAGTTAAAAGGAAAGTGAAGAACACATCACGTCATATTGGTCACCTTGACCAAAATCTCTATCATTATATTTCCAAATATTTTTTCCTGTAGTTTTTTTTTTGCCATCTTGTGATGCTTATCATTTACTTTGACTTGTTTGCATATGAAGTCAAATTGCTCGTCACTATTCAACAAATACTCCACTAGGAATGTTCCTATGGAGGTTAAAATATAGCCCTCGTGGCTGTATAATATATGCTAAATGGCAGAAGAAGTTGCACCCTTTACAATGAGCTCAACATCAATCGTGTTTTCCATCTAACCCATCTAGATAGTTCATAATTATTTTTCTCCCTATTAGTAATAGGCATAGTTACGAGAAGTCTTTTACGTACTCAACTAATCTCTAATGTTCAAAGATCCCGAAAATGCACATAGTGAAACAAATTCTACAGTATACGAGTCGTGCTATGAGTGATTTTCTCAAGAGAGCAATATCGGTATTGTGATTTGAACTAATTCCTGAGTAAGAAATATGAATATGCTAATCACTTGATTAATTATTCAATGTATATAGCCGATAATTGCCTCTCAGATGTGAAAAGGTCTACTGGGTTTGATTCTTTTTCCAAGGCTAAGAAGCACATTTGACTGATTCTAACCACCAAAGCTTTCTTCACATTCATCAGCCACAAACGGTTCCTTTTAATTTGAATCCCGTAATTATGTGCCCCACCAGTCTACTGACTACTGTGCAAAGAAAAAAGAAAGACAAGGACCCCGTTGTTTTTATAGTTAGAATAGGTTGCTCCGCATTTTAAAAAAAGAAAACAATGTTTGATTTTTTTTTTTTTGAACAGGAAAACAATGTTTGATTGAGTCATCAACTGTCATAGATTGCAATAGGACCAGTTGACTAGGCCAGGTGCATTAAATTCAAGCTTGCCTTTTTAATAATGTTTCTTTTCCCTCCTTTCGATCAAACGCTATGTACTCATTCACTCAATAGTGCCTCTCTCTCTCTCTCTCTCTCTCTCTCTCTCTCTGGGTTCACCTAGTCAAGGTCAGTGACGACAAAATACTACCTCCCCGATCCAAGAATTCAAAAGGGCACTCCAATGATTCTCGTATAAAGTCACATAATTCGAAGACCGATGACTTGGTCTGCGTTACTGTGGGATTTCTATGTCCTCTCTGTCAAGTCTTGGACCACTGTGGCTTCATGGAAGTGTTGTCTTTAGTTCACTGCCGAGGGAGGTCCAATGGGAGGATCATGTTCCCTTTTCTGGACAGATTGAGAAAATGAAGACAAAAAGCTTTCCGAGAACATCACTCTGTAAAAGGTTGGGTCAGCTGGTTGCTTTTGTCCAATTCGAGATTAGTCCTGACATGGAAATCCACTAATCTGCAACTGGCAAATAGAGGTTGCCTTTGATCTTTCAAGCGAAAAAGGTACTTTTGATCGGCAAGAATTATTGGAACTCGCATGTGCTTTTTAGAAAAACCAAAAGTCAAAAGCATCATGTGTGCAAACAGGTGAAAATGGTGTTTTTACTATTCGGAGTTGAAGGGCACGGCGCATGTGAATTACAAAGACCGAAGCACTATAACGGATGGAACACATGAGACACGTTAATTAATTATATGTAATTTTATGCCAAAGCACTTGGAATAAGGAGTTGTGTATTGTAAATAGAGTGGTGATACATACACGCACAGGTGCATGCGCCGAACGTGATTCTTGTATGGGAGTCTTGTCGATCTTCAAAATCAATGTCTTTGTCTATCTGTCAATTTATAAAACATATAAGTAGAGAAGTCTATGTGACTTTTCCTTTTTTTTATATGTTTTTTTTAAAGAGGAGAAGAAAATGAAAAGAGAAATGGAAACAATGCTTGATTTTCATTTTCAAAAGCTTGAAATTCACTCCTTTGTCCATAATCAAATTCACATACGAATTACCCTCTAATCATAAATTTTGATTCGATACATACATTCCATTCGTAGGCTCCATTAGTTTCGTGGAAATTAATTATTTGGAAAATATTTTCCTAAAAATGATTACTTATATTGTTTGAAATAATTAGTTAATGAAAAATGCTTTTATTATTGACAACAATTTTATGTTTAACAATTTCATGAATGGTAAAATTATTTTCCGTTTGCTCATCTTTATAAGGAGTATAAGCAATCATTTATGAAGATAATTTTTTTCCAAATCATTCATTTTTTGGGAAACAAATACACTCTTGACACCCCCCCTCTCTCACATCCATCCATCACTTCATTATCTCTCTCCTTCGCATACTATTATTGTTAAGTTTTCAAAAATCAGTATACTCTTCTAGGTTTTGTTTTGAAGAGAAAAATACTAAAAAAATCCTTTCGAAAGAACTCATTTGGCAAATCATGGGAAGGCTTAGGACTCAATTAATACAATTGAAATGTTTAGGACTCAATTGACACAATTACAATAAGTTTATGACTTCTTTGGTACTTTTTCCCGTTTTGAATAACAATGACATGTGAACTAGCATTGATTAAAAAATGCATTTTTGAGCAAAACCATGTGTCAAAGGCAAAAAATAATTTCTCTCCATCCAATCATGAACTCTATAATTTGTCAATAATATAATGTTATCGATTTGTGTTATCAGAAAACCGTTCATTTATGCTTTTGTCTAAGCTTTACATGATTGAGATAGAGGCTCGAGCCTAGTTATAACTTCTTTTGCATCCAAACTCATATCTCTTCATAGACGATCTCATATTTCTTCAAAGAAAAAGATTTTTGAGGGCATGGTTCCCTTAGTCTACATATACATGATCGTCTTGAACCATAGGATCACGAGAAGTGTCATTGACTTTTTTCATGGTAGAACATGTCTAGAAAGGTTCAGTTAAGCACTTTTCCTTTTCGTTTCTTTTATTTTCCTTTTTAGCATTACTAGACTTTATGGTCTTGACATTGGAAGGAACCATCAATTTTATACGTGAATTGGGTTTCTAACTACATACACATTCGATGGGGTTTGTATTTGTCCTTTTGGAGAAAGAAGTTAATTTTTCTAGCATGATGGACAAAAACAAAAGGAAAGTCCCGGCATAAAAGATAGGAAAGTAGCAATCCATGGATCAATAAGGCCCTATTTGGTAACACTCCAAATAATGTTTGATTCTATTCTTTTATTCTCCGAAACAAAATAAAAAAAAACAAAAAAACAAAAATCCGTCTAGTGAATTTTTTATTCCCAGGAACAAAAATTTGTTTGTTTTTTTTTTTTTTTTTTGAGAATAAATTTGGAACAAAATCAAGAAGTAGAAAAAAAGTTATCGTTTGTTCTTGAGAACAATTTTAGAATTAAGCTAATTTTTCTTCTTTTCTCTTCTCTTTTCTCTTCTTCTTCTTCCTTTTGGCTAGTCGCCACTACCCTCGACTATGGTTGATGATCTACCAGACGAGGGTCGGTGGCATTGATCCACGACAAGGCTTGTCAGCCTAAGTGTTGCCATGCTAGGCAAGGTCGACCTCGCCCAGATTTGGCGAGATCGAGCCTCGCCCAGCCACCGAGGAGGCTTGGCCTTGTTGAGTCACCTCTAGGTCGGTGTCGCCCAGCCAAGGCGAGGCCAAGCTGGTGGTGGCTCGGCAAGGCCAAGCCTCGTTGGTGGCTGGGCAAGCTCGGCCTTGCCAGATCTGAGTGAGGTTGAGGCTAGGCTGATGCCGACTTGGAGGTAGCTCGGAGAGGCCGAGCCTCACCCAGCTCACAGCGAGGCTTGGGTCGATGAGCCTTGCCATGGCTTGGGTTACTGGGTGCTGGCGAGGTTGCCAACCTTCATCTGGCCAATCGCTGGCCATGTGGAAGGAGAAGATGAAAAGGGGAAAAAAATGAAAAATGAGAAAAATATAATAAAATTATTAAACGATAAAAAGAAAGTGATTTAGACTAGAAATTTAAAGATTTTACCAAACACATTTTTATTCTGGGAATAAAATTTTTAAGGGTTTTACCAAGCGTCTTCAATCAAGAACTGTTCCACGGAACAAAAAAAAAATAATTTTTATGTAAAAATTGTTTTCAGGAACATAATGATTAGCAAATACGCCCTAAATTGCCTAAAAAGGTGTTAACGAATATCCCCGCACACTTCAACAAAACTAAAGATTAATTTATCCAATAATCTAAACCAAATGGGTTTACTTTAGCAAAAATCCGGGGTGAAAATATCTCTATTTACAAAATATATTTAAAATAAGATATTTAAGAAATGAAGAGTGTTTGGGATTGACTTTCCTAAAGGTCGTTGGCTAAACGATAAAGAATTTGACAATTTTTTTTTGGAGAGTTTCGAGAAAATGATTGCATTTCCAAAGTTCCCTAAAGCCTCTTAGTTTAAGGCTCTTATTAGTTCAGCCTTTGCAAAAAGACTTTGGGCCTTTAGACTCCCTTGGGGAAAATACAAAGCGTTTGGCAAGTGTTTTCTAGATTTCCCTGACCAAATGTTATCATTACGAATACGAAAACCCAATGTAGGCAGGGACCTACTTTGGTCTTTTAACATTTTTGAAATACAAGTCTACTATTCATCCATCACTATTTATCTTCTTCCCCATTCATCTTCTCTGATTGCCACCTAAAAGTTGGGCTTCTCTGGCGACCGTCACTGCTGCTTGGGGGTCGCGCGTCCCCGGCAACCATCACTTGGAGTGGTGCGGCCCAAGACTCAAGTGATGTTGCTTGAGTGCGTGACCTCAAGTAGTGTTGCCTGGCCGTCCACTAGTTGTTTGGCGATTGGCCGATGGCCAACCTACACCGGATTTAATTTTCAAACTTATAAAAAAAAAAAAAAAACACCAAAAGCCCTTTATAAATGTGGGTTTTACCAAACTACATTTATGCCAAAGCTATTTTCTAATGCTCTCCGAAGTTATAATTTACCAAATTATGTAGCATTTCGGAAAATCCCTTTACTCCACATATTTTTGCATTTTTCCTAAAATCATTTCCCCAAAACCGAACCAAATGGGCCCTTAAGCGAGGTTTGTAGGCTTAAGCATTTTTGCAATGCTAATATATTTTTTTCTTTTAATTTCGCCATTGCTAAATTTTCAAAATTTCCAAAACGCTTTCACCACCGACCACCTCATCTCGATGTCGTTGGTGATGCCCAATTTGACCAATTGGTGAGTCTTGCCTAAGATTGCGTGACCTAAGGCAACATATGCCTTGGGTTGTGTGACAAGCAATTGTCATGGCAGGTCTGTGGTCATGCAACTGGGGTCGCTAATGCTAGATCCAGCTCACCAGAGGCCGAAGCCCTTTTTTACACACTTTGGTTAAAGAGTATAATTTCTTTTTTTCCCCTTTACAAGTAATTTTTCTGAACACCATTTAAACAAAATTGCTTCTCAATGCACTTTCAAATTACACTTCACTAAACACAATTTGTATTTTGAGAAATCCATTGAACCTAAAATAGTTTGCTTTTTTTTAAAGAATTCCCCCAAAAATTCAACTAAACATGAATTACTTAAAATCCCTCTTCCATATATATAAATATATATATATATATTTATATATATATGGTTGATTGTGGAGAAAGGGAAAAGAAAGGAAGAAAAAGGAAATGGAGAAATGAACAAAGAAGCTTACATTTACAAGTCAAATCATTGCAAAAGTTAAGGAAAGTCCTGGAAGGAAGGGTGCAATAATTCAATTTTTTTCCTACTTCCTCAATCTCCGAAGCGACGAATCATCCTGTGGGTGGTAACGAATCATTCCTCCCATTCATCACACAAGAAGCCGTCTAATCATAAAAGGACAAGGAGATATCCTCTTAAAGCTTTTTGTGGTAAGTTGTTCAAAGGCAGAGTTGCAAAAATGAAATAACCTCTGGATCATAAAGCTGTCAAAAATGCTCCTGCCGGCTTGACCCGATTGGACCCGACCTGACTTTAAAATTTTGGGTCTCGAACAGATCGGATTGGGTCAATCACGCCCTTGTAGGGTTTCGGATCGGGTCGAGTATCATGAAAATTATGCCTGACCCGACCCCTTGACACCGCACTGGATCATGTACATGTACGTATGTACTGCAAATAAGGGATATACACTTCCCCATGTAAATCTAATTTGAGTATGTTTTCTCCCTGGCTCTCTCTTTTTAAATCGAAAAATTTCCATTTTGGAGTCCCTCGAGGGATTGTCTTTTGAAGATATATTACCACTTCACTTGGAAATGCTTCCAAAAACACTTCTTAACATAACAAAAGCAGCTAACGGCAAAAAGTCAGACATACCTTAATTTCCTTGAAGATATTACACAAGAACTGATCCTATTTCCAGAAAGGCCCTAATCAAATGATGGATGTAATCAACACAGAGAAGTTCGAATAGTCCACAGAAAGAGAGTGCAACAGAGAGAGAGAGTCGTATAGAACTTTTATTTCTACTTCAAATACATACACTTCATAGAGCAAATAAAAGGTTCGCTGGTGCATAGCCGAAGATACACTACTCTTTATACATAAGTGACAAAATCCCTCTAATTTTCTGGCCTTTGGCAAAGAATAATTCAAGCAAGTCTCATAAAAGAAAGAATATGTGCAGAATCATTCCTGCTTGAAATAGTGTCTGCTTTCCTAAAGAATCCTCCTCTACCTAAGGCACGTTTCAAAGAAGGCAGAATGAAGGCAAAACCTTGCCTCGTGAAAGTGCTTCTAGTCATCAACCAGACAGTGCAATTGACAGATGAGCCCAACAAAATATGGATATGCAATGCATATCGACAAGAATATGGGGAAGCAGTTCAATGAGGAGGATACAATGAAGGGGGACTGACCAATCAGGAAACCAATCTCCACAAGCATCATTTCTGTGTCCGAATATCAACACCACAGGAATTGTTTTACCTTCTTTAAGACGAGCATTATCTTGCAATTTTCTCTCCACTTCTCGGTGCATTTTGCAAAGAGAAGAGCTTATCTTGATTAGTTACGACTTTCCATGAGATCAGCAAGAGTAATCTTCCCACATTTGCCGTTGTCTAACCGATCAAACTTATTGCAGATCTGCATTATGTCTTTCTCTGAAACTTTTCTCATCTCTTTTAACTTGTAGATGACATACTCGGATTTACTGCACAAGGACACCAGCAGTGAATTTCATTAGAGCTCCAAGTCTGACAGATACACATTTAGAAATTGGCAACAGAAGGTTTTGATAGCTATATTGAATATAAATATAAGCTTAAACTCAGGTAGATAACATACATCCAGTTTAGGCTTTCCATAACTTTAACAAACTTATAGGTGTAGAGCAAATTTAATTAATTAATTCCATAACAGACAATATTCGAAGACTATTCCTATCAAGTTGAATGGCAAATGTTCTGAGCAAGCGCTTGCAAAGTACAAAGATACCAAGTGAAAAGTTAAACAAGCTAACACCTTGCGTGGTGGGCATAGCTCATCTCTGCTGCCACAATACACTCCGTAACACACCGTGAACTTGCTCAAACAGTTTCACATGGTTGAAAACACCAGCAAAAACTTGAACTTTTTCTCAATGCAAATTACTGTAAAGGGTTTGGCAGAATGACTTACTAAATTGGGACCTCAATCACTGGCCAATATATTAAAAACGGGGATCTCAATCTGATGCTTCAAATGAGTGTAACCTTTTGCTGCACCAAGAGGGTGCCAACTAAGAGGATTTTTGTCCCTAGGATCAGCAGTCAATTGTACGACATGCTTCAAACAAGAAAAACTGGTGGAAATTTAGATGCACCAACCTATATACTCCACTTAGTCAAAAAATGATGCGAATTTGGATGCATCCTATATACTCCACTTAGTTGAAAAATGATGCAAATTTGGATGCATCAGTCTATAAACTCCTTTTAAGGGAATGGCAAAGTGAATCCATAGTGATTATACTGATTATCACAATTAAAGTTCTCCCCATCTTTTGAAATTGTTTATTTAAATTGTCAGTAATAAGACTCAACATCCAATCCCTCTCTAGCTCCATGAGCATAGAAGAGACAGTCGAATGAATTTCAGGGTAAGTTTAGACTTTGAAGCCCCAATTATGCCAGAGTGAGCAGTCAAACAGCGAGTCCGATCGCAAATAGTTCTCTTTAACATATCAGCCTTTTCCACTAGGGTGGTCTGGTCAGCGAAATTGTGCCTCCCTGCTAAAGCTACATACTCCCCACTTATCTACACTAAACCTTTATGTAAGTTAAGAAATACTTTCAATCTATCACAAAATCATGCACGCAATATGGGAAGCAACATAGGATAAGGAAAATTCCTAATTTGATATTCCTGACTGTCACATAACCAGAAAGTGCAGAAACCCAAAACAACATAAGCAAATCATATTCTATGATATAAAAATGTTATTGCTATTATAACTTTGAAGGTGCGTTTTTCTCTCACAGTAAAGAAGATTCATGACTTAGTACTAAGAAAACACCTTGGTTTTATGCTCTACAGGAATGAAACCATTAAATGCAAAGACTTTGACATTCTCCCTACTACTTTCTAGTCAAGAACTCAACTAAAAAGAAAGAGAATAGAAGTCGTAAAAAGAGAGAAATATCATAATCTCACACTTCTGATGAGGGATAGATTCTATTTGCCTTTTATTAGGCAGTAATAAGGAATGGAAGGATACAAGATTTTTGAACTTCTTCCCACTGTTCAGCAGCCCATCACTGGACTGATGATATGGTACACCTTAGGACTAGTGTTTGTCAATAATGTCACTCTAAAGAAATGAATAAAAAAATTTCCTCATGTCATAGGCTGGCAGGAAAATTCTATCTAAGAACTGAGAATGCACAGCAGAAAAGTAAAGAAAATCCAAGCATTGAAAGTAGGGATAACGAAACTGTTCTTTGGAAAATGAAGGAAACATGATGGAGAGCAGAAAAGGATTCCCAATCCTAAGTATCAATTTCCATTCACTGTCACAAAATTCCCAAGAGATATATTTGATATTAACTCAATTACCCATTCCGTGGAGACTGTAGACTAGCTGGACATTACCTGGAACAGATTTTAGGGTCATGCAATGTTTGTTTATTAAAGGCTATCCTGCTCAAAATTATTTTGGATGGCAGAGCGGTTAGCATATACAGTTCTATTCTACTTGCATGCTCTGTTTTGCTAGGTGAGATCAAAGTAGTATCTTCTCCACAACCCTTCGATTCTTGGATTAAACCCTTTTTCTTCTCTTAAACTTATTATGCAAAAAAAGTAAAAGTTAATACCACGAAAAATCCCAAATTAGTACACCTATAACCAATTTAACCCAAACTTATTTTCAAGTCACCAAAAACCCCAAACTAGTACACTTGTGACAAATTTACTCCAAACTGATTTTTAAGTCACTAAAAATCTCAAATCGGTAAACTTGAGACAAACTTAAGGTGAATTGATATGGCTTTCCGCGTAGACTTGGCATGTCAATTGAGTTACTGTGATGTGTCATGTAACTTAATAATTTCACGGTTAAATTTGACGAGGGTAAATATGTTACGAGTGTATCAATTTGAGATTTTGACCCCATAATTAGTTTGGAGTAAATCAATCACGGGTGTATCAATTTGAGGTTTTTCATAGTATTGATCCAAAGTAATAATCTTTTTGGCATGATCAGGTCAGACACTGAACTGCCACATGATAAATGAGGCCTTCTGCAATAGCATGTGAAAGCCATATAAACCTATTTCCTTTTTCTTCCTCCTTTCCTTTATCAGTTGAGTACCCCCAAAATTATAAAAAGTGGTACAAACTCAGTGATAGAGAAGAAAAAAAGCCAATAGACGTGCTGTCAACAATTACTTAAGACGACATGCATTTTCATTCTACAGTGAATGAACACCATCATTTTAGTATTTTCTTCATAACTGAACAACAGAAAACTTCGTATCTGTTCAACTGGTTCAAATGGCTGAAAAAGGTTTAAGGTTTCAGCTAGCAATATTACACTATTGTGCATAACTCAATACCATTTATATGACTTTCAACTCTTCCTTTTGTGAACTATACTGAATTTTACTTGTCCAGGTCACATATCCACAACTCAGACAGTTAAAGATTCTTATATCATTCATACTACATAATTTATCCACTAAACTGTTACAAGACATATTAAACAGAAGCAACCATTCCCACTAATTCACATTACTTCAATTACTAAGAAGCTAGAAGTTGGGAAATGCTCAGAGCATCTCAAATGGTAAGGTGAAATTAAAGAAGAGCTGAAAAGGAAGCACAGTCGTGCAATGTCTTCCCAAGAGTTATGGTCATGAAAGAAGCCAGCCTAAACAAATACTACTGGGTAATAAGCATGCATACCTTACAAATCCATTGTTGTCAATATCAGCTGCAAGAAACTCGGCAATGGTCATGTCCTGACCTAGCACCCACTTGGCCATCCTTCTCTGGCGCTTATCCACTCTTGCTTCAGCCAGAAACAGAAATGCCCGAGCAACAGCAAGAGTGGATACCAGCAACCAAATTGAAGCAAAAATACGACCAGGCAACGACTTAAACGCCCTATCACCGTAGCCGACAGTGGTCACTGACATCACAGAAAGGTAAAACGAATCCAACCAATCAAGGTCCTCAACAAAATGCATAACCCCAGCACCAATGCCAATACAGATAACAACCACACCCAGTGCCAATGCCACCTTCATTCTTATCCTCATCCTCCCCTTCTTCAAATCGAAAATATATGTCCCCGCTAAATCCTTCTTCTCTCCATCACCCTTCACCGACCTCAACATGTAGTTCTCTTGCAAATCGAGCACGTAACTGACCATCCCGCTGAGCAAAATATCCACAAAACCAAATCCCACCAGCACAAACATAATAGAGAAAAGCTTCGTAGTGATACTGTTCGGCGTGATATCTCCATAACCGATCGTGCACATCGTCACAATGCAGAAATACAACGCGTCCACAACCGGGTGAGTCTCGGTCGCAGAGAAATTATCCCTGTTGAACCAATAAATCATCACGCCGAGCGACAGGTACAATACCAGAAGCACGACGGCCTGCCGTATGATCGACGGGGAGGCGAACTGCAGCTTGGGCGGCGCGCTCTGCCTGTTGAGGTCGTTGATCACGGCCATGGCGGGGGCGGTCTTGGAGCGGTGCAGGTTGCTCTTGCTCCAGAAGAAGTTAGGGTCGATCAGCCAGGGCTGCTGCGGCTGCGGCGGCGGCGGCGGCGGCGGCGGCGCCTCCTCCAGGGGGGAGGAGGAGGAGGGCCGGGCGGGGTGGAGCGGGGAAATGAGGGCGTCGGCGATCGGGGACGCGTCGCGCGGGGGCGGCGGGGAGGGGCCGAAGATGAGGCGGTCCTTGAACTCGGACGGGGTGAGAGGAGGGAGAGGGACGGCGATCTCGTCGTCCTCGGGGAGGGAGAACAGCGGCGGCGGCCGGACAAAGCCCTGGAGGAGAGGCTCGTCGTCCATGCCTGCACGACTCGATTCGAGCCGCGACTATCCGCAGGAATCGGCTCCCGACGAAGCCACGGCAAGAGAGAGAAAGAGAGAGATGGAGAGATAGAGAGAGAAACAGAGAGAGAAACAGAGAGAGCTTCGGTCTTCGCTGCGATGGGAGTGACGATCTCTCTCTCCCTCTCTCCCTCTCTCCTATCACTTCTCCCTCTCTCTCTCTTCTGTATTTTCTCTCTCTCTTCTGTCACTTTCTCTCTTCTGTGTCTTCTCTTTCTCTCTCTTCCGAGGGAGGAAGAAGAGAGGCGGTTAGGGGCCGTTGCGCGACGCGCCGGGCGCGTGGAGTGTTCGTCACGCTGAAATCATGCGGGGGAGCAGGCCGGCCGCCTTCCTCTTCTTCTCTATCTTCTTCACGTGAGCCCGTCCTGTGGCGCGTCCGTGTCGTTTAGCCAGACTGGTGCGTCGTTTCGACTTTTTTTTTTTTTTGTTATTATTGTGATTGTTACTGCTATCGTCATCGTCATATGAAATAATTCGAAGTAACCAAATATAGGAATTATGTAATGTTTCGTAACGTTAAAAAAGCCAAAAAAAGAGGCCATGCGCTATCGATGTCCTGAAAATTGAACGTTTTTTCTTCCGGCACGTTTCGCTGATGCTCTCGTGACACTTGTTACCAATACTCATTTAATATTGAGATACATAGAAAAATCTACAAGTTCACGAGTATCGAACACGACTCTCGAGGTTAGACTGGTCTTGAAGATTAGTACGTGCGGCTCGGGATTTTATTGCACCCAAGGATTAGTAATTAAGAGGGTGTCCAAAAACTTGAACCGACCCGACCCTATTTGATTCGAATTGAACCGATCCGACTACGACTTGAACACGAATCGAACATAAAACAAGTTGAGTACATATTTAAAATCGTGATATTATTCGGCTAATAATTGTAAAATAAGTAAATAAATATATTTTGGGTCGGAACATTATTCGGCTCCGGAAAATTACCGACTCCAAACGACAAAACAAAGACGTTCCCTCGTCTCACCCAAAGTCAAAAACGTCACACCCTCGTCGGTCGGTTGCGCCTTCTCCTTCTCGTCGATTCCGCCGCCGTCCACGGCTGCGCCTTGTCGTCGACTCCGCCGCCGCCCTCTTCTTTTGCTCCTCCCATTCTAGGGTTTCGCTTCGCGGTAGGATCTCCGACGGAGCTTCCGTCGCCTGCGCTCACGACCGCCGGTTCGGCATCTGCGGCCACCGCTGCGCTACCTCTCTCCTCCGCCCGCGCCGTCGGCGCCCCATCGTGGCCGCCCGTCTCGGCCGGCGATAGGTGAGTCTGTGTCGCGACTCGCGAGCTCGCGTTTATCCCCGACGATGAGTTCTCTCTAGCCAAGGTCTCGCTTTTTCCCCTTCCTCTTTGTATTTTCCATTTCGGGCTTCGATTTTGACTCATTTTCATGAGCTTGGCATTCTTGCGTGTGGAATGGGCTCGGATTTTAATGTTGTTTGGTTTGCAATGCAGATTAAGGTGGACTCGTAATTGGTTGCCGCAATATTGGGGAGGTCGAGCAATTCCATTCCGTGCTGGTTGCGACTGACATTCTGGTTAGATGCTTACCTTTTCCTGTGTTTTCTTGTGCTGTGATGATTACTGAACTGGTTTGCTTCATTTGGTGTTATTTTTTCTTGAATGATATTGTTGGTGGTTCCATGTTGTTTCATTCGGTGCATCTTGTGGGTTGTTGGGTATCCAGGAAGTCGAGATTGGGCTTGTTGCACGCCTCTCTGGCGCTGACTGATTACTTAGAATGGATTGTGGACCTTTAGTTTAATCTCATGGAATTGGATATGTCTATAGAGGAGAAAAGAGCATTCTTTTGTCTGTGATTATCTTTATGGCAGAGAATCAGTTCCTCCCATATTAAACAAGTAGAAAAGGAAAACTAAATGAGATGACTAAATTGAAATATATCGAAGTTCCAAACAAGTGTTAAATCTAGAAAATAAAGACCAGTTCAGTGATAGGTACTGCAGTTCACCTCTATGAAATGTGTCTCCCAGGAGATGATTAGTTTAGGATGTCTTGGTGTCCTTTGTAAAAGTTAGTCTAATGTATGTTTCATTTGAGTGTGCTCTGTTTGTTTATCTAGTTAGTGACTTTCTCAGTTCTACTTCTTATTGTTCTTTGAAGTGCTAGATGCATCTCTTCACTTTTACAATGCCGTTGTCATGTTGGCTTTGTAGCATGTTGCTACGTTAAGAGAACAGCTGGAGCAGCTGGCTGGGGAGAGAACCCCAGATTGGTTACCAGGGTCCTTCACATGTCCTTTGGAACTCTTGCTCATTTACTGTTGTTGTTGAATGAGATGAGCATTTCATCTTGGATTTTTCGTTTTTGAACATCGGACTGCTTGTTGGACATTTTTCATATGAGTTTTCTCATTATGGACCCTACGGCATGGTCTTGTTGGCTGGATCACAGACTGCTCGTTGTTGCCTCTTATATTCACTTAGTAGGACTAGTAGGAAGAAGACTTTCGCCATCGACCATTTAACCAATTAAATATTTTAAGCTATTTTGAATTTTTTGTTGATTCCCTGGTTTTGTAGATTATATGGGAAAGTTTTCTAATCTGTCCAAATCATAGGCTACTAGAATGACTGTTGCAGTCATACTTATTTATGGTTCCAGTCATTGGTTCTCAGTTTAGCAACTTTCATCTGAAGCTGCTAGCTAAAAATGTGGTTCATATAAGGCATAATTCATAGAAATGGATTCAATCTGTCCCATGGTGTTTGCTAGTGAAAAACTAAAACTCTTCCTTATTCACAGGACATTTGTTCTCTGCTCTAGATCACTCCTAATTCAGGGTTGGATACAGGGTCCAGGTCTAGAACCTACCCAACCTGGACCTGATCACCCCTAGTTGTGACATGTGATTTTGACGAGCCTTTCTCATGTGGTTTCACAATGTATCTTTATCTTTGAGATTGTGATAATACATGGAATTTTTAGCCATGATATACTCATGGCAACATAATGTTTTGAGATATTTTAACCTTAAAGACTCCGTGCTTGTACTGATATGTGTGTATGAGTGTCTATTTACTTACATGGGACAGCCGATTTAAGTATTTGCATTACTCAGAGGTGTTTATCCCACCCAAATTTTTCCTATTGACATTAAATATGGTGTTGTGCTTTTGTCTTTTGCTGACTTGGTGCAGTTTTCAAAATGCCAGTGGAGATTAGTGAGAACGATGATTCAGTGGAGATGCTGAAGAATATTCATATCTCTTCTTACAATGACAACAGGGATGATGATGCAGATCCGGAAGAAGTGGTGGATCTGATGAATGATGATGATGATGATGAGGACGACGATGAAGTGCAAAAACCGGTAACTCTAGGTTTTGTTGAGAAGCCAAAAAATAAATGGTCCCTGCTTCGTCAACTCTTCCCTAGCAAAGCTGGGGGGGTGCCGGTGCGTTTTATTTTCGTGAAATTCTCCCCTTTTCAGTTGTCTTTTCTTTTTGCCTGAATACTTTTGGCATTCTTGCACCAGCTTCCAATTTGCCTTTTATGATTTTTCCAAGAGTAAGATGTGAAATTAAAGGCCATATTGTAATGGACAAGTAGTTATATTCAGTAAAAGTAATTAGAAAAGTCAAAATGTTGAATTTTGCTTGACATCACTGCGGTTTATGGTATTTTTGCCCGAATTCAGGCTTGGTTGGATCCAATTAATCTACCATCTGGTAGGTCTCGCCTTTGTGATATATGTGAACAACCCTTGCAATTTATGCTTCAGGTATATTATTCTTTTGCCTTAAATGAGTTTCTGTGTGGCATGTGTCCAGCGTGGAATTTCCTATTACTCTTAACTGGAGTGGGAATCTTTTTCATTTTTGTATATTGTTGATTGGAATTTTATTACTGTTCATTGTTATCAGATACGAGAATATATATGTTCTTGACTTGCATATTCTTTCCCAGACAGTGCATTTATTCGTGCTTTAATCATTTGGATGTGTGTGGAGAATATGCATGTACTAGATGGAGGGTTTTGTCATTCTCTTGGCAGTGTAGTGACCGTGTGTCCTTCTCTTAATAAATTGTCCTATTTTCTTTTTATCTATTTCCTTTGTGATCATGTAAACAATGAAAGTGGCTTCATTTCTATCATTGGCCACATCCATGAGCTCTCAATATAGGGTATTTATTTGATTGGTAGTGTTGTCTTAGTCTACATGTCCCTTGTTTATTTTTATTTTTTTGGTGGAAAACCCTTTTTAATGTTGTTTAGTAGATGTTTGTACTTTTTGTCATTGTTTGTGACGTCCTTAGGTATATGCACCGACCTCTGATCGAGAATCCACGTTTCATCGTACATTATATTTGTTCATGTGTCCATCGATGTCTTGTCTACTTAGTGATCAACATGAACAATGGAAGCGACCTGCAGTAAATGCCTCTCGAAGGTACTATCACTTGTCTTAATCCAGCAAGTCCTGTTTCAGTTTATTATTCGTGCACTTGTCTTAATCTAATTTCTCATTCTTTTGGTCCTCTGGTGGCATTCAAGTGTGAAAGTTTTTCGTTGCCAATTGCCTTGCGACAATCCCTTCTACTCAAGTGAACCCCCACGACATGATGGGAGTGACAAACCTTTAGGGAGTGGAGGTAGCTTTTTATGTCTTTTCCCAGTCAGTCATGTTCTGATTTTTGTCTTTGGAAGTGGATGGAATACTTTATGACAGTGCACACACATACGAGCAGATGAATATGCTATCCTCTGTTTGTTTATCAGTTTATGCTGTCTTTGTTTAATTGGAGATTTCTATGACTTGGTTCTGTTGTTGTCTCCAAGGGCCTAATTTCAAAGACTGAACTCATAGATGGGCTTTTGACTACTTTTATTATGTTAGCCTCTAAGTAATTATGGTACTAATCCTTCCCTTTATGGCCAAAATGTATTGTTGTTGAGCAGCTCCACTTTGTAACTGGTGTGGAACATGGAAAGGAGATAAACTTTGTGGTAGTTGCAGAGAAGCACGATACTGCTCTGAAAAACATCAGGTTCTAGGTTATTCAGCTTCTTATACACATTCGCCGTCCATCTGATCTTTTCCGTAACACTTTTGTTTTTCACCTACAGGCCATGCATTGGCGCTCAGGTCATAAAGTTATGTGCCAAAATAGTAGTAGAAATGCAGGAAATTCATCAGCAGAAGACCAGAAACGTGAGCAATTATTTTAGACTTATTTGGATAAATTATACCAGTATTGCAGGGGAGGCGCAGGTATATGTGCCTCTTAGGTCTCATGAATTTTCCATCTTCACATGGACAGCTCTGTTCTGTCATGTTGGCATGGTAGAGGTCCTATTGGAGTATTTTGAACATACCTTAGTACGTAGACTGCCAGAGATAGATGTAGTCATTTAGCTGTGATGATTTCAGTCTGTAGTCTTTTGCTTGAAGTTGCAGCTCTGTTCTTTCTGTCATGTTTGCATGGTAGAGATCCTATCGGAGTAATTTTAACATGCCTTAGTCGGTAGACTGCCAGAGACTTATGTAGTCATTTAGCTGTGACGATTTCGGTCTGTAGTCTTATGCTTGAAGTTGAAACTGAACTCAGCATCATGTTTTAACTTCTGGTATTTATTTCTGTACTTTTGGAATGTTAAGTTCTCTATGTTGTAATTCTGCAAACAGCTGCAACCAGGAGTCTATGGCCTGAACACGAGATTGTTAATGAGGATGAGGCTGAGTATGATGTCGATGTGTCCACTGATTTGGATAATGCCAATTGTCTGGTATCCAAAAATCAGATGGATGACTCAATAAATTCACTTATTGATAGTTTCCAGGTATAATTGCACCGTAGTTATTGAGAATTAGTTCTGCTAAATATTTCACATGGTTTATCCTTTGCCTTTTCTGTGAGTAGGGTGACAGTGACAGGAGGAGTTGGGGCAACTTCCAAGAACGTATTGCCAGGGCGCCTGAGCAAGTTTTAAGGTTATCTAATTTAAATTGCAATGTATGGTTTTGAGATCCATGAATTCTTCAATGAGGATGTGCATATCTAGTATGCTTATTGGGTATTTTTATTGGATGGAGCACACTTTCTGCAACATCCAAAAAGAGCCCGACCAGGTTTTCAGAGTCACGGTGTCTTGGCAACATTTAGAACCTTACTGTAGATGTTCTACTAGGACACATGTGAGTTGTGATGAGATGTGATGTCATTCAACTGGAAGTTATATTCTTTGAATAAATTATAGATGGGTTATACATTAATTAACTTACTGTCTGAATGTGGCCTGTGCATCGTTTGTAGTAAATGTAACCAAGTCTAGGTCAGTCGTATTACTATTTTGACACTTCTAAACCACTTTTTGGTGGTTTCTAATTGTACATCTTAGAACCATATCTGTTGTTTGTCTTTGAAACAAGAATGGTTTTTATTTGTTTGGAAAATCAGAAATTGCAAAGCTTATTTGTTTATTCTACTTGTAAAGAACAGGTACTGTCGAAATGTATGCTCTAGGCCCTTGTGGCCGACGTCAAGTGGTCAGCCATCGACAGCTGATATTCCCAAATGCAGCTATTGCGGAAAGCCCCGATGTTTCGAATTTCAGGTTATCTTTTTGCATCCTTTTCTTTCGAAAGATCTTGATATTTTAAAATTTTAATGTCAACGTGCAGTCGCCAAAACCCCTGTCATTATACCATGATATGCATCTATATTAGAGCTCTTATTGGTGTACCATCACGCAGTGGATGACCTTTTGATTACTGCCCTCTATTTTTCAGGTCGTGCCTCAGCTACTTTACTTTTTTGGCGTCAAGAACGATGCAGATTCGCTCGACTGGGCTACTATAGCTGTTTATTTCTGTGAAGCGTCTTGCGAAGGGGCTGCGAGTTACAAGGAAGAATTTGCTTGGGTGCAAATGTCGTCCCCATCTCAAGTGGTACCTTGAAAATTCTTGTTCTTTATTCAGCTCCTCTGACTAAGGGGTTTCTATAATTCTCCCGTCCTCCTGCCTCCTTTTGATGATCGTTTCCGGTAGAGTTGTGTTGTAACTTCTAGAAGTTACTAAAAGTTTTGGGGTCTTAGGTCAATAGGATATGTAGTCTTTTGCATTTACTTATTGCTTTTATATATTTTATTATTTAATTATATTATTTTAAGTTTTTAAAATTTGATTGGACTTCGAGTTACAAATTTTTGGACTTATGATGAGTTTAATCTCTATATCTTGCTTTACTCAATTAAGTTCACTAATTCATGAGTATATAGAATCAAGTAGAGAGTCTGATTGGACGTCGAATTATAAATTTTTGCGTGAAATTTTAATGTACGTTTGGCGAATTATCGTGAGAAATTACTGACATGACGTCCAATCTTGGCTAGCTCCTTACCTTGGCACGCCGACATGGATAACTTGTGAATTGTCACGTTAGTGATTTGCAGCGACAATTAACCGGAAGAATTATATTGATAAGTTACAATTAGAGTAATTGCAAGAGTCGCGAGATTGAGGAAGAGAGCAAGAGCCCCATCGAATGAAATTGTTCTGAGGACATAAAGAAAAGGGTCCTGGAAAAAGTGGAAGATCGTATGCAGAATAAAAAAAATGGGAAGATTGGTCGATGCTTGATGTTGCCGTGAAGCTATAGAACCATGCATGGTCTTGTCTAGATTTATTATTTAATTGTGATGACGGGTGCATGAGTACTGATTAAATAAGATACAAGTTAAGTCTGGGTGATGTAAGATCTAAATAAACTCATTTTTCATAAGTGACCTGGAAAAAAAGAAGGAAATTTTACGTAAATATACAATAGGCTCCGAAATCCAAGAAAGGGGTAACATTTGATTCTACACCGCGGACAAAATGAAAACCCCATTTGTATCCACTAGGCGTCAGCCCAAAAAAAAAACAAAAAAAAAAAAATTAGAACTGAAGAATGGTGAAAGGCTGGTGGAAATTTGTGTGACAAGAGGCACTTTCAGGAAAAATTATCATAAAAATCGTAAATTTATTATAATTGTGGCGATTTATAATTCTGAGAGCTTGCACAAGCAGAGAAAAATTTTGCTTTAGGAACAGGAACAATGCTTTTAATTGCCGTGATTCTACAGAAAGAATAATGACGCAAGATTGAATAAATAATGGACAAAAATAATGAACAAATAACTGGTTCTACATGTCCAAACACACAAGGAAATCCTTAGTAGGCCATTGAATCTCGAGTTTCAGTTTCTAGAACTTGGACTGGATCTGATCAGCAATGCTCTTGTCGACTCGGAATGCCCTGGCAAGAATGTCCATGGCGATATATGGACTGGATCCGAAAACCGCATTCGCGATCGTGATGACGCCGGGATTCTGGCCGCCGAGAGCCGCGATGGCAACGGCATTGCCGTATCCGACGTTCCTCTGGTAATGGATGAGTCCCATCGGGAAAACGAACATGTCGCTCTTAGAGAGGACCTTCGTGATGAGACGGGTGTCGGGGTTGCAGATGACGAACCCAACCTCGAGAGTGCTTGCAACAACCGTCGAGATTTCATCGGCGCAGGGATACGTATGAGGCGGGTTGAGGCCCCACGGGCCACGGCGCGTGGTCGGTGCGAGCTAGTGAGATGCCGAGCGTGTTGAGCCGCAGCCACTGAGCCACGGTCACTGGAGTCACTTTTAATCCAACTGGGTTAAATACGTTGCTAGCCAAGTGAAGCGGCTGAACCCCCAGAGTAGAAGTCTATGGTTTGGACCATTTCAGGGTCTATGCGTGCGAACCCATTCACAAAAACACGGGAGACAAGCCTTCAAGTATTTTCACAATGTATATGTTGGTAAAATATGGCTTCAAATAGGGTAACAACAATGAGGACGGATCTTTAGAGTACTCGGGTCGGACTTTGGGCGTGATATCACTTTCTTTAAGCGATTTATTTGCCCCACTAATTAAGTTGTTAATGGTCGCGCAAATATCTTCCGGGATACAACAAAGTCAAATAAAATACTATATATCAATTATAGTATTTTTCCAGAGTTTCTCTAGGAAACAATTGAAAGGAAGGCTATAGCTTTCAGAAAGAAGACTCGAAAAGATGAAAAATGATCACACTTATTCTTCCTCAATCTGACATGTATATATATAAAACAGTCTTAAAAACGTAGGCAAATTTTCGTGAAAAGTTACGAAAATGAACAAACATATCTTTCGAAATTGCCTAAAATGAACAAAGGCGTCCATTCGTAAGAAATTAAAACCGAACAAATGCAACCCTTCGGGTAAGGTTGCAAACTGAACGGATATATTTTTCAAAGATTGTCTTGAAAAGATACAAACAAAAGTCGGAATAAAAATAACAATTATTATTTAATAAATAAAATTTCGAAATTATTTTTATTAATTAATTAATTTCCGAAAATTCTCAATAAACAAAAACAACCTTTGAATTGATTAAATTTAATAAGATAATCGTATGAAATAAAAAATAAAATTAAATAACAAAGAGATTAGTGCTAATTAAACCGCGGGGGTGCAAGCGTGCTAAGTAAGCCAAATAATCGCGCACCGCACGCGGGTATGGTGGAGTCTAGCCCACACCCAATCATTCCTTTAGATATACAAAGGAAACCTCACACTTATAAATTGGCTCATTTCCTCCCATTTTTCCTATGTGGGACAAAAAGAAATGCACTTAATTTGTTTTACAAACAGACTTCCAACAATATATCATGTAAACGTTACTTAAGATGTTTACCTCCATGGGAAGGGTACGCGACAAAAAAATCTTGAAGGGGATTCATGTCCGTTGTGGCGACAGTAATTACTAGAGCCGCGAGCCCAAGGAAGAGAACATGGGTTGTCATGAAAAAATGTGTAGATGATGCAAAACGAGGACTCTGCAAAAGAATGTCAAGATTGATCGATAATGCTTAGTGTCGCAATGAAGCTTTAGAACCATGGAGGTCTTATTTATATATAACCATTTAGAAGGAGCATTTTCTTTTTTAATTTGCATGATAATAATGAATGTTTATAATTTTTTATATACTTAAGTTTGTCACATTTTTTTGAAAATACCTTTTAAAACATCATGCAATGATGGCATGAAAAATAATTAAAAATTGAACTAGTAGAAGGTAAACGAAATGCGTATTAAAACTTGGTCTATGGTTCTTTTTACTCTTATTTGTGCTAGGGTTACTTTTCAAATAATAGTTTCCTAGTACAAAAAAGGAGAACATACAACTCATAAACATAATAATTAATTAGCTATATGCTAAATAAACTACTTCTCGAAAAAGGGGACACCAATTATGTTCAAGAAAAGGAAAAATCCAGAAAAGAAGAAAAGAAGGTAAGAAATCTGAAATCAAGAGTAGTCTCCACATTTAACCTTCATAAATGTTATAGAAGAGGAGAGAGTGGGTAATTTTCTCTCCACTAAAAATTGAAATAAGAAAAAAAAAAAGAAAAAGAAAGAGATGATCTTAAATTAAGAATAGGAACAGTAAAGGATAACATAGTTAATTCGATATGATAAGGGGATGCCTTTTTCTTTTTTTTTTTCTTTGAGTCGGTTATAAGAGGGATATAAGGAGATAAAAAGATGGTGGAAATAGCCTGGGTCTTTTTTTTTTTTTTTTTATAGATAAATTTTCTTGTGCTGGAGTGGTAGCTTTCAAGCATAAAATTCGGTTTGTGCACGTCTTAAATTGAAATTTTCTTTTTTTTTGGTTGATACGTCTTTGATTAAATGAGGCCGCCCAAACCGCACATACCAATGTTTTCCCGAGTCGGTTCATTTCCAATTTGTGATTCTGACTCCTTGCAAAGGCAAACACTCCGTTCAGAACCTTGTCATAGCCAAGAGGTTTCGGTAGCTAAGGGTGCACATGGTAACGCTTCTTGGCTAACAGCTTTTTTTTTTTTTTTTTTTTTTTCAGAAATAGTTCTTTTATATTTCTATTCCGAGGAACAATTTCTGAGTAAAAGAACCCGTTTGGTAACAACACAAAATTTTTACTCTTGGAATAGAAAAAGAATAGAAATGTGTTTAGTAACGCAACGATTCTTTTCGTATTTATTCGTTTTTTATTCTTGCTTATGGATTGTCGACCGCCAAGCGCCACCTGGCGCCGGACGCCGCCGCACAGCCCATCGGCCGCGGGAGGTGGCTGCCGATGGGCTGTGCGTCGGCGATCGGTGGTGACGGTTGGCGGCCGTGGACGTACGGCGGCGACGTCCGGCGGCGCGGCAACGGTGGGCGACGGTGGGCGGCCGGCGACCTACGGTTGGTGGCGCGATCGGCGGCGGCAGCGAGCGGTTAGAGGTGGTCGCGACAAGAGAGAGGAATAAAAGAAAAATAAAAAGAAAATTGGCTTATTTCTGAAGTTGTTCCCAGGAACAAGAAGCAACTTTTTTGTTTCTCGTTTCGCTCCAAATCTATTCCCGGGAACAAAAAAGTAAAGAAATTGTTCCGGGAACAAATATTTTACCAAACAGATTTCGTTTTTTTTTTGTTCCCGGGAACAAAAGAACGTAAATTGGGAGAAAGTAAACGTTACCATGCGGACCCTAAAGGGCCGTACCTTGCCACGGAGGACCTCCCCGTGATCGCTAGGATTCCCAACAAGACTTCTTCCGTAACTTTCCAAGGGCGGACGATACAAGAATTGAGCCAGATTCTAGAAGTCTCTTGTCATCGGTAGTTGGTAGGTTTGGTGGTGCGATCTCGTCCGCTGGATGAAAAGTTCGGAAGAAGTCTTGTTGGGAATCCTAGCGATCGCAGGAGGTCCTCCGCGGCAAGGTACGACCCTTTAGCTACCGAAACCTCTTGGCCGTGACAACTTCGTCCTTCATTCGTAAAGTGGGTTGGGGAAGAGAAGGACCAGTTTTGGGATTTTCACTTTTAGAAATTTGATTTTTCTTTTTATTCCAATTTTTTTGTTGGACAACAATGATGGTTCACGGGAATTTTTTTTTTTTTTCCCATGGCAAATGGATATTTTCACTCTTTTTTTCTTCCTGCTCAAATTGATATTTCACTTGATTTTTTTTTTTGGGCCGTAATATTTCACTTGGTATGAGGGGCCGGGAAAATCAGTCTTTTATGTTTAGGGTGAATTTCTTAGTTTGGTTCTCAATAGATGTTACCGGTGGGTGCTTGGTGCTGGCAACATTACTTGGTACTGGTAACGTTACTAGGAGATATGAGGAAAGTGACTCTTGGGTTCACATTTCTTACCTTGGTCCTTCAATCATGACGTGGGTTGGGGGAAGAGAAGAACCAATTTTGGGATTTTTACTTTTAGAAATTTGATTTTTCTTTTTATCTGATTTTTTTGGACAACAATGCCCCTATTTCATCTGTTGGAAAAGTCACATGCCAATCGGCCGGTGGGCTCATGCCTTCATTGAGATAGACTTTGGCACTTCAAACCCTTATTTAAAACAAGGTCAACTCTGGACCATTTCTAGCGAAAATGACTCCACTCATATCCTTATTTGAAATTTCCCTTCCCTTTTTCTTTAGGTTACTTTTACTTTAAGAAGGTCATGGAAATTTTTGAAAATGCCATTAACATCGCTTGCGGTTCCCCTCGAGGCATGACCATTTCTATCATGATAAGATATGTGAACCCGATAGAGGTGATCAGTTCCTGGTTTGGTCTGGTCCCACTAAGGAATCGAGAATCAAATCGGGAGGACTCGCTGATCCTTGGACTAGGAACCAGATTGGACCAACCGGTCTGGTTCCAATGGAACTTATGAATTTTTTTGGTTCGTAAAAAGTAGAAACTTTTGTGTATGGGACTCGAATTTTACACTGAGCGGGAAATGTCACGTGATTGAGAGTCCAACAGTTTGGACTTTCGCATTCGGTGGTGGACTGTCTTGTGGATGACAACTTTGTCGTCCCCGTTTGTCTTCTAGTGTGAAATTTAGTCATGCAAAGTTTAATAGATTCTTTGGAATAAGCACGATGATGGAACCTGTAAGAGGGACTGAGGGAAACTAGGAAAGATTGGAGTTTTGTAAGAATTAAAAAAATAATATATATAATCGGTCCGGTCTGATCGATCCGGTTCCTACCCTAGAATTAGAAACCGGATTGACCGGCCACCAGCTCCAAAAATAGGTACCATGAACCGGACCGATGCTCGTGGGAACCGCTCAAAACCAGCCGGTTCGGTTTGATCCGATTCGAGCGGTTCCCAATTCGGCAGTTCTTGTTGCACACTCCTAAACCCCAAAATCACTTTCATATCTTCAATGTGTTGGAAGTTTGTTTGTAAAACAAACTAAAGTGCTTTTCTCTTTGTCTCACATAGAAAAAATGGGAGGAAATGGGCTAGTTTATAACCGTGAGGTTTCCTTTGTGTAATTAAAAGATTTATTGGGTGTGGGCTAGACCTCACCATACCCGTGCGGAGTGCGCGATTATTTGGCACACTTAGCACGCTTGCGCACTCGATTTAATTAGCTCTAATCCCTTTGTTATTTTTATTTTTATTTTTATTTTGTACGGGTATTTTATTAATTTTAATCAATTAAAAGATTTTTTTGTTTATTGAGAATTTTCAAAAATTAATTAATTAATTAATTAATAATAATTTCGAAATTTTATTTATTAAATATTTATTATTATTAATTTTTTATTCCGAATTTTGTTTGTGTCTTTTCAAGACAACTTTTGAAGAAAGATATCCGTTCGGTTCACAACCTTTCCCGAAGGGTTGCATTTGTTCGGTTTTATATTCTTACGAATGGACACCTTTGTTCATTTTGGGCAATTTCGAAAAAATACGTTTGTTCATTTTCGCAACTTTTCACGAAAAGTTGCCTATGGTTTTTAAGACTGTTTTATATATACATGTCAGATTGAAAGAAAAATGAGTGATTATTCTTCATCTTTTCGAGTCTTCTTTCTGAAAAAACTACAGCCTTCCTTTCAATTGTTTCCTAGAGAGACCCTGGAGAAATACTAGAATTGCTATCTAGTATTCTCGATTTTAAGACTTTGTTGTATCCTAGAGGATATTTGCCGGTGACCATTAGCAATTTTGTGGGGCAAATAAATCCTTAAAGAAAGTGATATCACGCCTCAAAGTCCAATTCGAGTACTCTAAAGATCCGTCTTCATTGTTCTACCCTATTCGAAGTCATATTTTCCCAACACAATGATTGTTACAAGTACAAAGTAGCCACTAGTAACTTCTATTGAGAACCAAATTAAGAAACTCACCCTAAACAAAGAGGCTGATTTTCATGGCTCCCCGTATCAAGTGAAATATCAATTTCAGCATAAGAAGAAAGAGGGAAAATATACATTTGCCATGGGAAAAAGAAGCCTTCCATGATCGCAAGGCAAAGATCGAAACACCATTCTGTGTTGGTAAAATGTGAGAAACGTCGTAGAAATCCATTGGTAGCAGAGTTTTTTTTTCCCAGTTTAATATGTAAGTATTGTAGAGCAAATGGAGTACAATAGTTTAGGGGCATCCCCTAGCATTACAAATAGAGCTTATAATTCAAAAAGATGGAGGTAGGAAGTCTCCAAATATTAGTCAATACAACATATGATTGGAAATGTTTAATTTTTTGGTAAAGTGAAGCTCCACCTCTTACATTTTTACGCACCTTGACCAAAATAATATGGATGTTAGTTGATTTGTTTCGAAACAGTCTATGGTTGCGCTCCATTCAAATGCAATATATGTTTGCTAAAAAAGATAGCGTGCCGCCAAATCTTTGCCCTTTGTTGACCTAATCATTCATTAAAATTCCTCATTCCATCCTCCTAAAGACTGCCCAATTCCATGTTGCACAAGGATACTATGCCAAATACTGGCTGTCCATTCTCACCGAAAGAATAAATGAATCTGTTTTCTATATCGGCCTTGCATAGGTTACATTGGGTATCAATTGTAGTCAGCCATTGTGCTATAATATCTGCTATCAGTAGTTTATCTCTACAAACTAGCCATCCAATGAAATTGTATTTGCTAATGCCACTACTCCAAATTAGGTTGTAACACTCCACAATTAGACCCCTATGTCTGAGTTTGTAATATATATCATGACAATAGTTCCCTAGACTAGAAAAAACTGAGGTTAAATCATGTCATAATTTGAGAAGACATCACCAACTCCAAGCCACACTACCCCTAATGTCAAGATGCATAATTGGATTACATCTGCATATTGTGTTGTGACCCTAAATGCTCTAAAGGGAAGAAAATGGGTGATTAATAAGGTTCCACAGGATACGGCCTAACCAAATTTATTTGATATGTGCAAATTGGGCAATCCTAATCCTCATTTCCTTTTAGGTGAACAAGCTACCTGCCACGCAACTTTGTGAGACCCATAATTTGCTGGAGAACCAACCCATAAGAAATATCGAATCCCCTTCTCAATCTCATATATAGTTTGCTTTGGAAGTGATAACATTTGCATCCAATAAGAGCAAATGGAGATAAGGACCAATTCAGTTAGCTGTAGACGCCCTGCATAACTTATATGCTTCATGCCCCAACTTTCAACTTTCTTAAAGATCTTGTCAATAAGGGAGCGCATGACAACATTTCTATTTCTCGATTTCTCTGTTATTCTGTTCTCCGGAACAGGTTTGGAACAAAACTCCGTTTTATAACGCAATTTAATTTTTCCATTTCTAAAATAGATTTCTATTCCATAAATAGATTTGGAGTAGAATTCGGAAGTTAAAATTTTTAGCTTTTCTATTTCTGAAACAAAAATGAGAAATCAAATTTTTTCTCATCGTTCACTCTTGTTACCGCCCATCGCCCACCAGCCGCCCGTGGGAGGCTGGACGCCCGCCAGCTGCCGCTCGCTGACCGTCAGCCACCGGCCACCCGTCGTCGATTGCCGGCCACTGGACTCCAGCCCCTCATCATCGATCGTCAGTCGTCGAAGGCCCATCGGTCGTTGGCCACTCATCGCCAACCACTGGATGTCGAAGGCCCACCGTCGACCATCAAACATTCGTCGCCGACCGCCCATTGCTTGCCATCGGCCGTTGGATGTCAGGTGCCCTCTAGACTTCGGCTGTTGGCCACCAAGCCGTCGGCTGTCGGACTCCGGACATCGAACGTCAAACTTCGGATGTTGGATGCCGGACGCCGGCTAGTCGGACGCGACGTTGAACTTCGGACATCGGATGCCGGATGCCGGCCGCCGACCGCCGGATGCCGAACTCCGGACGTCGAACTCGTCCATTAGACGTTGGTTGTCGCCGCTCCTAGAAATAGAAATTTTAGTCTTTTACCAAACAAATTTTTATTCTAAAAATAGAGATTTTGAATCGTTATCAAAACACGTTTCTTTGTTTTGAAAATCGTCCATGGAATAGAAATTGAGAAATCAATTTCTGGCTAGAAATTGATTTATGTTCCAAAAATTTTGTCATGTGCATCCTAAGACTCTTGCAATCTACATGAGTGAGTCTTCTAGGAACAAGGGGAACACCCAGGTATTTGATAGGTAGGGTACCTATGGTAAACGGTATGTGGTCTAGTATAAAGAGCTTCTCATCCTCGTTGAACCCAGAGAAAAAAATTTGACATTTGTTAGGATTAAACTGCAATCTTATGAAAGCAACGACTTCTTCAAGGGCATCTACGAGGCAAAGAACAGAACCTACATCTCCACGAGCAAGTAAGAACTAGTCATCTGCGAAGCATAAGTGAGTAATCCTTTGCGTTTTGCAGCGTCAGTGGTATTTGAAAAAGACGTAGCAACTTTCGTATTGATAATTTTATTGAAAATTTCCATAACCAAGATAAAGAGGTATGAAGAAAGAGGGTCACATTGCCACAGCCCATTAGTGCTATTGATGCACTCGATTATCCAATCAGCCAAGTACCGGGGTGTATTTAGGGCTTTAAAGACCTCGATGTCCGCATCCCATTTGATCATGTCGTAGGCCTTCATGAGATCAATTTTTATGGCCACACATTCACCTTTGTCTCTCTTATGAAAATGGAGCAGGATATTCTCTAAGATCCATCATCTAGTGATGAAAAGCAGTTTGGTTAAGGTCGACGATCGGAGGAAGCATACACCTTATTCGTTCTGCAAGGGGTTTAGATTAATCTTGTATAAGATATTGTTGCATGAAATGGGTCTGAAATCCTTGAGGCAAGATGGATTTGGAACCTTCAGGACTAGGGAAATCAAAGTGAAGTTTATAGATTTTAGCATTCTTTTCGACAAGAAAAATTCCATGATAGCTTCCTCAATGTCTTGTCCGATGATGATCCACGCACTTTTGTAGAATCAACTGTTAAAACCATCTGGCCTCGGAGCTTTGAAGTCATTGAAACCCTTTAAAACTCTGAGAATATTTGATCTCTGAAGTGTTGAAAATGTAACTAAAGTATTGACATCTTCATGAAGTAAAGAAGCATACCTCTCATAAGAAACACGTGGACGCCTGGAATTACCAAGAAGGTGGTGGTAATATGATATGATTGCATTCTTAAGATCACCCACCTCGGTAATAATGGAGCCTTCCTCGAGTTGGAGATGATTTATCCTGTTTTGGGCACTTCTTCGCATCATGGAAGTAGAGAAAACCTTGCTATTGTTGTCATCCTCCTTGAGTCAAAAGATTTCCGGATTTCTATTTGAGCAAGAGTAAGAAAATCCTCCGATTGGTAGCATAGCTTTAATCGTGGCAAAAGTACACCACGAGTGGCAAAACTTAGCACGGACGAATACTTAAGTCCCAAAACTTCCAAAAGGTACACTTAAATGTCATTTTTTTTTAATTGAAAATTGGATACTTAAGTGCAAATTTCGACGAAAATAGTAGGAAACCCGACGTTGCATTATTTTAAGAACAAATGTAATATACGTGGCTCGCCGAAGTTGTTTACTCGGCAATTAATATGTAAAACAACATCGTTTTACCTTCAAATTTGATTTTCAATACAAATATGAATTAAATTAAATTAAAAAATAAATTTAAAATGGGGAGAGGCAACATTCAGCGAGGGCCTCCACAGCCCTCGTCGCTATCACCCCACCATCGTTGGCCTTCGTCGGCGGTCGACCAAGTTTGTTCCCCACCGACCTTCGCCCCATTGTCACCGACCCTTCTCGGTGATGGTGGGGCGGTGGCGTGAGGGCCTATAGGCAATTGGCTAAGGTCGTCGGCCACCGGCCGAGCCCTAGTGACCTTGATCGACCCTCACCCCATCGTCGCTGGCCCTTTCCTATGATGATAGGATGGCGCAACGAGGGCCTGCAAGTCCTCGTCGATCGTTAGCTAAGGTCGTCGCCACTAGCCAAGGGCCACGACCCCGATTGACCCTTGCCTTGTTGTCATCAGCCCTTTTCGGTGATAGTGGAGCAATGATGGCGAGGGCTGTCGAGGCTCTTGCTAAATGCTGCCTCCTTTTTTTTTAAATTTAATTTAACTAATTTAATTTATATTAAAGATCAAATTTGTGTACAAAACGACATTTTTTGGACTTATCTAGCCACGTCAATGCGACGTGGATAATTTTTTTTAAAAATAATTGCCACATTAGTAAAAAATACCGTCGGAAAAAGCCACAATACCAATTTGACCAGAAATTCTCATCGTTAGCACTTAAATGTTCATTTCTTCTTCAATTTTGACACTTAAGTGTATCATTGGGAAGTTTTGGCACTTTAAGTATCCATCAATACCAAATTTTGACACTTAAGATGTTTGGCACTTTTTAAACCGTCAACTTGTTTTAGTTAGTAAAACATTGGTAAGTTACCAATACTTTTGCAAAAGAATCAATAACTTTTTAGATTGTTTTAAATTGCACAGTATTTCCATAATTTTCCAACATTTACTGACTCGCTTACCAATGCGTATCATTATCAACTAATATTCAAGTTCACTTAGTAACATTTATTTGATTACATTGGTATTACCAAGTATTCTGGTAACTTTTCAACATTTGTTTGTTAAAGTTAGCAATGCGGAAAAATTATCAACTCTAATGAGAAATTACCAGCATTGATCTGGGTGATATACCAACTTTTTGGGGTAAGTTACTAAATGCTTAGCCTTATCAACTCTTATCTAAGTTGACTGTTTCGAAATTGCCATTGGTTTTAATACACTATTCACTGACATTTATTTGAGGAGCTTACTGACGTCTTGCATTTGCCAACTCTTATATGAAATTACCAATTCTCATTTGAGTCCCCAACAGTTATTTGATTGTTTGAAATTACCAACCAAAATTACCGACCATTACAATACTATAACGAACATTTTTATTTACTAAAGTTACCTAAATGTTAAATTTACTTAACCTTATAGGAAATTATCAACTTTTATTTGAATCACCACCAATGTTTTTTCTTTAATTTTTTGAATTTCCCAAGTGTTCCACTAATTTATCCAAATTTATTACCACAGGTTACTAACTTGTTCAAGTTACTAACTTTTTTAGGAAATTACCAATTGTAAATAAATCCACTTACCATTAGATTATTTTGGAAATCATCAACTATTCCTATATTTTTACCTACAATTATCTGTTAAAGTTACTAACTCTCGTACAAAATTACCAACTATATCCAAAATTACCAACCATTCCAAAAATTTCTCAGCATTTGTTAATAGAGTTGGAGTTACCAACTCTTACATCATACCGCCAACTGATATCTGAATTAATCACCGACTATTATTTGATTGTTCTAAAATTACCAACTCTTCAAATACTTTACTGACATTTATGACAACTTACCAATAATAAAAAAAAAATAGTTACTAACTTCTATATGAAATCACCAACTCTCATTCAACATGGTATCAAAGCAATTTTATAGTCTTTTGACGGACATTCTTCAGTTTGAGGTCTCAAATACAACGTTTCTACCTAATGTCATGTGTCCCTAGTCCTCACAATAGGACTGATAATCAAGACAGTTACGGACCATGTCTCACCCAGTTAGGACAATGAAATGAACTATTCTCGCTGCATTTTCGAGAACACGAATTCTAGCAATAGCCTCCCAAGGTAATCATAACCTAAATACTCAAGTTCCGCCCTCTTCTTCCCCTATGCCTAGCCGACTTTAAACGGTGTCATTCATTTGCTGTGTGTTTATGCAAGCAAGAGGAAGGATGAGTTCAGACATTCTCCTCTCTAGTTTGTGCCTTCATCTGGGGTTTCCATCTCTGCCAACTTACTGCTACACTCCACCTCGTTCCTTCTGTCTAACTTCAGAATACGGCTCTCAATACTCATGTTTGAATTATGCTAAGCCACCCTGTACTGTCCAGGCATACTGGCAACGAAACTAAAATGAAAAGCGAAAAAAGGTTCAGGTGCTGTCACTGAACATCAGAAAATCAAAAGCCGGAATAAGTGATCTGTTGTCTAGCTCTGAAACCGGACAGAAAGAAGAACGAATGGCAAAGATACTGAAGTTTCAGCTGAAATTCCGCACGAGACATATAAACTTTGCAGAAACTTAGTCTCTGTACTTGTATAAAGTTAACAGACAAGATCACCTTTAAGAGGCACCATATTAGGAAAAAAGAAGAAAAAGAAAACTATTATTGAGTGATTCTAACTTGAGAACTCGATTTCCAGATACCTGTATTTGCTAAGTTTACTGGATGACTATATAGTCAGCATCCTCAGGCAAGATCCTCAGGCAAGATGTCTCCAGCTGTGGGTGTCAAGTTACTTCGAGAAAGCGGTTTACGAACCTGAGCATGTGTTTCCGCCTCATGCTGGAACATCTTTACCAACTCTTGCAACTCCAACTTCCTAACTTCAACTTGCTCCTCGGTCACTGGTGCTTTCAACCCAAGGTACAGCAAGCCAACTGCAATCAACACCATCCCCAAAATGACCAGAATAGCTGAAAACAGACCGAATGCATATGGTGTGTTGCTTCCTCCAGGGATCCCATCAACATTAATACCAAAAAGGCCAGTTACGAGTGTAAGAACAACCCCACAGCCTCCAAAAACAGCCAAATTATGAGTTATTTTAAGGCTTCTATCCTGAATGAGAGTCGCCAGATTGAGTGAGAAACTTTCAGACCAGAAGAATGAAAAGAAGATTATACTATACCATGACAATAGCAATTCTCACCTGCAACCATGCACGGACAGTGCTCTGCATCACATCTTGAATGGTGAACAAGCGACCACGGACAGCTTCTTGCTCGTCGATCATTTGCCGGGTGCTCTTGTTAATTCCCTCCAACAAAATTCTAGTCGTATTACCCTTTAAATGTTGGAGCAGCTCAAACACAATCTCTTCTCTTGCATGAAGTGACCATTTCACTCTTATGACCTGCAACAGATGGTCCAACTCTCACAATGCCACTCATACAAAATTTGTGGCCTTGACTGCTGGAACAACCAATTACAGCTATAGCAATATGGTTAAACTGATATTATCATTCTAAACATAGAACTATAAGGTCTTGCATTATTTTGGCCAAAAAGAAGTCTTGCATCCCTAATTCAGCGACTTCCACAAAATATGCACAGAACAGATGAGGTGAGTCCGACAAGCATGGCATTACTGACACTAAATAAGACTGGCAATTTTCAAAGTCACTGGGAGCTAACCAGTGATGATGTTATGACATGTTTCAGAGGAGAGAATTATCTCATTCCTGTTGAAAAGGTAAAAAATGCAAAACAAGAAAGGGCAATTTACCTGTCTGGACAACCTTCTGATTTCTTGGTTTAGAATTATAGTATAAAGATTCAAGTCTTCCTGGTTTCTCCTATATATCATGAAAATTATCAGTCATCCAGGAAAATTGGATGAAGGTACAACATTCCACAAAAGAAATCTATGATCATCTTAACCTGTTCACGAACTTAAGTTCAATCTCATCAGCTGCTCCAAAAATATACTTACGGAATAACCTAGCAGAAGTTAGAGATAAGAATAGTAATAAAGAAAAACAGGGTAATAAAGCCAACAAAAAGATGTCAAGGAAAACTACATTTGACAGTGTACACAGAGGATAAACAATTTCAGGCAAGACAAATTGCTCAGGAGAAGCAAGCAGCCTGTGTTCAGACAAGTTTGACAGAATTACTGGTTTTAGTCCTCTTGAAATTAAGTAATTACTGGTTTTAGTCCTCTTGAAATTAAGTAAACCTCTTGAAATTAAGTAAAGGCAAGAATATGGCAGTAGTCTGTAAAGTCAAGTTTCATCAGTGAAATTAAATGAAGTTCCTTGAAGAATGCATTTGACTGAAATATTACCATGGAAATGCACTATAAAGACAGGTGAGAAAATCCATCTAGATTGTAGTTCCTATTCAGAAATACACAACAGCAGGCAGAGGATGTGCCCAAGGAAGGAAATCCACAGATTGCTGACCATTAGATAGAAGACTAACAGTCAAATAGAGAACTTTCTATGAATTTTGTATGGATCATGCAGTAGTAGCACATTGGTCAAGGCCCACTTAGTTCAAGAGTTCATTTTTAAGTTTAGGTAGAAGGATCAGAACACAAAAAGAGTGTCAACATTCTAAGGCATCCAGCAATGGTCACGATAAGACTTCAACCGAGGTCAACTGTAACAATCCCTGCCGTCGCATCATGTAAGACTTTTCACTTGTACTGTTTACCATTGTTATTGCGGAATTTGCATAAATCAAGTAACTTGCTTTAGGAAAAAGCACGCTAATGCCAATGGTCAAGAGCATCTGGCCTTGAGCACGCAGAGCACCATATAGACATTCCCCAGGTAAGTACATCAATTGCTGTCTACATAACATACCAAAATTGACTTTCAAACACAAACATCTAATGCTGATAATTAAGCATGGACCTGGATTAAATGAAGCTTAATTGCCTTGACCAAAAGCATTATCAATACAACTAATAAAACTCCAGAGGTGGAGAGGACAGATTTGGACAACCAACAGTGAGGTTTGTTTGCTTGAGATGAAAATTGTTCCTCTGCTGTGTGCATTCAAAATCCAAGACAATCATATGTCCTATTAACCAGTAGATGGTGTAGCAACCACACAAAAGAACTCTGTGCATCAGATTTGTGTATTGACAGTACTGTTACCTGTCATCCCATCGGGAAAGGCGGCAACTTAAATGTGCTATGACTTCATGCACTGTTCTTGGGACATTGAAACCACCAGCAAGAAGAAGCTCCTGAAACCATGGCAAAATAAGAGCAGAAAATCAACATGAAATGCCATATGATAGGTCTCAATGAAGTATTTTGTAAAGTATAAACTACCTGAACCTCAGTTATGCCCAGCACATTCAGGGTTTTCACGGGCCCCTTTATGTGCAGTACAGTTATCAGGAAGTTCTGTGCTTGCCAAGACCGCAGCACAATCGGGGTGTCATCCTCATTGACAAATGGATCTCCAGCTGATTGTCCAAGGAGCTCAAATAACAGTCCTCCAGCTACTCTAACTGGGACCTGGAAAAAGAGAGCATGAAGAAAGATATTCAACTCCCTCACACTCCAAGAAACATACCAAAATAGGATTAGTCGCAATTCTTATCCTCAGACCAGTATGACAACAAAGCATATGGAGCACACGCCTGAACACTTGGGCCGCGGACATTTTTGTGCAAAAAAAGCTGAAACCATTCTGTTGCTTCAGAGTTTAATGGGTAAAAAGTGGAACTATTGCGCTGCAGAAAGATCAACGATGCTGGCTCGGCTGTAACCACATAAATCACTCTGATTTTGCGATCCATGTAAAATTAGAATTCACAAAAAGAAAATTCCCTAGAAACATTATGCATGCTCAGAGGGTTTTGATGCAGAAGAGCAAAAGTGAATAGAACTCCATCTCAAAATCAGTCATATTCATCGCATCTGATTTAATTTTGATGAGCTTATCATATGCTGGAATTGTTATCAACTACAGTAGCTTGTATAATGCCCCGAAGTTTTTCCCTCAAAATGGAGGGAGAAAATAAAGTAATTATTAATTCTTGCAAACAGTGGTATGAATAACAAAGAATTCATGGTTGTTAAAGAAGGAAATGCTTCCTGGAAAGTCTTATTTCTATGGCATTGTAATAGATGAAATCATCTCCATGGGTACTTGCTTTGACCCTAACGCAAATTCAATTTGGTCCTTCAAAATTTGCACCTAAACAGCATATGGGAGCACACAAGAACAAGGAAATTCAGATTTTATGAAGCTATATCCAACCAACAAACAGAAGAAAACCTCACAACTTGCTTCTACCAGTAGCAGTAAACACCCAAGCTAGGCCCCAATAACATATTCACCTCATAAAGAAGATGTTTCATCCGCTCACTTATCAGCCGACCTTCATCCCTCAGAGCCAAACTGACGGCTGGATGCAACCACTGAGCATTGCTGAGCCATGCTTCCACAGCAGAATGACCTGCCGAGAAATGACACCACCATATCGGCCCTGCAGGCCTCTCCCAGTAAGGAGCCGCCATATCCGCGACCGTCAGGTCCTCATCGTCATCCATTGATCCTAGCTGCAACCCCCAACCAGCATCTACTTGCACGGTTTGGGCGAGAGCCGAGATCCTTTCCCACCCAATTGGTACCCAGTAACTACCCTCCAACCTATCAACACCACGAAGCTGGCCTTGCTCATGAACCGGGCTATCGCCATTATCATCACCAGCAGCAACCTCACTGTCACATCTTCTGTTCACTGCTTGAGGAAATGCCTCAACCGCACTACCATTCGCACTGTCCGGCGCCTTCGAATGATCGGCTTTGGTCGACGCTCTACTTAGTAATTTCGAGCCCGACTTCGAATAATTACCGGATCTTTTACGCCCTCTAACAAATTCAAAAGCACAAATGAGCCCATCCTTCCAGAGATCACTCCCAGGGACAGTGTCCCTACCCGCGAACACTCCGCGGCTGTCGGGTCTCTTCACGTTATCCCCGCGAGAACCCGACTGGTCATCGGCCGAATCACCGCCCCTCCTCCGCTCCATCGACGCCAACAACGATACCAACTCCGGCGGGATCGATCACGAACATTCACGAACCAATGTCGAAGCTAATTCACGACACGACCACTTAACTAAGCAAAGACCAAGGACCCAGTAAAGAAGGTGGGAACGCCGTCATCTCGGGCACCCGACATTGGTAGCTTCGAAGCTAAAAAAGACGTCGACCCAGTTGCCCCAAGAAGACAGCACCAACTGGGTAAACTTCGAAAACCGACCGCTTTATTCGACAACCGAGGAGAGAAACGACCGCAAAGAGAATCCGCACTATAGTCCTGGTGAAAGGTGTTTCCTTCAAAAGATAAAGAGGGAGCTTCGTGGACGGCTGACGCTTAGCGGGCGTGTAAATGCCGGAGAGGCGGATGTGGAGCGAACAGTGACAGTGACAGTGACTGACAGTGTCGTCCTCTCTCTCTCTCCAATGCAGATTCCGCTAGTGGACGAGGAGGCGTTCGCTAGCTTTATCCCGTCGAGGGCGTGCGTCGCATTCCGGGAATTATTATTATTATTATTATGTTCACGAGAAGCTCCTGCATGGTTCTGGATTTTGGAGGAGGGCCGCCGGGGACGGCTGGGCCCGCAGCTGGGCCTTGATCAGATTGGGTCTATGGGCCTTAATGAGCTGGCCCAAGATGATCCCGGTCGGATGGAATCGTTCGGCCCTTATGGATCAACATGAGGGGCCAAAAAATTGGGTTGATGGATCAGTGACCAATTGTCAATGATCTAGTGACGGGAAATTGGTCCAAAAAATCTTGACTTATTACATTTTCGCCAATTTGATTTTAAGACTTTCAATTTTGCTAATTGAGTTTATTTTGCCAATTTTGACTATAATTTGTTGACGTAAACACTAGTCGTTCTACACAACATACCGACGTTGATGTTGATAATTTCTAATAATATTATATTATTTTTTCTCTTTTTCCTCTTTCTTCTTCCTTTTGTTAGAAAATAGCCTCTAGCCATAGCTGGGAGAGCTAGCCTCCCTTGTGTGAGGGTCGCTCTCGCCCACCACAAGTGAGGGTCGGCCTCACCAAACCTGGCCTATGCAAGATGACCAGTGAGTGCTTCCCTTGCCCTCACCAAATGCGGTCGCACTTGTTTAAGTGAGGGCTGGCCTTGCTAGATCTAGCATGGGCAAGGCTGACCCTTGTCGAGGCTCGCCCTTGCTCGACTAGGTCTTACCTATGGCGAGCAAGGGCGACCCTTACCTAGGCTAGATTAGCTTGTCTAGCAATGGTCGGTGGGTGGCAAAAGGAAGAAGAAAGGGAAAAAAAATAAAAAAAAATAAATTTATTAAGATATTATTAAAAATTATCCACGTTAGTGATGATTATGCCACGTAGAACGGCTGACGTCCATGTTAATAATTTCTGGTCAAAATTGACCGGATGGACTCAATTAATAAAATGCGAAAATGTTGATGACACAATTAATAAAATTAAAATGTTTGTACAATAGATTGAAGATTTTTTGAATAATTTTCCCTCTAGTGACTAACACTAACCCGACAGCCAATCACTGGAAAAAATTTTCCTCTCACAAATCAGTCCCCTCCCTTCCATTTTTCACAAGTTTTTAACCCTCACTCATGTATTACTTCCTAGTGCTCTTACTTTCTAAAATTGTTTCTCAAATTTCATTTACTTCCAATATCCTTGTAACGATTTAATCACACTCTAAATATCGCAATGAAGAACCAAAATGAGAACTATTTTCGATTGGCCCAACCCATTTCACTAGGTAAAACACTTTCAAATAGTTTAATGATTTTAGCCATTGCAACTGCACGTGTTGGATACGAGACTTGACAGCCCCACAATTTGGAAGAATTGCAGGGGTGAACGCCGCAAATTAGTCCTTGCCAAGATGGAACGAACACGCCCCCTACTTTAGAGAAGACACTAAAGCAATTGTGATGACGGCTTAGTGGAGAAGAACATTTGCTATTTGGAGGACATTCCGGCTTGAGATTGATGCCAATGGTGTCAAGAGGGTCGTTTGCACGGTATGTACCCACCAATTATCCCGTGAACCATGAAGTGGGACGGGCCATGTCAGGAGACATCAAGCAAGACATGATGCAGACATATCCAGGGCCTTGGGGAGCTATGTAAGTACAATGTTGCGTGCAGGAAGACCATTTAAGTACAACAAGGTGAGGAATTAGTGGGATATTGCATTTTATAGTCTTGCTGTCGAGCAACCGTTTGGCTTTGCCCAAAATCCCCGTTTCGTTCATCACATGAAAATGGCTGTACAACCTCAGTTTAGGCTTATTCTACGGACAACAAACACTAGGAACTGCAAGTCGTTGTACAAAGGGAAAAGGTGGCGTTGGTGCATCTGTTGTTGATTGGAAACTTTCAAGTTTCATTAAATTCTGATTTATAGATCAATCTTGCGAGTTAATTGTACTATGTCGTCGCTTTCTGTTGGGTTAATGAGAAATGGGAATTCCATCATCGAACACTTATGGTTGCCAAAATAATGACATTTGCCGATAAGTTTGGCATCTTTGACAAAATATTTGTCATCACGTTCGTTAATGTTAGTATGAAGACCTTACTAATCCGAAGTCTGTTCCAACAACAGATTCCTATTTAAAATAGGTTTCCATGTTGAATGCGTGATCTATATTAATTTTATTATTTTATGCCGCCATATATAGGTGAATTCGACCTCTACATGACGCAAGAAGGGAAAGTTGAGAATTTTCCTCTCGACACAGATGTTGAAGAAGGCATGTGAGGAGATGGGTGTGTCACTTTACTCCACCTCTCGTAACATAAGTGCTAGCAGCATAAGTTGCTGAAGTCCTTAGGGACTTCTCGGTAGCAACATATTGATTTTCTTCAAATAATTCTTGAATTACTTGTAATATTTGGGAAAAAAAAAAGGAGTAATTCTTGATTTATTTTTATTTATTTATTTCAATTTTTCTACCTCAAAAAATTCCAAATTTAAGTTTGAAAAAAATGTCAGGCTCGAGCCAACTATGCCTGGCACAGCCTGGTGACCAGCCCTAAAGTCACTGCTCAAATAGGATAAAAATGTGGAGTCAATATGATCAACCACGATGATGAATTTCAATAATTATGGATCTTGGTTCAGACAAGAATTTACCGTCATCAACACATTGGGCACTCAAAAAAGAGGATGGGTTGCTCCACCTACAAAGGTGTCTTCATTTGGTAACAAATCTATTCATACATGTGAAGGGAAAAGTACCAAAAAAGTCATAAATGTATTATATTTGTACTAATTTAGCCATAAAGTTTTTAATTATACCAATTAGTCATAAACTTTTTCACATTGGAATCAATTTAATTATAAATATTTCAGTTGGACCAATTTAATTCTAAACCTTTTCACATTGGTATCAATTCAGTCCATATGGCCAATTTTGGCCTGGTCAATGCTACCGTGGATGCCGGCTGGTGGCGGACGCCGATGTGGCAATTTTTAAATAAATTTTATTAATCTTTCCTTTCTTTTTCCTTTTATTTTCCTTCTTCTTCCTCCTTGGATTTTCTCATAGTGAGGATTGTAGCCCTCAACTGGCCTTGCCCAGGGCTGCAGGCGAGGCGATTTCGCCCAAGATCACGACCCTCACCGATTGTCGGCAAGGGCTTTGCGGCCCTCACCTAGTGGTTGGCGAGCCTCGGCCACTACGAGAAAGTCCAGGAGGAAGAAAAATGAAAAGCAAAGGAAAAAGAAAAAAAATCAATAAAAAATCCAAAAAAATAAAAAATTATTTAAAAATTGCTACATCGGCGTCTGGCCACCAGCTGGCGTCCATGTCAGCGTTAGCTGGCCAAAATTGGCTTGACTGACTAAATTGGTACTAATGTGAAAATATTTATAACTAAATTGATTCAATTAAAATGTTTATAACTGAATTGGTACCAATGCAATAGGTTTAGAATTTTTTTGTACTTTTTCCTACATGTAAAAGATGATGGTTATGAAATTTACAAGTGGCGTAATAACTATTGAGATTTGTTGAAGTATCAATAATGGCACCAAAGAACTTGGTGCTATATATGCAAATCAAACGAGCCAATTGCCTGTTTGGTTCAACTTAAAGAAAAAACTTAACACTTCTAGATCCCCCAATTGAAGCACTTTCTATTTTCCTTCCAAATTTTTGAAATAGAAAAAATATGTTACTTTTTTGAATTATTTGTTGATATATATGTTTGGAAAATAATTTTCATGTGTTTGGCATCAAAGAAAAGTGAAACTTCAAATTTCACAATAAAAGAGAAAAAAAAACATAATGGGTAAAAGTCATACCAAACACATATTATAATGTGATGGACTCGCAAGTCGATAGATCAACAAATGACAAATATTTCATGATCAAAAAGTTATCCACGAAACAATATTAGCATACTGTCCAAGTTGCATTAATGCAAATGGACAAAATGGATGCTTTTTTTTTTTTGAGGAGGTAAAGCTCTTCGAGCAAAGTGAACATCAATGGTTAATCAATCTCGCAACCGGTGGCTAATTGGGTGGCTTTCATCTAAATTCAAGTAGTGGGTTGGACCCGAGCATGTCTTTAGAAGGCTTTGTTTGAACTCTCAAATGTAAAATTTGGTGATATTCCCAACTGGGTGGGGGAAGATAAAGATTCACCCAAGAATAGGGTAGCCACTAGATTCCCTTTCTTCTCTTTGGAGAAGGCTACCACCAGATAGATAAGTATAGTAGACTCTCACGCTTGGGGTAAAAAACAAAATTGTAATGATTTGAATCCACTAGAAAGCTCCATTCCACCTACATTTTTAAGTTCGTGAAATTTGAGCCAGATGCCAATTACCAAATTGATGCTTTCTGTTGGATGAGATGAAGCTATTTGAGTAGTGAACATCAATGGTTATTTGATCTACAACTGGTGGCCAATTGGGTGGTTTTCATCTCAATTCAAGTAGCCGTTGAAGCTCAAGGGATGATTTCGAAGCTCCTTTTGTAAATATGGGTTGAAAAAGTTGAAGAAGAAGAAGAAGAAGAAGAAGAAAGGTTGAACGGTCAAAAGTGGAAGAGAGAAGAGAAAGAAGAAGAATGAGGAGGAGAGACCAAGAGTCTTCAGGAGAAAAGGTGGAAGAAAAAGAAGAACGAGAGAGAGAGAGAAAAGGAAAGAAAAAGAAAAAGAAGAGTGGACTTCAACTTTAAAAGAGAAAGAGGGAGAGCATGAGCAGAAGAAAGAGGAAAGAACGGAGAAAACAAAACAATGTATATTTTTCGCTAGGATGAAGTTGTGACCAATGGTATTTTAGCATCTGCATAGATGTATGGTACATTAGCCATGCAATGTATTGCTCATCCATGATTTCCTCATTTTGTAATGCTTAACAGAACGAGAAAATTTGGAAAAAAAAAAAAATAGCCCTTGCTACACCTTGTAGTGGGTTCACTGCTGGTTATTATGAGCAAATAGCTGGGGCATTAGTATATATGGACGTTCATTTTGCTTGCAATATATGATTGCTTGTACAATCTTTTTATGAGGATGATTCTCTTTTTAATTTTCTTTGTGCATTTTGTTTTATTAATAGTCATAGAACATTATATTGATGTGATATTGACATCAAAATCTCTACGCTTGAACTGGTACACCAATTGATACGGCTCATTTGATGCTCAACTAATTAAGGTTAAATGGCTTCCCAAAAAGAGGTTTGTATGGCAAAGTGGATTAAGCCTTTGACCAATGAGCTTGTAAGTTTATTTGCAACAGAGGTAAAAAAAGGGAAATCACACCACCTCTACCTGCAACAAAGCAGGATGGAATAACATACATGTTGAATTCAATAAACGGACGAGACTCCACGTTAGTATAGTTCAGTTGAAAAACAAGGTCAACAAACTGAAGAGACAATATAGTAGTTTCGAGAAGCTTTTGTCACAATCTGGATTTGGATGGGATAATATAAACAATACGGTTGCTATGGAGGATCAAAGTTTGTGGGAGTCTCACATCAATGTATCAATTTACTTGGGTCATTTTGTTTTTATTGTAGATGTAAGCTTTGATTATGTTGCTGACATCTGTCATTATTGTAAAAATTCCAAGATAATAGCAAATGGGCTAAATTCATGAAGAATGGGTTTCCTCAGTATCCTGATTTGTGTATCGTGTTTGGTGATACATATGCTACTGGGAAGTATGCAACAAGAAATACAAAAGAAGTGATAGTGTCCTCGGAGAGAGATGACAATGGTGGTGATAGTAGTGATGGTGGTGGTGGTCATGCAGTAGGTGATCCAGAGGAATTTGATGAACACCATATTGATGAGGAAGTCTTTATACCTAACATGACTACTACCTCAGATCGTACAAAGCATAAGTAGGATAGGACTCCAAATTCTAAGAGAAGGAGGAAGAGTAATACATATGATGTTAGTGGCACCTACAAAGCCATTCAACAAATGATTAAATTTAGGACTAGTCAATCAACAAGTGACTCGTGACCTCGATGGCCCATCACCTATAGACCCCTACTTCATAGGAGCCATGGTTGTCGTCTTAAATGGCATGCCTGATTTAGAGCAAAATCTTTACAACAAAGCCATGAACCAATTATGCCTTAATGCCACTTGAAGAGAGACTTTAATCATATCGCTACCTTAAAGGAGACGTGGACTTCTTGAATCTCTTTAAGCAGATGTTGAGCAGTATGCTATGGATTTATATATTTGGTTTAATTTCATTCTATGACTTATGTATTTGAGATACTTTGGTCTTTTTTATGATGCAATTATGAAAACTTTGTGGCTATTGTTGATTATTATTGGATTCCTTACTTATATATTGTGTTTATCTTCTTATTTCATGTGATGGCATAGGTAATATGGAGAGGGATGAAAGTAGCATGTACAGTGATCAAGTAGCAACAGGTGAATCGGTTGAACATGACTTTGATGATTTTGATATTGATATACTTATAGGATGGTTGTGTATTGTTGCGGTGGATATGTCTATGCACATGAGAGAACCTATTAGGGATAGCATATTGTCAAGACCCGAATGGATGAGGAAGGTTCTTTATGGACATTCAAATAGAATATATGAAACTTTTAGAATGGAGAAACACGTCTTTCTCAACTTTTGTGATTTGATGAAGGCAAAAGGTTGGCTGGAAGATAGTCGATATATAAAGGTAGATGAACAAATTGGGATTTTCTTATCTATGATTTTTCACAAGAACTCGCATAGAAATTTATGTGAAATATTCCAACGTTTGGGACAAACTATCACAAGTACTTCACTATAGTGTTGAAAGCAATTCTCAAACTTGCAAAAGAGATTATCGTACCACCTTCCTTTGATGTTGTCCCCAATGAGATTCTTATGAATCCCAACCATAAACTTTACTTCAAGATAGGATTTTCATACATTCATTTACAGCATCGGTTTCATTTTATTGCTAATATTGTATAACACTAGTCTTTGACAAAATGGCAGGGTTGCATGGGTGTTATTGATGGTACTCATGTTCATGCTTCTATACATGTGTCGAAGCAAATCCCATTTAAAGGTAGAAAAAGAATTACCACTCAAAATGTGATGTGTGTATGTTCGTTTGATGTGAAATTTACTTTTGTACATGCTGGTTGTGAAGGATCTGCCGACGATTGTCAGGTGCTATCAATAGCACTCGAGACTCCTCACATGGAATTTCCTCGACCACCATTAGGTATTTATTTGTTATGTAAGTAATCTTCTTTAAGATTATATTGCATTTACAAATCACGACTAATATATGAATACCTTATTATAAGCAAATACTATGTTGTAGATTCTGATCATGCATCAACTCCGGGATTCTAAACTCCTTTTAAAGGTGAATGGTATTATCTAAATGATTATAGGGATAGAGCAAGACGACCAAGAATAGCAAAAGGGTTGTTCAACTATAGGCATTTTTCACTAAGGAATGTCATTGAGAGATCATTTACGGCATTAAAGAATTGCTTCTTTATTTTGAGACACATGCCTACATTTGCAATTCGAAAGTAAGCACAAATTGTAATTGTATGTTGTACTATCCATAATTACATCCGTGATCAAGATGTGAGGGATAGATACTTTTCCTTATATGGAGATCCACAGTGTCCATTTGGACCTACACAAGATGAGGTTCTACGCGATACATCGACTGATGAGGAAACTGAGATGAACATGCTTAAAAAAAAGTATTGTCAATAAAATGGCAAGGGATCATAATATGTCAGATTTTCCATGAAATCTTGTTTTCAACTTTTGTAATGTATTTCTATTATTTTGTATTTGGGAATTTCCTATCTTTGCTTTTGTAATGTGATGTTGTATATGATGATTCCTATCTCAATTCTTGTAATGTGATGTTGTATATGATGATTCCTATCTCAATTCTTGTAATGTGATGTTGTATTTGAGGATTTCCTTTATTTGTAATGGTCCTTAATGACAAGCTACATCACACTTTGTAAAGTTCGCCGATTTTGTAATATTTGTTGCAAATTGCCCGATACCCTTCTTTGTTTTTCTTTCTAAAACGACTGCGCACGAGCTAAAATTAACATGCATCGAGCATGCGTGCGTTGGACGCATATCGTAGATCGTGGCGGCGATCGACGTGACACACTAGCATGAAGGGGATTGGAATATTTGCATGAGAGGGTTCAGCCTTCTATAATCTAGAAGGATTTTAGGTTTACCACTGTGCTTATTTTTTAAGAATTCAAAGCCAAAATTCAGCCACTTGACATGGTTGCCCGCCTTCATTCTACTAGAGTTTTGGGAACCTTCGGCTATCATGCTCAAGAGTAATGCATTTGGATCTCTTTTTTCTATTGTATGGAGACTATTGATAAGTATATTGTTTGACCATAATTGCCTATCCAGGTGGATGCTAAAAAATTTTATGTGAAAATTTAGAAAATTCAATATAACAACTCTTACTTTGTATTTGGGTTCATAAGCATATGAAATTTGTAAGAATGAACATCTAACTTGCTCCAAAAGGAAAATTTTGTTTTAAGAAATAGAAATTTTATACTGTTATCAAACGAATTTCTATTTCAGAAACAGAAATTTTGTATTGTTACCAAACACCTTTTTTTGCTCAAAAACTCGTCCAAAAATAGAAATAGAAAATTTTGTTTCTATTCGTGTCCAAAGCATATATCACCCAATATATGCCCCACGTGAAATATTCCCTTTTAATATTTCATCCGAAATCTTCTAATCTGCTACGAAATATATCACTCAATGCATATATCATGTGAATATATAATAGATTTACTGAATATTGGAAGAATAATACGAATCTTTTCCGAAAATATCAAATCGCCATTCTTAATAAGTCAATTTTTGGTCATTAGAGAATAATGAGCTTGGGCTAATTTCCTCTCTTCGTGGGTTTAGTCCAACTTCTCAAATTAAAGCTCAAAACTATCAATTCAAACCCATTTGTCATCGGTCCGATACAAATGCAATAATAGAAGTGCATTAAAATTATATGCTATGAAAAATAATTTCAATAATTTTTGTTTAGGGGTTAACAATTAATCCTTAATTTTCTGTGAAATAAATAAATGATCAGGTCACTAAAATTTAGGTGTCAACACAAGTGCCATAGTTGCTTAGTACTTTGCCGAACTTGTGGGAGACATTTTGAACGTTTTTGTCTAATTTTGGCTTGGATGGTATGATTATCATTGATTTAGCTAAGAGTCGTGTTTTGAATGAATATATGAGAAGAAAGACACATGGATCATTCTCTTCACATTCTGATACGTTGGTTGTTGAAAAGGGAAAATAATTGAGTCTCGGCATCCTAGGAATGGAGATAAAAGCCGATATAAAAGCATAGGCAAATACATTAGATTTGTCAATGTCGAGTGCCATTATTGCTATAAGAAGGAATACATTCAGAGATTTTGTTGTTAGTTCAAAAGGGAGAAACAGAAAGAGAAAGGCAAAGAGAAGAAAAATGATGGTGGCAATGATGACAATCGTGTTGCTACACTTGTGGAAGACTTACTAATTGTCTATGATGATGATGCGGTGAATTTTGTTTGTCATGAAACTAGTTGGGTAATTGATAGTAGTACATCTATTCATGCTACATCTCGTAGGGATTTCTTTACATCATATGGATCAAGTGACTTTGGATATGTGAAGATGGAAAACAATAGGCTAGCTGAAATTGTAGGCATTGGTGAAGTGTGCTTAGAGACCAGCAATAACATGAGGTCAATATTGAATAAATGTTAAGCATATACCTAATATTCGTTTGAATTTGATTTCCACAAGCAAATTGGATGATGAGGGGTATTGCAGCACCTTCAGTGATGGTCGATCGAAGCTCACTAAAGGTTCTCTAGCCGTGGCTAAAGGTGAAAAATATTCTTTGTTGTATATCATGCAGGCAAAGTTGTCTATAGACAAAATTAATGTAGTAGACAATGAAGAGAAAGTTGAGTTATGGCACAAGAGACTCGGTCACATCGGTGAGAAATATTTGTCAATATTGGCCAAGAAAAAACTTTTTTCAAGTATGAAAAGTGTAGCATTGAAGAATTGTGCTCACTGTTTAGCAAATAAACAAAATAGAGTTGCATTCAAAAGCTTCATTCTTTCAAGAAAGTCAGATATAATTGATTTAATGCACTATGATATTTGCAGTCCTATGAAGACAAAACACTTGGTGACTCTCTTTATTTTGTTACTTTCATAGATGATTATTCAAGAAAAATATGGATATATACCTTGAAAACTAGAAATCAAGTACCATATGCTTTTAAGTAGTTTCAGGCGTCAGTTGAGAGATAGACTGCAAAGAAATTGAAATGTATTAGAATTGATAATGGGGGAGAATATATTGGATCTTTTGATGAATATTGCAAACAGCAGAGTATTCGACATCAAAAGAAACCTTCCAAAATGCCTCAGTAAAATGGCTTATCTGAGAAAATGAAGAGGACACTGATTAAAAAGGTAAGATGTTTACGTTCATAGTCAAAGCTACCTGGATCCTTTTAGGATAAGGCTTTAAGTATAATTGCATATGTATAAAATCTTACTCAATGTGTTCTTCTAAAGTTTAATGTTTCTAATAGAGTTTGGACATGCAAAGACGTTTTTTATGATTATTTACGTGTCTTTAGGTGTAAGGCATTTGTGCATATTCCCAAAGATGAGATGTCTAAATTTGATGTGAAAACAGTACAATGCATATTTATTGGCTATGGACAGGATGTTGTGTTTATAAAAAATCAGGCAATATAGGTTATTGAGAAATTATAGATGATTTCAGCACCACAAGTTAGTGATAATTTGGTTAACTTTGATTCAATTCCTTTTACACATATTCCTGCGTCGGTTGATGAAGAGCAGCAGGAAGTAAATGTTCAGATAATGCACATGTCCCTTGACATATTGAAACATATGATATTATTCCTAAACCAAAAGCTCTATTAGATGCTTTATTGAATATTTTAGTCTGAAGATCCATTAGAGACCAACAACCTTTTACTAGATATTCTAAAGATGAGTATGTATATTGATCGATGCAAGTGAACTAGAGTACTATACAGAAGCAATAGAATATGAGTACAAAAGCAAATGGTTTGGTGCTGTACAAGATGAAGTGCAATCACTTTATGATACTCGTACTTTTGAACTGGTAAAGTTGACTAAAGGCAAAAGAGCTTTAAAGAAAAAGTGGGTGTATAGGTTGAAACAAGATAAATAAACTTCATAACCATGATACAAAGCTAGATTGATTGTTAAGGAATTTGGTCGAGTAAGAATATTGATTTTGATGATATATTTTCTCTGGTAGCGAAAATGTCTTCCATCCGTGTGGTTCTAGGCTTGGTAGCTAGCCTAGACTTAGAGATTGAGCAGATAGATGTCAAAACAGCTTTCCTACATAGTGACTTTGAAGAAGAGATATATATGGAACAACTAGAGCGTTTCAAATTAAAGGGAAAAATGACTATGTGTGCAAGATGAAAAAGAGTCTCTATGGCCTAAAATGAGCACCAAGACAGTGGTATAAAAAGTTTATGTTTGTTATAATAGAACAGGGTTATAAGAAGATTTCGTCTAATAACCGTGTATTTGTCCAAATATTTTCTATGATGACTTCATCATTCTCTTGCTTCATGTTGATGATATGCTGATTGTTAGCAAGAATGCTTCACGAATTGAATTGTTGAAGAAACAGTTGAGCAAGTCTTTTGCCATTAAAGACTTGGGTCCAACGAAGCAGATTCTTGGCATTGGAATAACCTAAGACAAAGTTGCTAAGAAGTTGTTCTTTTCGCAAGAGAAGTATAATGAGAATATTCTTCAAAACTTTTACATGAACAATGCTAAATTGGTTAGTACTCCTCTTGCTACCCTCTTTAAGTTAAATACGAAGCAAAGTCCTACAACTGATAAAGAGAAGAAATACATAGAAAGTGTTCTATATGCTTCAGCTATAGAAAGCTTGGTGTATGTGATGGTATATACACGTCTAGACTTAGCACATGCAGTTAGCGTTGTAAGTCGTTATTTATCAAATCTAGGTTGTGATGGCCTAGGGAAGGGGTCCCTCTCTTGTCTCACATCGCTTAGGGGGGATTCCTAGGCTAGTTTATAAGGCTTGGGGTCCCTTTAACCAGGTGACGCGTTTCACGTACGCTTCCGCTGCGCTGAAAACAAACCCGTGAGGGGCCCACTGTGGGGCCGCCAAAGCAGACAATATCGGTTTGGGGAAAGGAATGGCCAAGTGCAACCTTGTTCCCAGGTGACACATTTTAAAGCCGTGATGACTCAGTGTCTAAAGCGAACAATATTACACAGTGGGGCCCGGGTCGTTACATAGGTAGAGAGCATTGGAATGCAGTAAAGTGGATCATGAGGTATCTTCAGGGAACTTCCAGTTTGAAACTCGGTTTCAGGATCGGGAAACTTGAGTTAGTTGGACACATAGATTTCGACTTAATAGGAGATATTGATACTCGTAAATCTACTTCTAGTTATTTAAACTTTTGTTGGTGGAGCTGTGTCATGAAAGTTAAGATTGCATAAGTATTTTGTACTTTCTACAATAGAAACTAAATTTATTGTAACGACTAACGCTAACAAAGAGATGCTATAGCTGAAGAAGTTCTTGGAAGAACTTGGGTTCAAGCAAAAGAGTTATGCGTTATTTTGTGACAATCAAAGTGCAATTCATCTTGATAAAAATTCATCATTTCATTGTAGATCGAAACACACTGATGTTAAATATCATTGGATAAGAAATATTCTAAGTGAAAGCTATTGGAACTTGATAAAATTTATACAAACAATAATGACTCCAATATGATGACGAAGATTCTACAAAGGGAGAAGCTTGAACATTGTCGATTGATAACCGAGATGATAAATCCCTCCATATTGTCGTGAGGGGGAGATTTGTCAGTTGGGTTCACTCCTATGATGAGGAAGCCCAATGAATTGCAAGCCCCAAAGGCTTAAGCCTATATGATAACTCATATGGAGAAATATGATTTTTCACTAACTTTTAAGTAGTAGTCACAAAGAAGCTAGCAGAAACGCATTAACAAGGGAAAAAGAGAAAGTAGAAGATCTAGGCTCTAGGGATCAGTCTAATTTATATTAAGCTGGTATTGGAGGTCAATGCGTGGTCCGATTGAATTGAAATTTTGTCAACATGTTCGTAGCGCACTCTTTTCAAATATAAACAATTTGATTTTCGTTTGAAACTACCTACACTAGATTTTTTGTAGGTTGATCAAAACTTGTGTTTTTTGTCATATTTTTCCTTGATCTCTTGTAAAATTTATGTGTATTATCTATAATGATCTTCGTGAGGTCTTTGCTGCTATGTATCTCTGGTATTTATTAGAGCAAAACTCTGTTCACCCGATTTTATTGATAGCGAGATTTTGGGTGGACTCTAGTCTCGTGGTTTTTTATTTCCTCACATTGAGGAGGTTTTCTACAAAAAAATCACATTGTATTTATGTGCTTGATATTTATTTTACTCTATTATATCAGTTCCTATTGGGTTTATACAAGATGAGAGATTATTTTATTCCGTTGCATTAATCAAATATTGTTCAGGTTGTTAATATTCTCCCATCAGTATTTGGATAACAAGCAATCGGATTATTACATGAGGATTTGGAGTGAAGTTTAAAACAAGTTGAAAGTTTTAAGACTCAATTTTACTTTTGTGATAAATTTATAACTTTTAATTGACTTATCCCTAATAAATATAGCTAACATTACCTCACACTTACTTCCCTTCTTACATTAGATGGAAAGAAGTATAACCACTAGAGCATTAAAATGATTACTTTCTTGATAGTCAATTTGTGAGACATTGTGGAGAAAAGATGTGCGGCTTGTAAAGAAGATACGAGTGTTCTATTAGCGCAATTATAAAAGGATGGAAAGGCTCAATGTGTCATCCAGCAAGCACTTTCGAAAATGATATTTCTAAGGATCATTGAAATGTGATATACTACTATAAGAGGAGTCCCCAGGCACAATAAATGTATGCATCGGTAGACTTCAAACCCTTATAAGGCAATTTGAAAATGCTAAAATGAAAATTATGAGACTGTCCAATTATATTGTGATGGGTAAAAGAGCAAGTAAAATAAAATGATGTTGAGAAGATACCACTGAACAAAGAATAGTACAAGAAATATTGGTGACCCTTATCAGTTAATACAGTCATCTCTATAACCCCTTATTTGATAAGTACATTTTCTCCAAATGGTATTTTATTGCAAGTGTCATCAATATATTCTCTACAACCTTTTAATTAGTGAACTCGTTGCCATAACTTCTTTTAATCTTCCACGATATTATTGGACCGTCTCCTAATCTTTCACCATAGCATTTTCGAATTCCCTTCTAAACGATTGAACTCCAACAGTGTGAATCTTAGTTGCATCTTGGATCTCTTCTTGAGGTACATTCCTATCAATATTTTAACAAAAGGAGATAAATGTTTGCCGGTCATAATGATCTCTAGCATCTAATTTCACAATTTTAGTGATACTTGCTGAATGGATGACTTCTATAGCTCTTTGTTGCTTGCAATAATTGTATTATATAAGATGCAAATGAAAGCTAAATAGAAATGGGTCACAAAGACAAATGTCATAGTTTAGTATAATTTGGCTAGCGATTAATGGTCAATTTAGTCTTATAAATTAGTTTAATCACAATGATAATATAAGTAAAACTTAGTCACTAATCATAGATATAAGTTATTTTAGATAATCTTTTCCATTTTAGCACTCTTTGTGACACAATGATAGAGGTTTATGGATTACAAGCGCGTGGTTCAATCCACAACATTGGAGATGACTGATTCATAGGTTTCGGCTAGGTTTATCTATCTCTTGTGTGATATATTAATGTGATGTGATTGTGGCCATGCTCGTGATGAGCTACATGGCACACACACAAACACATATAAATGCATCATTTGGCGTGATCATGTCAGACTTGCAATGCTCATTGCCTAAAAAAGAAAGAGCCGCCAACCGGAAAAATGGATACGTTCCCTATACATAATATTCAATCTGCTATAAGCAATTTTTAGGTGCTATCGAAGAGGAAACTTTTGAGATTTTTTTCTTAATTGGGAGACATTTTAAAATTTGAAAAATGAAGAAACGTCGTACAAATATTTACAAGCACACATGGCTCTGATTAGATAAATTGGATTTTTTTGTGTGGTCAAAATCAGATAAAATTAGATTGAAGGCGCCCTTTATTTTGGAGAACACAGTAGAGCAAAAATTGAATTTGAGGAAAAAAAATCAAGAACTTCACATTTTTCTTTTACCAAAAAAAAAAAAAAAAACAGTTATAAAAAGAAGAGAAACGAATTAAATTGTTTTTATATCCCAAAAAAGGAAAAATAAAAGGAAGCAGCTTTTACACTCCGCCAGTCCGGTGGAGCTTCTTCTCGTCTCTACTCCGGCTAGCGGCTACAGACGGCGGCGCGTGCTCTTCTCGTCCGATGGAGGTGGAGGCTCCCCAAGCTCCTGCTCCTCCCATGGCGTCCCACACATTCGACGGTACTCTCTCTCTCTCTCTCTCTCTCTCTCTCTCTGTGATTTCGTCCGCAGTCGTCTCTTTCCGCGAGCTCGATCGATCGCGTCTTGCTCGCCGTCGCGACGCAATCCGAGCCGGAATCCGACGATTTCGCCTGAAGCAAATCGCGCGCGGCGCGGTTGCGGCTGTGGCGAGTTCGTGATGTTTGACTGTTTTCTCGGCCGGTTCGAGCGTTAGGCTTATGCTGCTGCTGCTGCTCTTTTTGTCTTTTGTTGTTTTCCCCCTCTTCAGATGGTTTTGATGAGGTCCAGCTTCGCGGTCTCGTGGCGAGCGGCTCGTTGAGCTTCGACGATTGGACTTCGCTGATCTCGGCCGTGGAGAATGCGTATCCTGTGAGTCCACAGTTCACCGCCGAAACTTCTGTGGACGTTGCATTTTGACGTGCTTGAACTGAACACTGCCTGCATGTGATTGACATTAATGTTGCGGAGTAGAGCGTGTTTCCCTTTGGATTTGGTTGATCCTAGGCCCGGAACTTTTGTTCGAGGATATCGGCTTTACTAATTCGACAGTTTTCGAAATTCCAAAAGTTTGGACAGTCAGGTTGATGTTAGAATACGCTCTGAGTGTTTATCTGCCGTTGTGTTTACGAAGGTCTGAATTTGAAAGCATTAAGTATCTTGCCTTCTAACCACTTGTTAGTTTCGCTTGAGTAAAAATCGGGTGATATTTGCCTCACCTATGATTGGCCGGTGTCTAGATATCCTCATATAATCAATGATCTAAAAGGCTTAAGATGAGCCTAGGTCCAGATATTCTTGTACAGGATTTCGCCGGTACAATGCACTGAAATTCCATGTTAGTTACATGACCTCACGCGCAAGAGATTCCGTTTTTCATTGTAGATAAAGAAGACAGGTATACTTTAGGGAAAGTATAGTAAGATGATGTAGGCCTTAAATTATATTAACCATAAAAGAATAGTGTCACTCTTAGAGTTTTCACAGTTTCTCATGTCAATCTCCTTGCATTGGAAAACATTTAATGAAATAAGGAAGCTTTGGTGATTCTATACGCAGTCGATTCACCAATAATTATTTTAGGAGTTATTTGATGTTGGCAATCAGCATAATCTCATATAGGAAGTTAGAACTAGCAACTCCATCCGAATCTGTTCCTTTGAAATAGTGAATGACCCAGCAGTTGAAAATCATTGAAGTGCAAATATCAGAGCAACTCCAAACAAATCTTGTCTTACTACTCAAAGAAATCTTAGCAGCATGAAAGAAGTGGACATTCTGGAATAGATAATTACCCTTGCTATGTTGTAGTGTTGATCCACAGCACTTGTTCATGTTCCTAGATTGGTTATGGGAATCTCAACATTATCATTAATCATCATTATACATCTTGGGCCAATTATAGCTGTCTTCCACCATCATTAATCGTTACTAATTCCTCAAGCATTTTAATGGAGATTTATGATAATTTCTCTGCAAGAAGAATTATTTGTGTGCATTCTAATTTCTTCGAACCAAAAAGCCTTCATGCATCTTGAATGGCAATCACGTACCCCTCTTCTCTCTAACTCTTTAAACCATGTGAATTGCATGCTGATATCTAACGATAACATGGTCAATTTACTTAGTGTGTTTACTACTTTGTGTCTCTATAGAATTTTTTCATGGAAAAATTAAACTTCCGATAAATAGCAGTTGTTAAGCTGAAACTTGAAAGCTTAAGTTATATGAGCCATGCTCTGAGTAAACACAAAGGATTCTTCAATGCTAGATGATATCACTGATGATAAATTTTAAAGTCTAGTCCATAGAGTTAAAAAATCAAATTGCTATAACATCATTTCACCTTGTAAACTTGCTAAGATTCTGGCAGTACCAAAACAACACCTTAATGATTTGCTGTCCAGTTTGATAAAAGGTATTGTGCACATCCAGTGATCACTCGAATTCAAATCTTTTCAGGCATTCTTTTATAGACTAGTGATAGTGTTGAAATTTTGAAAGAATCTCCTGCAAAATGAGGCCAATACATCAAAAGCTACAAGCGTCACCCATGGCTTGAGGTACAAGGATTACTCCCTTATAGCTGTTTCCTTCTCTGATCAGAGTTTCATAGAAAGATTAGATTAAAAAGTCGGTTCCTGTGAAGAACATTCATAACTTGGTCCAAAATATGTCCATGCTCCTCATATGTTTTTCTTTTCGGTAACTAGATAGATGTAATGACTCCAAAAATAGCTTGAGTGCTTCTGTTATTATTTGTATGGATGTGCATTCTGCATTATCAAGTTGATCTTTTGAATATCTACTTCCACTCCTCATACTTACTCATTTGTCTATTCTACGGTATCATGGCTTTCTTAAGTCATGTTATTTTGGTTCTATGAGATTGTCATCTATGATCTAATTTCATGTTTCAAGGGTAAGCCACCATCCTTAAAGTGGAAAAGCAATTTTAACTACCTCACTTACTTATGGTCCTGAAAGACACTTAGAAGCCATGAGTTTTGGTGGTCAATAAATGTCCATATTTAATTCAAGATCTCTTATTTCCTAAGAAAATATGTTCTTTTCTGTTGATTTAGCAGTTCTATTTGCAAATTCTCAATTTAACTGCATCAGGACTTATATTAGATGTGCATTAAGTACTGTCATGCAGTCTATGATCAATAGATTAAATTCATTGATGAAACTACATTTGCCTTGTATTTATGATTTAGAGTTCAATAGCTCGCCAATGGCCATTATGCCTTTTAATGGGAATGCATCAATCTGAAGTAAAACTCAATGGTGGCGGCTAAACACAAAGGTCCTTTGTTTTTCTTTTTCTCCAATAAAGGAAAAGGAACACCGTGTGAATCAGCAAGCACCATTGAAACTTCGTAATCGTTACGAGAAATTATGGAATTATTTGCTTATGTCAATAGCATTTGTTTGAAATATTGTGCAGGATGACATAGAGAAATTACGCCTGGTGTATGACTCTTTCTTGTGTGAGTTCCCATTGTGCCATGGATACTGGAGGAAGTATGCAGATCACACTATGCGCTTGTGCAGTATTGAAAAGGTTGTTGATGTGTTTGAACAAGCTGTACTGTCAGCAACTTATTCAGTTGATGTGTGGGTGGAGTACTGTCACTTCAGCATGTTGGCTTTTGAGGATCCAGATGATGTTCGTAGGTAATGGCAGTTCTACATGCTTAAGAACTTGATCAATAGCCCTGCAGTGATCATGTCTTCCAGGCATCCATATCGTTGATGTTTGCAGTTATCTTTAATGCAAAAATGAATGATTGTTAGTGCTACTTGAGGATTAGACTTGGATTTTTACTTTTAGGTTCTTAGTTGATCTTTGACAAGGAATCCTTAATGAATTTTTAATGAGAAGTATCTCTTATTACCGAAATAACTTAAATTTTCCCATTCCAAACATTGAAAAAGAAAGGGAAAGAAAAGATTACTAGATATGTGTATACCCTGTGGGTGTGCCATTCGGAGATGATTTGTTGGTACAACACTTTTTGTTTAGATCGAGTTGTAGACTCTCATTGCATCTCTCAAATTTTCAACAAAAGTCAAATTGTGTTCTAATGGTCATCATTTTGAAGATGTGCTTCTCTGAAGTTCCATTTATGACACACATAAACTACATTGCTTTCTGCATTTATGCCACTTCGTATATTGAGATATATTCCTTTAGCGAAACAAGACCTTTTTAAAATTTTTATAAATCTTTTGACATTATATAGTTAGCTACGTGATATTGTTGCACATAATCTCATATGCTGAAACTTTTTTGAACTGCTGATCAGTTTCTTGTGTTCTGTACTATGTGGAACCATTACTGGAGATGGATTTATTGTTTAAGTTCTTGAGTGTATGCTGCAATGTTTTCTAGCAAAAATGGAAAAATAACCAAAATTATCCTCAACTTGCTCTGATGATACTTTGTATGCTCTATTTTAAATTGGAATATTTGGTTTTCAATTGTAAAGTACTCCATGTGTTACCCAATTATTAATTTAGTGATCTGATCTCTCTAGATTACTGCCTGCTGAACTCATACAAGGTTTATCTTCTAGTCCATTCAAAGCGAGAGTTTGGGGCTGTTCTCTGTCTCTCTCTGTTCATGCTTGTGCTTGTGTGAGTTTGTGTGCTTGCTTGTCTCTGTGTGTATTTGCTTGTTTGCATGTGCTTATTTGTGCTCATCTTGAGAACACGCCAGTGCTGCGAGTGTGGAGGGGCAAGCCTCTTTTTGTCAGTTGCTTGAGGCCTAATTCTCATGTTCATCTTCTTAGAATTCCTCACCTTTGAATGATGAGTGGTTGATTAGTGACCTTAGCAGTGAGTTAAGACTATTCCGGGTATATTACTTATAGTGTGATTCAACAATTAATTTTACTTCTTGCATCGTCATTGTCATCCTCATCATAATATTCTGAGATTTTTTTTTGCTAACAAAAGAAAGCAACATCAATCTTCAATTGATTAACACCTTTGATGGACCATCAACTAACAGATTGTTCAGAAGGGGATTATCATTTGTTGGCAAGGATTACTTGTGCCATTCCGTGTGGGATAAGTACATTGAATTTGAACTATCCCAGCAACAGTGGAGCTATCTCACTCAGATTTATGTGCAGACTCTGAGATTTCCTACCAAAAAGTTACAACATTACTATGGCAGGTATTTCTCTGAGCTTCAGCCTTGCGAATAGATTTTATACAAAAGGAGTGATATGATGTTAATTTTAGGCCTTTTTCTGTTGACCTATTATCTTTTCCATTTCATGTCAAGTTGTATTCTCTAAACCTTCTTGATTTGAAGTCTTTGTTGGAGAAACGTTTGCTAGTAATGCACTGTTCATCCTACTCCATGGTCTGACAGCAAACACAGCATATTGGTACCTTATTTCTTAATTTTTGGTGAAAGAAGCCTATTTAGTGAGAGTTTGAACTGTGAAGTCTAGGTAAAGCACCTATTCTGCATAGTAATGGGAAAGTGTCGAACTTGTAATAAGTGATAATGCTTAGCTGGAACCCTTTGTGTTGTTCATATGGCCAATATTCATATATTTGGCCATAGATCGCAATTTGCAGCAATTTCATTCAGATTCCTATGTACATGATTGAACAGGAGGTTTGAATCCTAGCTCTTCATGCTTTGCTTAGTGCAAATGACGTGCTGCATCTTTTGGGGACACACTTCACCATAAGGAATGTAATTGATATGTACACTAAGTTTGATTACATAACAGCCAAGTCAGAGCATAGATAAGTTGTATTTATGACCATAATTTGTAGATTTGGCCATAAATAGCAAGTTCTAGCAACTTCTTTCAGATTGCAATATATGGTTCAACAGGAGGTTTGGATCCTAGCTAATGCTTTGCTTAGTAGAAGTCACATCCCTGCTGCAACTTGTAGGAACTCAAGTCGAGACGATGAATGTAATTGATATGAGCACAAAGCTATATTACATAAACAGCCATGTCTGAGCATGTGAATTTCCTGCCAATTTTCTTAGCACCTAACAAACCTTCATATAAACCATAAACACATGATTGAGAGCTCTAAAATGATCATTGACCTTTTCTTAGGGAGAAAAATAGCATCTCTTTTGGATGAATTATAAGAGGACACTGAATCATTATTTGCCTGCCTTATTATGTTCATTAATAATAACTGAAGGATAATTGAGTGACTGCAAAATATTGAAAAATTTGATCTGCATATTCATGTACGATACCGTCAATTCTGTGTTTGGTAAGATCATGGCATGATGCAATGGAAAGTTATGACTTGTACTTCAATTATCTTGATGGCTACATCTAAATAAGGATCTGCATGTTCTGTCTTTTAATATTGTACAGCTATGCCTGTTCCTTAAAGATGAACAAGACACCCCAATTCCAATGGATGCTCTCTCATAAGTTGCCTCACCAGGTCACCTCCTTTTTGGAGGTGGCAATTCATAGTCGATTTTATGTTCCATTTACTGTGTTATGGCATTGTCTCTATGTTGATCTCAGGAAAAATAGAAAAGAAAAGAGAATACTTTTCACATGTACCTGCTATGCTTTTGGATATTTATTTTGTTCTATGTTGTTAACTTCCTTTATCTGTCTTTCTTCTTTCGCCTTTTCAGCTTTAAGAAGTTAGTTACCATTTGGAAAAAGGAGATGGTAAGCACAAGTGAGCCTGACTTGGAATTCAACCACGAAAATGAGATCCAGAGTGAAGTGCAAATATTTTATAAAGATGAGGAAATTGCCAATGTGGTTGGAAATTTGTTGGGTTCATCCAATGGCCTGGATAGGTCAAGGGCACTTCACAAGTACATGAAAATAGGAGAAAAGCTTTACAAGGAGTCACACCAAATGGATGAAAAAATTCGTGGCTTTGAGTCATGCATTCGGAGATCTTATTTCCATATGAAGCCACTTGATGACAATCAAGTGGAAAATTGGCATAAATATTTGGATTTTGTTGAGAAGCAAGAGGATTTTGATTGGGTAATACTGGCATTCGAGTGCTTTCTTCCTGTGCCAACTATGAACTTTTGGTCCCCATTATTTCTTATGTTGGCATAGATTGATAATTTGTAGGTTGTTAAACTTTATGAGAGGTGTCTGATTCCTGCTGCAAACTATCCTGAATTTTGGATGCGTTATGTGCATTTCATGGAAACCAAAGGAGGAAGAGAGTTGGCTAACTCTGCATTGGACAGGGCAGTGGGCATTTTTCTCAAGGTAAGCTTGTCCGTTACTTAGATTTTCAATAAATGCTGCAATGACATTGTCTTATGAATCGTTTATTATTAATTTCTTTGCTGTCCTATTTTCTCAGAAGAGTAAGAGACATAGTGTTATCTTTTCACATTTTTCCTTTTTTTTTTTTTTGGATAAGATAAAAAGGAAGGGAAATTGTTCAAGTACATCAGGAGCATACAAGAACTGGAAAAAGAGACGAACATGACAAACTCTAATCTTAGAAAAGCATGCATGAAGATGCTTCAAAATGCTAGTTTGGTTGGAGATGCTTAAAACTGCAATTTTTGTTGAATATGATTTATGGTTGATAATGCTAGGCCCCCAAGATTTGGTGTTTGTCTTAGATTCACCCCCCCCTTTCCCCATTGTTTTATTTATTCCACCATACTTTCGAAATGTAAGGGAGTCTTTTCAGTCACTATGAAATTGTTACTGATGATGGCAAATTTGTTCGTACTTTTGTTATATGGTAATGCATAACTCAATCTCACCAACTTCAAAATGTCACTTTTTATGCTTTTTGGACTCGAATAGCTAGTTTGATTCTGACAACAATTTTTTGCATGAATTCCAGTCAATCGCCTAATCTAGTGGAGGCAATGAGAATATCAATTTACAGATCAGTGAAACAGAGGGGAATGACTTGGGATCTGGTGACAAATGCTTGGCAGATTCCTGTTAGCAATGGAAATTTGGGGTTGTCTGAAGAGACCAAAGTGCTAACTAGAAAAATCAGAAGCAATATGGTGCAGATTGAGACAAACACATAATTTTGGGGAGAAAAGTGCAGTTAACCCTAAAATTGATGACTTCATTTAGCAGGATTAATTATTTGGTTTTGTACGAGAGCTTCTTTATTCTGGAGAATGGTAAATTTAACTAACTGATCAGGGATGTAGTTTGGAATCGCAAGAATATATTGCCACAACCATTAATTTATGGCTAGCGGATGAGTGGATGTTTTCTTGCTGCAACATGGCAAATAGAATGACATGAAAAGAGAGTGGTGGGGAATTTTAAATGGAAAGTGGATTTGGGATGAAATAAGGATGCACTTAGTTTGGGCTATCAGTTTCAATAATTAATGATTATGTGTGATTTGGCTGCTTATCCTATACTTAGGAGGAGTCAGAAAGGACAATTTGATTAGTAAATATCTAGAATTTTAAGTTGCATCGCCTCTCCCTTCTTATGGTAGTTTCAAAATTTCCCCTTTCTCCACTCAAATTTTCAATCCCCAATTTTCGCTCTTTCCCACAACATCACCTAAAGTTCTGTCAGAAGACAACAAGGTAGCGCTGTTTTATGGCATGCAAAGTCGGGTGATGGAGCATTAATGTGTGAGAAAAGAAGTGTGGCGGGGAGAAGATGCTTCCTTCATCATGTAGGCAAATAAAGAAGATAGGATTAGGAATAATTGTGTTCAAGGATCAGGTGGCATCGGTCTCCATTGAGAAAAAGATGAAGGAGACTCAGTTGAGGTGGCTTGCTGAAGAGTGGTCTCCTATGCTCCACTGTCAAGATGGAACTTTGATGGAAATGCAAGGAAAATGGGGACAAGGGAAGATTGAAAGGATGTTGCAAGAGACTGGAAAAAGTGATCCTGAATATTTGGACCTTTTTAAAGACTTGATTAGAAAAAAAAAAAAAAAAAAAGAGTGGTGGCATAGGATATAATCATGTAACTGGCTTTGTTGGTGCGATAAAGCTTGAGTGAGGTGGCAGTGGTGACCATTCCCGTAGTCAATAGAGTTTTCCAAGTGGTGAAATTTTTTCTGATGGTTCTGTATAGGAAAGTTTAGTTGATGTGATGTCTTACTTTTCTATGTAAAAAGGAATTTGGTGATAGCATGAATTTACAATGCATCATGCAATAGACGAAAAGAAGTGACATGTGTTCTCAACCTTGGTATAACTAAGGCTTAGTCAATTGAGTCAAGTAATTAAAGCAGGAGAGTAAATTCCTTCTTTGACTGTTAAGATAATCCTGAATATAAGGTAGGAGGAATGGGTTCGAAGGGAGCGCCTAAATAAACCACGCCCTCCTTCCAAACAACCAAAAAAAAGGTTTTATTTATTTATATATTTACTTATTTTGTGTTAGTCATGATGCTTAACTACACTACATTGGATTATTGTATGCTTAGTTATCTTGGTACTGAAGATGAATCAACACAAAACTCTGAATGGGATAAGATTTTCAAACTCCAGTGGCTAGCTTTTATTGTTGCTTGAGGGATGTGTTATATTAGAATAGTGACAGCAATAACACATCCCACTTACTTCTAAATACATATGTCTAACTTTTCTAGAAGAATGTAGAGGCCACTCTAGGATTGACTGATACCCAGATTTATCACTCTTATGCTGATTGCTTTTTCATTGTGTTTCACTGAAAATTGATGATTTCCAATATTGTCATGAAGTCAGCGCCCACTCCAGTACAGTGTTTGCAATATATGCAGTTTTACTCTACAATTTCCTGATTTTTTAAAGCGATCAGGGTAACTCTATACAATTAGATCTTGGTTAATCGTGTTAAGAGCACCATCTAGGGATTGACTGACGGAAAGTCAGACTGGATGACCACAACCCTCCTTGCAAGTGCACATACTTTATTAAACAAGCTCACCGGAAACTTTTCCTTGCCCACAGACACATCAATGAAGAAACGACATAGAATAACAAAGACCCTATACAACCCTTCAATTGAGTGGCTACTCAAGAAGGTTGGGGGGTCCTCAATTAAAATGGGTGGATTCATTCACTTGATCAATTGCTCAAGCTAATCTAATATTTTCACCATCTCCAAAGGTACGTATTAATTACAATATGTATGGACCCCTTTTAATACCACATAGACAGTATGGGACATTAAGAAAGAGGGCCCGTGCATGGTATGCAGTGCACTGATCTTCACCAGTTATTCTTTTGACATGAGTAACAGGACTTTATGGAAACTACTTCCTCATGGTTGTGATTTTTATTTCTTTGTCTTAATGAGATTAGCTGAGACAATGATTTATTCATTCTGGAGAGAGAGCTTATTTTCCCTGTCATATGTCCTCACAGAGGATTCCGGTGATCCATGCATACAATGCCAGGTTTAAGGAGAAAATAGGTGATGTGTCAGGCGCACGTGCTGCTCTTGTCCATATTTGTACAGAGCTGGATACTGACTTTGTGGAAGATGTCATCATGAAAGCAAACATGGAGAAACGATGGGTAGGTCACCAAATCAATTAGCACAACTGAATTTGTTATTTCATGGATAATAGTTGTCACACTCCTAATCCTTTTTCTTCATTAACAGGGAAACCTGGTGACTGCATCGAAGATATACAAAGAAGCACTAGAAAAGGCCATATCAAACAGAGAATTTTGTTCTCTACCCACTTTATATGTGCATTATTCACAACATTTGTATTTGGTATGATTGCCATAAACTTGAAGTTCCGATGAATAATATTGCTGTTCTATTCATGCCACTTTATAGTGCTTATGTAATGCTGGACACCTGCATGTGCCATTTTACAATGTTATGAATTCTCTGCAAGTTCAATATCAGTATATTGTTTTTGACAAATGCTTCTTTTTTGTTTCCTCATATTTACAGACAACTGGCAGTGCACATGCAGCCATAGATGTCCTCGTAGATGCTATTAAACATATGCCGCATTGCAAATTGCTTTATGAGGTATTTCATCCCTCATCATCCTAATCAAGTTCCCTCCTCACTTACCCTGTATCCTCAAATATATGTACTTTAGTCACATCTATGGATTGTATTATGTTTGAAAATAGTTTGGAAGGTCTGATGACATTCCTTATTGCTCTTTTAAACTATATGTTTATCAGTTGGGTGGTACCTCTTTTTGCCTTTATTTAGATTTTCTCTTGTGAGCTTTCACATATGATGGAATGAATGAGTGCAAAGAAGGCTTTATAATGTGCTCGAAACCCCAAGGTGGCAACTTATTGGCAAATGCTCTGGGTGATGCCAATCATAGGTCTTGTTTTCCTTTCGACATTACTGGCTTAACATGAACCTAGAGATCCACTGAACCATTACCCAATGGTTTTAATGCGGGGGTCATGCTACCATAGCATCGTGTTCTTTAGCAGTACCATTGTAAGTAATTTGGTACACTGTGCATATGTGATTTGCAGCTTCTTTCAAAGACACATACATTCTCTTATCATCTGCAATTGAATAATCCATTAACCCAACTAAGAGAGGATTATAAGTGGATTATTACTATCAGTATTATTAATATTGTTATTTATTTATTTTAATTTTACTGGAGACTGGGAGGAATTGGTCACTGCACCCTTTCTATTTTTTTTTTTCCTTTTTTTTTTGGTTTGTTTTTTTTTTTTTTTTTGGGGGGGGTGGGGTTGCATTCTGAAGAAAAGAAATGTAGGCCCTCCAAGATAGAATACTCAGCAGAAACGTAAGAAAGTAAAGAGGAAGATGGGAAGCATAAACACCTGATGAAAGACTTGGCATATTGATTGGTAAGCGGCTATCAGTCAAATTTGGTGTGCCCATTGTTTGCCCTGGCTGTCAAGAACATCATTTTGTGGCCCTTGATGGCAACAACCACTGGTAGAAATCGGGATTTGTGGCAAAAAAGATTCGGAAGTTCCAAATTCAAAGTTTGAACTTGATTTCTGCTGTCATATCTCAGCTCTTAGCTGTGATGGTGAAGCCACCAGTTGGCAAAGTTTTCTTTTGGTGCTGTTACATAAAATATAGCAAAACTGAATTGCTGTAAACGGTTACTGGAATTTTTCCATGCATAAAGATTGGTATTGCCATTACTATATGATCACTTTTGATGAACTCACCTTAATCACATGTAATTGCTGATTGTTGTTGATTACTCTGATTCCAGGAATTGATAAGATTTGCAATGAGCCATGAAGGGATGGAACTTATAAATGTCGTTGAGACTGTTATAGCCAATGCATTGTATTCACAATCTAGCAAATCTCAAGTTTTGGACTCAAATGATGGGGAGGATATATCAAACCTATACCTAAAGGTGAACCTCTATGAGTCATGCTTAGCATTCATTGAAGACCCAAATAGGACTTTTATGGGTTTTGATTTGGTTGAAGGGCATTTGCATGTGTTCTCTTCATAGTATTGTCTTTTTGTTTGGTCAATAATGTATTTTACAATCACAGTGCAGGTATATTGTCTTGAATTTATTTGTCTTTTTCCTTTGGTTTGGTCAATTCTTCTGATACTCTTTTAGAAACCCAATGTTACCTCATATGACCTTGTATTGAACAATCAGACAGGCTTATTAGTAACTTGCTTGAGATGATTTTTCGGTGGCAGTATGTTGATCAGTGTGGAAGCATTTATGATGTAATGAGGGCATGGAATTGGCATGTAAGAAAGTTTCCTCGTTCTCTGAGGACAAGTGTATTTTCCAAAGTGACTACTTGTACCACTATAAAATCTTTCAAGATTGTCACGGAAGAGAAACAAAGATCATGTGTGATTGAGCCCGATGAACTCTTGGGAGATAACTGCTGTAAAATCCCATTAAAGCATTCCGTTCAGGAGGAGGGATCTTCAGTGCGAGGAAATGGTGATCCATCACCTGAGCAGGTTAACCCAGGGGAAAGATCCAATTATTTACCAATGCCAAGTCATGAGGTTCATTATGACAGTGTTGCATTACATCAGCCAGACTCTGGAGCATCTAATGATGGTGAAAGTCAGAGGGCTCAAAATGCTTTACAGCAATCCAGAGATAATTCTCCCGATGGATCAGATGTGGATATAGTTGGTGATGAAGCTGCTAAGGAAGCTGAGTCAGTTCAATCTGATTCAACATGCTCCAAGGACAATGACCAATCAGGGCGTGACATAACCAATAACGAGTCGATGCCACCTTTGCTTGAAACACTTTCTTTGCATCCTCAAGAAGATAGAACTTCTGGATCAATCTCTAATTTCTCTCGTAGTGGTGAAACTTCTGATGAGCCCCGGGTGACAAATGAAATCTTGCTTGTTGGTGGTTCTCAAGAAACCAGCCTGTCAAATGAGAGTTTGCCAGGGAGTGGTTACAGGAGTTACCAGGATTTAAAGAGGTTCAGTCCACTTGGCAGTCAAGGTTGTGATGGTGCTGATACACAAAGGCAAACAAACAATGCGTCGTATACAGGAAGCCATCAAGATCATTATTCATCAGGGTCACTTCCAAACAAGCATGAGCCTACCAATCGGGGTCAAAGCTGGCATCATGACAGAGTTCGCAGGGATTCCAGATTTGGATCCCGTGGGCATTTGCGGAAGAAATCACAATATCAACACGAGTCTTCTCAGTCAAGTCATGGACGAGGTAAAATGGGAGGTCAATTAAATCAGCAAGGAATTGTGGCAAAGAACCCATTTCACGCTGCAACTCAGGGTAATCTAATGGCACCTCATGCATGGCCTATGCAAAATGTGCAGCCACAGAGTTTCGCTCACGGACCTCTATCTCAGGTACAATCTGCAATATACCCCCAAGCTCAGATGCTTCAGTGCCCCCTCAAAATACTGAGCAATATGGGCAAATGCAGAATACTGTAGCATATAATCAGACGTGGCAATATTATTACTACCAGCAACAACAATTTATGCAACAGCAACAGCAACCTCAGCAGCAACAGCCCCAACATCAACAACTTTCACAGCAACCATATCAACAGCAACAGGTATTTTATAATCCACAGCAGCAGTGGCAACAGCAGCTGCAACTAAATCAACAGTACCAGCAGCTGCAGGTCCAACAGCTACTTCCGCATCAACAGTCATATGAGAGCCAACCACTTCAGCAGCAAGAGCAGCCATTGCCATCGCAACAACCATTCCCTCAGAAACCCGACACACTGGATGAACAGCAAGCGGAACATCAAAATCAGGAGTCAGAGATGCCATGGGTACAGCAACAGAAGATACAGCAAGGGGCAGAAGTTGAAGAAAAGAAAAGAGACAGAGTACATGAGGCAGTGGATTCTGCATCAGAGAATTAGATAGGTAACAATGAAATGTTGTTCAAATTGCTTATTGGTGGTTATTGTTCAGAGGGTTCAGGGTAAAGTTAACCTGTCAATGGGTGCTCATTGAAAGAAGAATTACATTACAATAGTCTAATTGTACTCCGGTATTTAGATAGTTTTCAGCTGGAATGTTTGACCAGGTAAAGCTCAATGCGTACATCAGTGTCTTACTTGAACGGGATCCTACAGAACGTATTCAGAAGTGAATGCATGTCACGCATTTTGTGAAAGAACGAAAAAATTGCTTTATTATTCATCTGCCTTCTAGAGTTTGTTTTGTTAACAATATCCATCTGAAGCTTCCATACAATCATTTTGGGGCAAAGAAACTTCCAAACGAGAATTGCTTATAGAAAGGAGAATCTTTTGTTTCGAGGATGAAAGCTTGACCAACTGACTATAGATGTTCTGCAGAGTCAGATGATCGGTGTGTTGGTAATGGATCTCGTGTAATGCGAGGCAGCTGCATTTCAGACAGTGTATATGCTGGCGTTATGGTGTAACTGCCGCCACTGCACAGGCGAGGGACCTTGCAGAGTTGCTGCCCGGCTAATCATGGCGTAGGGGGCATACAAGGGGGAAGTAACATATGCAATGTAAATTGGCAATTGATTATGAAACATGTAATCATTAGATGTGGATGGCAGGACAACTTCCTGTTGGTTGAACGCTTTCACTTGCCGATATGATAGTTCTTTGTTGAATGATAAGAGTGAACTTGCAAAAGCTTTCGTACATCTCACTTGGTTTTCTCCCACGTTTTCATTTAAGGTCTTTACCTCGTATTTCTCTTGCTTCTGCTGCCCTGTTTCTCATCTATCGTCTCTTCAAACATTCTGTGGCAGGCATGGGCTATTGACGACAATGTGCTTTGTTAGATTATGAAGATCTTGCTTTCAATTCTTACCATGTGCGTCACGTTTGCCATTTGTCTCTTTTCCGGGGACTGAATCTGGTATCAGCGCCTTTTCCATTGTGCTCGATGCGGGCAACGGTCTCAGTTTATCATCATTTCCTCGTCGACCTTCGTGTCCTTCATCATGCAAAAATAGGAATAGGTGGCCGAGTAAACCATGTTATGCAAAATGAAGCTGCAATAGCCTTCAAATTCGACTCTCAAATTAGACTTTGCGTCAACAGTACCTGCTTCTTCGGCGTTGCAGGTGGAAGTCCAGGCACTGTCGATCGCCCTACATCACTTGAAGAACGCCAACAAAACCAGGGATTCTCTTATAATCGAGTCTGATTGCCTTGTGATGGTTGAAGCGGTGAAAGATCCTCAAGCGTCGCCATGGGAGGTCAGGCCACTGATCGCCGAAATCGCTGCTATCCTCCCTGTTTCAGCCGGTTGTGCGTTTGGTTTTGCAGAAGAGAAGCAAACTCTGCTGCGGACTGGGCTGCTAAGGCCCAAAACAATGGCTCCTTGCCTTCTAATTGGGCTGTTTTCCCCCCAACCCCTTTGTCAAACATTCTAGCTTACGACGCTTTTGTTACGGGTTGTAAGTTTCGTTTTACCTAATACAACGTTCCTTTCGACCAAAAAAAAAAAAAAAAAAATTAGACTTTGCGTCTGAGTGTTCCGGGATGTCTTTGTGGTTTGCATTACATCTTGCCAAATAATAATAATAATAATAAATAATCGGATAATTGACTCGATCATATATCATCAGAAGGTCTCTCATCATGTAAGCAGGCCCATAATTTGTAGATATAGCATATTATCCCCCTACCTTAATGAAATTTTTAATTTTCCCGTAGAGTTTCTAAACCAGTTATCTTTATTTCCTTTAATTGATCTAAACTTAATAACCCACTAATTACACTTTAAAACATGCGATGAGGATGTCCAGAGAGCCATCTTACTTTGTTAATTTTACAAAATTGCCCCTAGACATGTCAAGAAATTTCTGAAATGCTATTTTTAGGCCTGCTTCTACTATCTCTATTTATTTTATTTATTTTCCTACCTAAGCGCAATGAAATCTTTTTAGCAATCATTCAAACATATTATAGACACGAAGAAAAATTTTGTAACAAGAAAAAGATCACAATACCTCAATACGAAAAGATGCAAACCATGAAGTGCTTATAAACTTAAACCTCAGAAAGAAACCTAATTAATAAGCATCAAACAACCAAGTTCAACAGTGCCAAGTAAATCAATCTAGTTTTTTCCCCAAAAGTTTTCACTTAGCGCTAGTTGAAGAACTTGAACTGATCAAAGCTTTAAGCCCCTTGAATTAATTTATCTTTCTAAATGTGCCTAGTTTAGTAAGTTGACAACATGAAAGTTTTACCTTATAATGCAGTTAATAAGGTAACAACAAAAGTTTAGACATCTCGAATTGGAGTCAACGTTGGAGCTTGGTTGCAAATAAAATAAGAGTTGGCAATTTTTTTTAATTTATTTTCTGGGTGGTTGAAAATAGAAATTTTGAAGGTGAAGATATGTAGAGGGAGGTAGTGCTGGCCAAAGTGAAAAAAGATGAGGATAAATTCTTTCTCATCTCGCGCCTTTAAAGGACAATTAAGTTTCAGGAGTGGGTTTCGACTCCCACGTCCTGCAAGAAGGCAGGACAAAAGTCTAAGAGTGAGAGTTAGAATAGGAGTAGAGTAGAGAGGCCACCAAAAACAAAAAAAACTACAGTTAAGAAAAAATGTCATAAATGATGTCATCTTGAAGTTAAAATATCTTGTAAAAATTTCTGAATGTTCGATAAATTTAATTGGAAATATCAATTACATTAAATTATCATTCGATAATTTATGCAAAGAATCCAAAGAATGCCAAGATCACTTGTGAAGTAGCTTGCTTAAGCTATTAACGAAGAGTGCATTATAATGACATGAATATAAATTGAGATGAGAGGCATTGAACCGATGGTGAGTAAATTACACATCGAAAAAAATTGTGGGTATTGATAATGTCACATAACTTTGCCAAAATTCAGTGACCTTGAGGTAGATCTAGACTTAGATTTTTTGCGAACACAATAGCAAGAGATCACAGGAAGAAAGAAACAGTTGGCGACGGGCTTGATCCAAATTGTCAGAGGAGTTTGTAGTGCAAAACGGGAACAAAGTAGGGAACAATCTGCAATGAAATACGAGTCGCCAATACATGAAATGAGACACATTGTTGACATTCTTTTCTGGCTTTTCTAAAAGAAAAGCTAAGATTGACATCTCCTACTTTGTAAGGAATCAAGCATGCATAAATGGTGGTCCCCTAAAGATAATTGGCCGAGAAAATCTCCCACCACTAATTTTTCACTACTTAAAAACAAAACTAACTCGAGGCAGATATTTCAGAGGAAATATCTTTGACTTTCCCCCAAGAGGAAAAGCACTCCGGCTAGTCGAAGCTTAGGAAGTGCATGGACTGATTCTAATTTGATTAGAAGATTTATTGAGGGAAAGTATAAACTAATGTATGGACGGATTATTCCAACAAATATATAGCATATATATCGGTCTATTTTTTGAGAAAGTAATGATCATCCTTTAATATTATGTATTGCTATCAAAATTTTATTTTATAACCCCGACACATGAGTGAATGAATCTGACTACTGTGAGGCTCATAAAAGTACCCTGCAAGCTTTGTAAACCGATAAAGTTCATACCTTTTGGCTTGTTAGGTAGCCATGACCCAAAGCAATTTGTATGTAGTTGATAAGATTTGAATAGATGATTTCTAATTAATGAGTTGGAAATCCTCTAATACTCCAACCAACGACACCAACTCAAGAGATGATATATATTTCTTTATTGACTTAGGAGCACAAGCACAAATGCCTTACCAGTTAATATTGCTTTTGAGATTGATGTTTAATTATGATACATTCATGTTTCAATGAGTTTGGGAGGGACAAACAGAAAATATTATCTTGTGACATTGCTCATTTCTTATGAATTTGATGATTAATTACCATGTAATCTTGTTTGTCAGATTTCATTGTTAGGGCAATCGTACCTTTTCTTATATTCCACGATTGATAATTGTTTCTTCTGTGCAAAGAAGATCAAATTTCTCTCATACATAACTCTCAACAAACTTATATATATATATATATATATATATATATATATAGTTAATTACGGCATGTACTTGGAGCATTTAAATCATTATTATTTTTTTAATAATATAGACCGATAAACATATCATATATTTGTCTCCGTCTACACATTAATCCATATTGACCTCCTAAATATTCTTATCAAATTAGAATCATCAATAATATTGACCTCCTAAGCTTCAATTAGCTAGAGTTTTTTTTTTTTTGGGCAAATCAAATAAAATTTCCCATGAAATATCTGCCTCGAGATAGCATTGCTTTCAAGAAATACTGAAAATTAGTGGTGGAAGATATTTCGTGGCCAATTTTCGTAAGGGACCACCAATTATGCATGCTTGATGCCTTAGCCCTACGAAGTAGAAGACGACAATTTTATCTTTTCTTTTGAAAATGCCAAAAGAATGTCAAAAATGTGTCCCCTCTCATGTTTAGTAGTGGCTGAAATTCCATGGAAGATTGTTCTCTACTTTGTTCCCATTTTACAGTACAAATTTCTCTGACAAATTATGCATGCTGGATGCCCGTCCGCCTATTCTTTCTTTCTTCACGTGATTTCTTGCCATTGTGTACGAGAAAAAAATCTGACTCTAGATCTATATCACGTTCACTGCATTTTGGCAGAGTCATCTTACGTTATTTTATGCCCACAAACATTTTTCGAGACAAGTAATTTACCCAATGTCAGCCCGATACCTTTCATCTCGATGCATATCATGTCATTGTAGTGCGCTCATCATTAATAGCTTAATCTTCGTTAATAGATTAAGCATACAGCTACGCACTTGATTTTGACATTTATTATTATATCAACCAAAATTGAGAGAAAAACGTCAAAACTTTTTCTTTTGCTCACTTGAATATCACAAATTTGAAAAATTGCTTACTTGAGTGCTAATTTTGATTTGTCTCGCCAGAAAATCTGATGTGGATGCCAGTCCTCCGACATGGCTTTGCCGGCGTGACGTGAATAATTTTTTAATATTATTTTAATATTTTAAATTTATTTTTAAAAATTTTAATTTTTTTGGCATTTTCTTTAGGGTTGACGAGAGTCACCGGCGACCTTCGTCAACCATGAAACCCTCCCTAAGATTGGGCGAGGGCTGCCTCGTCCTCAGCCACAAAAGCCCTAGGCGAGGTCGTTGGGGCCTCGCCGGCCGTTGGTGAGGCCACGAGGGCCCTCATGAGCCCTAGGCTATCGCATGCGATGTCGCTTCACCCAGGGCTAGCGAGGTCGCGATGCCTTAACCCATGGCCTTTGCGGCTAGATCTGGGCAAGGGCCCCCTCGCCTTGAACGCGAAGAACTCGACTAAGGGCATTACAGCCTCGCTAGCCATTGCTAATGCCACCCAGAGCTTGCAAGGGCATCATGACATCATCGGCTGTGAGTGAGGCCGTGAGGGCCCTCACCAACGACCAGTGAGGCCTTGGTGGCCTCGTCCAGTGCCTTCACAGGCAAGGGCAAGAAGGTCCTCGCACAATCTAGGTGAGGGTTTTGCGATCGACGAAGGTTGCCGATGACCCTCACCAATCCTAAAGAAAAAAAACCAAAGTAAAGGAAAAATAAAAATAAAAACAAAAAATTCAAAAAAAAATTCACTAGGACATTTAGCCGAAAAGTTATACTTAAGTGAGCGATTTTATTTCAATACGGCACTTAAGTGAGTATTGTACGAAATTTATGCACTCTTGATATTCTTCTCCCTTTCCTCTGTGGATATTATAAGAGCAAGGTTGGCAATAGATGGAGGCGGATGTGACAATTGACAATTGACAAGTGACAAGTGTTGGATGCAATGGGTTCCGATTGTAAATCAATTTGAAACTATGGAGACTTTATTGGAAATATTCCTAGAACTAAATGATTCTTGAAGTTTACCGAAAAAAAAAAATAATGAAAATAAATAAATAAATGAATAAAATGAGTTAATGCCTCAAAAGCCAAACGCAACTTTGACAATTTTTTGGATTCTCAACCCCTCCCCTTCTTTCTTTGAACTTCAAGTTCTATTAAAAAAATGCAAAGGTTTCGATTAAATACAGTTACAGAGTTAATCATATTGGGCTTCTTAAACTCAATCAGTATTCGTTTATTTGACCGTGGATCTCACATTGAGGGCCTCTAATTGATATTCAATTTCTAATTCTCGTAGCTCATCAATTGCATCTTACCTTGAGAGACATTTCGTTCAGTATTTCAAATGTTTTGTGCCAAAATTAAGGCATTTGGTAACCAAATCCCAAAGACCTTTCAGCCAAAGTTTAGTCATACAAACGCTGAAAGCCCAATAAAACTTGAGACCAACATTGATTTTCAGTATTCCGAAAATACTACTTTTATGGTGTAATGAAATGTTCTCCTTCTAATCTTACCATCGTTGATATTTCCTAATTCCACATTGTCCCTCAGTTATTAATCTTTGCCTGTCTCCCCCTCACATGTACCGTTCGTTACTTTGGATCTCTAGTTGCTTGTAGCGGAGCTGGAGGGACGACAATGTGGGGTTGCTTGAGGTCGTACGACATCGGCATTGCCTCGTCATGCTTGAGTCACGCGACCTCGGCGGCCCTCGCTTAGGGCCGTGCCGAAATTCGAAGGGCCAGCTTTGGGTTGTCTAAGGTTGGGAGACAATGGCGTTGCCTCCGTGGGGTTGCGCGATTTCAGCGTGTTTTACTAGAGCTGTCGAGGATTGCCAGTTGCTATTTTGTTTTATTATTATTATTATTATTATTATTATTATTATTATTATTATTATTATTTAATAAAATTGCTAAAATCCTCTAGCCTGCTATGCAACATTTCGTAAAAATCATTTAGTCTAAAGCTCTTTACATTTGTGCAAAAGCTTTGGGCAAGTACTCTCCCAAATACCCCCAACTATCTATTATTCATTAAAAAAGGATTAATATCACGAGAAATCCTAAATTAGTATAACCGTGACAAATATACCATAAATTAATTTTTTTAGTACCAAAAAGCTCAAACTAATGCATATGTAATAAATTTACCATTTGTTAATTTTCGTTAAAAATTATTGTCAAATTGTTGAGTTGGATAATGTGTGGCAGTTGACGAGTATGCTAGTTTAGAGTTTACCTCTATTTGTCTTAGACCAATTCGCAGTTTTTCGTGGTATTAATCTAATTTTATGAAAACTAATGCAAGGTAAATTTGTCACATATATACTATATGTGTGTGTGTGTGTGTGTGTGTGTGTGTGTGTGTGTGTGTGTGTGTGTGTAAATATATGTGTATTAGTTTGAAGTAAATTTATCACAAGTATACATGTTTGGCGTTTTTCGTGGTATTAACTCTAAAGTATCATAATTTTTATACAGTGTTCATTTGAATGTTCGAATTTTTTTCAATTACTTGGGTGCCACATTTGTTAAAAATCATTGGGATAAATGTGTATCAAAAAATCCAAAACTTGTCATGAAAGTAAAATTGATTCATAAAATTTTTCAAAAGTACAATCAAATTCCAAAACTTATCAAATTGATGTAATCAAGTCCCGCCATAAACTATATTTAATTTGATTAATGGAAATGCTAACATGACTTTTATTATTATTATTTTTAGAAGCAGAGCAGATGTGGGCTTACATCACAAAAAAAAAAAAATCAAAAGGAAAAAGAAGAAAGAAGAGTAAAATCTTACTGTTCATCTTCTCTTCGTTCAATGCTCAGTGTTCATCTCCTTCGAGCTGTCCTCGTGTGTCCCCATTTTCAGAAGTCTTCACATCTCCAAGTCTTTCAATGGAGAGCTCGAAACCACCATTGACGGACGCAAATCTTTCGTTGAAAGAATCGCAGAAGGGGACACATCGATGGAGCTCGACTAGTCATTTCTGCAAGCTCAATGAACTCGAGTGGCTGTGGCAATGAGCTCTAATTGAACAGTACGCATTCAAAGAAAGAAGAATCTCGAGTTTCTCTCGAGCTCTCGGCCATGGCTGCTTGAGTTTTGTCAAGATGCGGCCATGGCCGCTCAAGGTCCGTCGATGTGTCCCCCTCCAACGCACACATCTCCTCTATCTCGACGTCCCCAGACACCAGCTCAGATATGCGCCACACCCTGTCATGAGGAACCTGCCGCAGTATCTCGGTTTGGACCGCCCCAGCCTTCCTGCACGCCTCCTTAAACCGGTCGATGATGTCTGAATCACTCCCTTCATGAACTCTTCTTCTCATAATGACCTCTGTTTCCATTGAAAGGCTTGAAGATGCGAAGACATCTAAAAATGGGGACGCATCAGGAAGCTCAAAGAAGATAAGCACTGAGCATTCAAAGAGAAGGTGAACAGTAACATTTCACTTTTGTTTCTTTTTTTCATATTTTTTAAAGAATTTTTTTTTTGATGTGGCACTTAATGGGCATCACATTATACTCAAATTTAACAAAGTTTAAAGGAGAAACTCGATTGCCCCAATTTGATAATTTCTAGGATTTTATTATACGTTTTGAAAATTTTAGGATTTAATTATACTTTCGTGATGAGTCTTAGGATTTATGATACACTTATTCCAAAATCATTTATTTGAGCGACTCTAGGGACACATTCCTACCATTCATGTTAGGTGAATTTTTTTTTTTTGAAATTTTAAGTCGGATGTGGTTTTTTTAATAAAAAAATCTTTGTCCGGAGGGGTCAATGGACGAAAGGAGGTGATGATTGGAACTCCAAAACGACAAAGCTTGAAGAAACTAATTCTCACTCTCTTTCCTGGCTGCACGGCGAAAACCGGCTCTTCCTTGCCCTTGCTCTTGCCAGATTTGCCATTGATCAGCAAACGCATCTAGTGATGGAATTGGTGAGCAGATCGGAGAGTAAACAGCGATGGCTCGGCCCGGAGCAACGACACAAATCTAGAATTTTCTTGCATTTTCGTTCCCCATCTTCCCCTTTAAGAAAGTGTGGGAGATTCTGAGTGCTGAGAAAGCTTAACGAGCAGTCGCCGACCTTGTTGCTGTTGGTGTTGTGGCTTCAGAATTTCTTCTTTCTTCTTAAGCAAGCTCTTTCTCCAGACGCTAATAGCAACATTTTTTGCTCGCAAATTTCAAAATTGAAGAACATTTGTGGTTTTTTTATTTAAAAATAAATATTTCATTCATATCTCAAGATTTCAAAAACATATGTGAAAGATTCGAAACAAAGATAATTCCAAATAGCAAAGTCGAACAATAAAGCACACACTTTAATCCCATTAAGTCAGATTTGTCTCAACATCAAAACAAAATGAACGATAGTCAATTACTGAATCTTGCATCATTTTAAGTGATCAACACACATTGTAAACTCCTTTTCAATTGCTACGGTTTGCCCACTGGATACCGAACACTTAAGTTTAGCATTCTCAATGTCTTCACCGTATAAAGACAACAAAAACAAGTTGAATAGGCTTCCAAATCTAGATGTAGATCGGGAGAGATTGAAATGAACACAGAGACACCTCTAAGGAACTTCCAGATTTAAATTTAGATCAAGAGAGAAGAGCGTCCAAATCTAGATCTAGATTGTGAGTGAAAGCTTCCAAAACTCATATAACCACTTCAAATGCAATATGAACTCAATGTATTCCTCCTTGACCTTATTGCGCTTCTCATGAGTGAAAGCTTCCAAAACTCATATAACCACTTCAAATGCAATATGAACTCAATGTATTCCTCCTTGACCCTATCGCGCTTCTTGGTTTGGAGGATTTGAAGCAGCTGGTTGATTCCTAACAATGGAAATATGCCCATCAAGTAGAGAAGAGCATCAACAATGAGCAAAGAAAAAAACAAAAAAGAACAAGATAAAAATAATAAAATACTCCCAGATCAGATCGGGAGAGAAAATCTCATTTTGAGTTGAGAAGGTAGATCAAACACATCATTTATGCATAATTTTGGCAACTTCTTTTTGCCAGCGACTAGATTGTTTATATTGAATTAATATCGCGTTGAATATTCTAATTATATATTGCCAGCAATACTCAAATGAACGATTTTTAGTCAAGTGATATTTCTGTGATTGGAAAAAAAAAAAGGTTGTGAGTGTCATTCCAAAAGTTAAGACAATTATGGTGTCCTTTTTCCCTATTAATATATATATATATATTAGACTCATCAATATACTTCCTAAGCTTCAATTAGCTAGAATTTGTTTTACTTTGGGCAAATACAAATATATTTCCTGTGAAATATCTGCCTCCATATAGTTTTTGTTTTTAAGAAGTATTTAAAATTGGTGGTGGGAGATTTTTTGTGGCCAATTTTTATGACGAGGCACCATTTATGCATGCTTGATGCCCCCACAGAGTAGAAGACGACAACTCTAGCTTTTCTTTCATGTTCTTAGTGGCTGAAATTCAATGGCAGATTATTTCCTACTTTGTTCCCGTTTTGCACTACAAATCTCTCTTGCAATTTAGATCAAGTCCGTCGCCAATTCTTTCTTCTTTCACGTGATTTATTGTTATTGTGTTCGAGGAAAATCTACATTTACATCTACCTCATGGTCACTGCATTTTGATAAGGATATCTAACATCATTTAGGCTCCGTCCGTTTCGCGGAAAATAATTTCCGGAAAAACGTTTTCTGAATTTTCCGACGTTCATTTCACGGAAAATGAATTGGCAGGAAAATGTTTTCCACTTTTGAAAAGTAGAAAACATTTTCCTCACTTGATCTCTTTTATCTCACACCTCTATAAATCCTTACTTCCTCCTCTCCTTTCTTCTTCTTCTTTTCTTTTTTTATTCGAATTATTTTTTAATTTTTTTCTTTTTAATTCGAATTATTTTTAATTTCATTTTTCTTTTTCTTTTTTTCTTTTTTTGTCTTTTTCTTTTCTTTGTTTCCCATCTTCTTCTTTCTTGGCTAGTCATCGGACCAGGTAAACCTCAAGCTCGTCGATCTCAAACTCGCGCTCGTCAATCAGGCGAGCCTTGATTGACGCTCGCGCTCGCCTAATCAGTGAGCGGAAAATATTTTCCTTACCGAACACTGGAAAATATTTTCCGAAACATTTTCAGGTTTTAGCCAAACACAGAAAAAATATTGTCATTTTCCAGGAAAATAACTTCTCGGAAAATATTTTCCGGAAATGGCCCATTTTCCTCGAAACGAACAGGACCCTTAGTATTCGACAAATTTTTTCGGTGCACTATTTACTCCATCTACCTTGACATTCTCCATCAATGTGCTACTTGTCAATAGCTTAAGCAAGCCATTTTACAGGCTTGATTTTGACGTTATATGGATTTTTGGTTGAAATTATTGAATAAATAATTTAGTGTAATTGAAAGCTCTAGTTATACTATCGAACATTTTGAAATTCTCATTATATCAACCGAAATCTTAGAGGAGGACATGACATAGATGCGATGGGGCCTGCTTGAAAATCATTTTTGGACTATGGTGATTTTATTTGAGATCTTCTTGAAGTTACACAAACAAAAATGGATCCCATACCATTTTTCCTATTCAATTTTGGTCTATATGCTTTACTTTTAACGAATTGTTCCCAAAATTGATTTTTAGCCTTAATTTTTGTACAAATTTCACGTTTTTCGGTCCAAATTGAAAGGAAGAATGGTAACGATAAAGTTTAACATATAGCATCAACATGTCATAATTTCTACATAACAGTTTTCCTTTAATTTCAAACTTCATTTGTTTCGCAACAAAATGTAATATTTGTAAAAAATATTTTCCACAAATTCATTTTTTTGTGTTTGATTGAAACTTGACAATGAAATGGAAAATATTTTCCGTCATTTGGTATGAAAAATCTAATTTATCTAAATAAACATACATTATTTGAGCTCCAGTAACTTGCCCATGGGCAGTTGGGAACCAGGTATGGGCACTAGAGTCTCGGGTTTTGCCACGATAGACCTCGACTTGAGCACCATGGAACGGGGTACAGCGACCTAGGTCCTATGCTTGACCTTGATAGACCCAAGCCTGGGATCTTGGATCTCGGGCCCGGCCTCGACGAATCCGAACATGGCCTTTGTGGACCTTGACCCATGTGTCGAGGCACTAGGCCTTAGGCCCGACCTCAATGATTGAGGCGCGGGCATTAGGAGCCTAGACACGAGCCCTGAGGTGCTAGAATTTTCTTGCATTTTCCCTCTCTATCTTTCCCTTCAAGAAAGTGAGGGAGATTCTGAGTACTGAGAAAGCTCAATGAACAATCACTTTTTTCATTATTGTTGGTGTTGTGGCTTCCGATGTTCTTCTTTCCTCTCTCTCTCTCTCTAATGTATATATACACAAAAGGAAGCATGAAATATTGATTATCGGTTTGAGGTTAATATGACGAAAAACTCACTCCAAACTAGTACACTTATAACAAATTTATCTAAATTAATTTTTTAACCACCGAATACCTAAACCAGGTACACATATGATCAATTTTACCATTCGTTAACTTCTGTTAAATTTTCCCATCAAATTATTGAATTGAATGACACGTGGCAATTGATGAATATACCGGTTTGGGTTTTACCTTCGTTTGTCATAGGTGTATTAGTTTATGATATTTTAAGGTACTAATTCAATTTAACGGAAATGAATAGAGGATAAATTTGTCACAAATTGACCAATTCGGGGTAAGTTTGTCACAGTCATACTAGTTTGAGGCTTTTCATGATATTAACTTTTTTTTTTTTATCAAATTAGAATAATCGATGTACTTCCTAAGCTTCCTTTAGATAGAGTTCGTTTTTTCTTAGGGCAAATACAAATATATTTCCTATGAAATATCTGCCTCTAGATAGTTTTTTATTTTATTTTATAAAGAGCTAAATAGGTGGTGGAAGATATTTTGTGACCAATTTGTGTGAGGGACCACCATTTATGCATGCTTGATGCCCTAAAAAGTCCAAGACGACACCTCTAGCTTTTCTTTTGAAAATGCTAGAAAAGATTGTCAAAAATGTGTCTCATTTCATGTTATAAGTGGCTGATATCTCATGGCAGATCATTTCCTACTTTGTTCCCGTTTTGCACTACAAATCTCACTGGCAATTTAGATCAAGTCCCTCGTCAATTCTTTCTTCACGTGATTTCTCGTTATTGTGTTCGAGAAAAATCTAAGTTTAGATCTACCTCATGGTAACTGCATTTTGGAAAAGATTTCTAACATCATTCAATATTCAACAAATTGTTTCAATGTATTCCTTCCATCTCGATTCATACTCATGTCATTAAAATGTACTCTTCGCTAGGAGCTTAAGAAAGTGGTTTTATACGCTTGATTTTGACCTTCTTTAGATTCTTCATGTAAATTATTGAATAAACAATTTAGTGCAACCAAAATCTCCAATTGATTTATCAAAAATTTTGAAATTCTCATTATATTAACCGAACCTCAGAGGCAGATATGACAACGAAAGATGATTGATGCGATGGGGTCCGATTAAAAACCATTTTTGGACTATGCTGACTTTATTTGAGATCTTCCTGAAGTTACATAAACAAATCAATCGTTGAGGACAAAATTAGAAAAATTGATCCTATACGATTTTCCATGTTCAAATTTGGTCCAAATACTTTACATTTTACAAATTGTTCCCTAAAACTGATTTTTAGTCTTGATTTTTATACATATTTCACGTTTTTGGGTTCAAATTCAAAGGAAGAATGCTAATTAAGCCCTAAAGATTAACATATAGCATCAACATGTTATAGTTTCTGCAAAAAATAAAAATAAAAATAAAAATTTGTAGTCTAGTATCGGCTTTCCTTTAATACTTGGTTCCGTTTATTTAGGGAAAAATGTGACATTTCCTTTTAAAAAAAAAAAAATTGTATTTGACTGAAACTGGAAAATGAAATGGAAAATATTTTCCGACGTTTAGTATATAAAATCTTATTTGACTTTTCTAAATGAAGATACAGTATTCGGGCTTTAATAATTTGCGTATGGGCAATCGAACCAGATACGTGCGCTAGAGTTTGGGGTTTGGCCATGATGGACCTGCACCCAAGTGCCGAAGATCGGGGCATGAGCACCTAGGTCCCATGCTCGGCCTTGATGGACCCAAGCACGAGGACCCAAGTCTTGGGCTCGGCCTCAATAAATTCAGGCATGGCCTTTTGTGGACTTTAACCTAGATATTGGGACAGGGGCACGGGCATTAGGGCTTCAGGCCTAGCCTCAATGGACTCGGGCTAAGGCATTGGCACCAGGGTCTAAAAATTTCTCACAATTTCCCTCTCTATCTTCACCTTCAACAAAGTGAGGGAGATTCTGAGTATTGAGAAAGCTCAACGAGCAATTGCATTCCTCATTGCTGTTGGTGTTGTGGTCTCCGATGTTCATCTTCTCCACCGCGCCCCCCGGGGCCCCTCCTTCTCCTCTCTCTCTCCATGCGCTAATTGCAATATTTTTTGCTTGCAAATTTCAAAAGTAAACAACACTTGTGATTTAACCCCAGTTTGCTCCCCAGTTTGCTAATTGGGGGCAAAAAAATGGATCAAACACGTCACTTGCGCACTATTTTTGGAGACTTCATTTGTCCGCGAGCCGTATTAGACAGTGTATATTGAATCAATATCACGTTAGATATTCTAACCACATATTGCCAATGCCACTCAAATGAACTATTTTTAATCAATGTGATACTCTATTAATTTAAAAAAGAAATTTATAAAACTAAAGTGAGCATCATATCAAAAGTAATGACACTTATGGTATCCTTTTTCTCCATTGGTCTATATAATCTGATATATTTATTAAATTAGAATCATCAATGTATCTTTTAATAAGGATTAGTGGTTCTAGATTCCTCACTTGTTGAACATGTTCCTCATTTTCTAGAACTTGGAACCTACAGTGCATACCCTAAAATCTAGAATCTACCCGTCAAACTAGGTTTATCAATTTTCGAATCTAGAACCGACTCAACATATCTTGAAAATTTGAACTGGACAAGCTCCACTGATCCAATTCTCAAGTTCCAGGTTCCACTTTAGAATCATGCTCACTTCTACTTCTTAAGCTTCAATTAGCCAGAGTTTGTTTTTTTCTTAGGGCAAATACAAATATATTTCTTAAGAAATATCTGCCTCCATATGGGTTCCTTTTTTTTTTTTTATTATTATTATTATGAAAATTGGTGGAGGAAGATTTTTGTGGCCAATTTTTGTGAAGGACCACCATTTATGCATGCTTGATGCACTACAAAGTAGAAGACGACAACTCTAGCTTTTCTTTTGAAAATGCCAGAAAAGAATGTCAAAAAATGTGTCTCATTTCATGTTATTAGTGGCTGATATTTCATGGTGTTTCCTAGTTTGTTCCCGTTTTGCACTACAAATTTCTATGGCAATTTAGATCAAGTCCATCGCCAATTCTTTCTTTCTTCACGTGATTTCTTAGTATTGTGTTCGAGAAAAATCTGAGCTTAGATCTACGTCATGTTCACCGCATTTTGGAAAAGATATCTAACATCATTCAATATTCTACAAATTGTTTTGATATATTGTCTACCATACCTTCCATCTTAATTCATACTCATGTCATTAAAATGTACTCTTTACCAACAGCTTGAGCAAGCAGTTTTACTCACTTGATTTTGACATTCTTTGGATAATTTGTGTAAATTATCGAATAAATAACTTAGTGTAACCGAAATCTCCAATTGAATGATCGAACATTTTGAAATTCTCATCATATCAAACGAATCTCGGAGGTGGACATGACGATTAACAGATGGTCCATGTGATGGGGTCTGATTGAAAATCATTTTTGGACTATAGTGACTCTATTTGAGATCTTCTTGAAGTTACTTAAACAAATTAATAGTTGAGAGGAAAATTACAAAAACGGATTGTATACTATTTTCCCTATTCAATTTTGGTCCATATACTTTACTTTTTACCAAATTGTTCCCTAAACTGATTTTTACCCAATTTGTTAATTAGTGGCAAACAAATGGATCAAACACATCATCTACGCATTATTTTGATGATTTCATTTTGCTAGCGAGCCGCATTAAATAGTTTATATTAAGTTAATATCATGTTGGGAATTCTAATTACGTATTGTAAATGATACTTAACTGAACAATTTTTAATCAATGTTGCACTCTACTGATTTAAAAAATAAAAAGTTATGGAACTTAAGCGAGTGGTTTTACATACTTGATTTCGACATTCTTTGAATTTTTCGTGTAAATTATCAAATGAATAATTTAGTGTGACTGAAATTTTCAATTGAATTATTAAATATTTGGAAATTCTCCTTATATCCACCAAACCTTGAAGGAGGACGTGACAAGTGACAGATGGTTGATACGATGGGGTCAAATTGAAAGTCATTTTCAGACTACGGTGACTTTATTTGAGATATTCCGACCTGAGATAAAGTATGGTGACCGAAAGCTGAATATGCGCAATAGTATGCGGAGCATTTTTATAATTTCTGTAAGTTAATATTACTTTTCCTTTTTTAATGAGATAATTATTTTAGTACTGAGTTTCAAATCTCACAAAATATTTTTATTTTTTACCCGGGACATTCAAGATAAAATTCAGGAAAAAAAAAAAAAAGGATGCTCAATGACACGCAATTGACAAGGTGCGAGAATTATAAACTAAATATCAATTAGAGGCCCATAACTTGAGATCTACCCTCAAATAAACGATTTCTTTCCTTTATCGATTGATTGAATTCAAGAAGATGGTGCCTACATAGTTAACTCTGTGATTATTTTGTAATCGAAACCTTGATCTTAAGTTTATTGGCTAATAAGAATAGACCAAAATGACCAATTAACTCAAGCCTCAAACTTTTGTTGTAAGTTGAAGTCCAAAAGAGAGAGAGAGAGAGGGGGAGGGATTGGCAATCAATGGAGAAATTTGTCCAAAAAGTCTTAAATTTATTACACTTTTACCAATTCAGATTTAAACATTTTAATTCACCTAATTAAGTGTTAAACATTTTCATGATTTGTCAATTGAATCCATTTAGCCAATTTTAACTCAAATCGTTGATGTGGATGTTGCTTGTCTTGCGTGGCGCGATCGACATTAATGTGACAATTTTTTAATTATATTTTAATATATTTTTCACATTTTTTTCCTTCCCTTCCTCTTTTGATGAAGCTCGCTCTTGCTAGCCACTAGCACTGTGCCAATGGCAAGCCTCACCATGGCTAGGTGAGGTTGGCCGTGGGGAGACATGGCTAAACCTTACCTAGCGACGGCGAGGTCAAGCCTCGCCAAGGGCGAGTAAGGCTCACTTGAGGCCGGTGAGTTCGACCTCGTTGGCCTCGCCTTTGGCCGGTCATTAGCCGCCGCCAATGCCCATTGATCAGCTAAAAGAGGAAGAAGGAAAAAATAAAGGAAAAAATAAATAAATAAATTCAAAATTATTAAAGTAATATAAAAAATTGTCCACGTTAGTGCCGACTATACTACGTGATACAACCGATGCCCACATTGGAGATTTCTATTGAAAATTGGCCAAATTAATTTAATTGGCAAAACATTTAAATGTTTAAAACTCAATTTGTAAAATTGAAATGTTTAAAACTCAATTGATAAAAAAAAGCAATAGGTAATAAATGACTATCATCAACTAACATTTTTTGTTAAATTGTAAGAGAGCTTAGGATTTAAGATTTTACCAATGTTACTAGTCATATGCATCGACGATCCACAATTAAGATACCAAGTTGGATCGATTGTCTCACCAACTGATAGAGCCGAGAAAAAGTCCAACACAATAGTGGCAATGAAGGTATGGTGTAATCGTTATAGACATTATAACGTAGTGTGCCCAGCCTCATTATAAATCTGACAAGTAAGATGAGGCCTAGATCCGAAAATGTCTTCTTGGGTGAATAGGGAACATAGGGCCTTGAACCACCACGAGGTTGACCAAAGGGGATGGAGGAGTGATCGGTATAGGGGGTTGAGAATGATTGCGAACTGAACTAATCATAGGACGATGGTCAACCCGAATGATCATGCAAGAACCATCCACCGTACACCCTACTATATTTTTGGTCCATGAAATTATGTCCACCTCGAGACACTCGAAACGATGGATTGGATAAAGTGGCATGACTAATCAAAGCATAATAAATATCAAATGAAGATGAGGTATTCGATTTTCAGAGAAATCATTGATCAAAGCATAATAAATATCAAATGAAGATGATGTATTCGATTTTTAGAGAAATCATTCTTCTTGGACGAGGAGGTGTGACCGCAGATCATTGAATGAAAGAATTATAGGGTTGTTGGTGACCATGGTGACAAAGGGATTGTACTCTGACAGAAGCCATTGAGGGTTTGAATTACCAAGACCTAATTAGAGACCGATCAATTGATTGTGTTGAGAAAGTCTGCAATTGACTTCAAATGCCTAAGATAGTCAAACATTGACTGATCGAGTTTCTTAATGGTGTTTTGAAAATCAAGTTTTACTATAATTTCCTTGGCCACATAGTGATCGGTAAAACCTTGTCCTAAAGTGAGCCAAATCTCCTAAGATATTTGAATGTCATGAACTTCATGAAAAATTTCGATTGGGAGTTTCGAATTGATCAAACTATGAATGCATTGTATTTTTGTCTTGATCTAGGCGGAATATGAGCTATTGACCACTACAATCCATTCTGATCATTAATTGGCTTCAGTGAACATGGAAAAGACTCATCTACATAGCTCAGCAAATCGTTGCAGACTAAAACACGTTCGAATTAAAATTTCCATAGAAGATAATTATGTGTGTCAAATTTGATGGAGATGAGACTCGTGATGTTGGAAAGAGTAAAAGACAACGATGTTGATTGCATGGCCTTAATTTGAGCAGTAGAAATCGGAGCAACAAAGAAGAGGGAAGAATAGGTGAAAGTGTGTGCAATATTGTTGGGAGATGATGGGAAATTGGGACTGGCAAGAGAAGATGATGGTTTTAGAGATGGTAGACAAGAAGAAAATTTTGGAGATGTATTGAATATGGTTGAGATGGTCGTTGGAGGAAAGCCAGTCTTGATTTATGGTAGAGATATTGAAGAATTTAATGCATTTTCCTACTCTGATACCATGTTGATGTTTAAAGTCAAAGAAAAAATAACGATAAAGTGTTTATGATGGTTCAATCCCAATTAGGGTTGGATAATATGTATTCATAAGAGTAATTAATTATAATTGGGGTATAGAGATAAACAAAATTACATAAAAACCCTAAATATATTAATTACCCATTAATCCAGACAACCTCTTTGTCAACACCAAAGGATTATGGGTATGCAAAATGGATCGCTCGAGCTGGAAAATGCTCGAACTGGACTAGACTAACCGATTTGGTTCGTTTCTCGAAGTGTCAGTCTGATTCCCAGTTTCTAAAAGTGGAACTAGTGTTCGGACAGTTCGATTCTCAATTCCAATGGGGAACTAGACCAGACCAAACCAAACCGATTAATTATACTTTTCTATTTTATGATTTCTTCAAAAAAAATTAGTAAAATGTGAATTAAACACCATCTCGGTCTAGTTCCAAGTAGACCGAGATGGTGTTGCAACTCCTTAATATTAACGAGGCAGTTTCTAAAAACTACTATTAACCGATGTAGTTTTGCGGGTGTTGCAGTGGTGAAATGTTTATTAAGGATTTTATTAGGGTGAAATTATGGAGAAATGGGAGCAAAGAACACTCCAAGTATTACAACTTGACACGAAGAGCCACATAAATACCAAAACTTTCCAAATGTATACTTAAGTGTGAACTCCGGCGAGCTTGCCGAATCTAACATGACGTTATTTCATTAATAAAACCGTTTTACGTGACTCATTAGAATGTCCACTCAGCAACCCTCATCTAAAGCAACATCATCCTCCATGTTCATTTAAGTGCTAGTCGTCGTTAAAAAAAAAAAAAAAAAGATTACTTAAATGTCAAGTTATAAACTAAATGATCACTTGGTGCCACTCGTGGTTAAAAGTCAACACTAATCACTTAAGTACCAAAACAATGTTATTTAGCGTCATGTCGCGTAATCTATGTGGATTGTCCAACGTTGTTTGCCCTATCTATGTGAATAATTTTAAAAAAAAAATGCTACATCATTTTAAATTCTTGTCAGAAAAAAACTACATCAGTAGTTTGGTTAGAAATTTTCACTATTGACACTTAATTATTTATTTTTTTCTCCAATTTGATATTTAAGTGTATTTTTTTGAAATTTTGACACTTATATGTCTCCAGTGCCAAGTTGTGGCAATATTTTTCTGTCGGAAAAATGGTATCAAACAATCTCGTTGTTGCACGGAAGATATTTTCCCTGAACACTGTTTAAGTTCATAAGCAAACTCTTCATGTTTGGGAAAAGGAAAAACGAAACATTTTCACTATATTTGTCATCCTCGTCCTTGTGTTTCCTCGAGAGGCAGGCACTGGTGGGCACATTTGGCGAAGTTCTGGTGCAACCAGAATTTGCAAATCTGGGGCCATGTCGAGAGACGTGGCCCTGGTTGTGTGATGGAGAGGGAGACAGCGAAAGCAGGCGATTGAGAAATCCATTCACACACACACACACACACACTCTTCACTTGTCCTATCAAATGGAGGAGAACAGATCGTACTGGGGACAACATTCGATTAGAAGCCACTAGTTCATGTGTTCCTCAAAGCGACACACACCGGAAAAGGGAGGGAGACAGACCCACCTGCGCGAGAGAATGAAAAGGACGCACGGAAGCTGCAACGAGAATCAAGAAGGGGAACCAAGGACAATGATGATAAAGAACCAACTGTTGCAACTCCCGCTCCCGCTCCTCCAAATCCCACCATGCCCACAAGAATCTCTCACAAATATCCACCAACTCGTTAGTATCTCGAGGTGGCACTGCGAGGAGACCAGAAGAAGAACAACGTCATAACACTGGTTTCATCTGCTGGAAGCGACACGATGAGACAGGGCAACAACAGGGACAAAGCGATTGCTCACTACAATGCGGATGCTATGCTTATGGCTGAGTTTGAGCAGTCCAGCGTTTCTGGTAAGTCCTTCGATTACACCAAGTTGGTCATGGGCGTTCCTCAGGTTGTGCCTGAGGAGAAAATCACTGCCTATTTGTCAAGAATCCAAAGGGGTGGCCTCACTCAGCCCTTTGGTTGTATGCTCGCCGTCGAAGAACCGGGCTTTAGGATCATCGGTTACAGTGAGAATTGCTTTGAGTTGCTGGGGATTAGGCTTGAGAGTGAGTTTTGGAGTCAAGATCAGAGAAGGGTCTGATAGGGGTCGATGCAAGAACCCTTTTTACCCCTTCTTCGGGTGCTTCGCTGGCGAAAGCTGCAGCTTCGAGGGAGATTTCGCTGTTGAACCCAGTTTGGGTTTATTCTAGGGGCACCCAGAAACCGTATTTTGCTATACTTCATAGGATTGATGTGGGGATTGTGATAGATTTGGAGCCTGCGAGGTCTGGCGATCCTGCGATGTCTCTTGCAGGGGCAGTGCAGTCGCAGAAGCTAGCTGTCCGTGCAATTTCTAGGTTGCAGTCACTTCCTGGGGGAGATATTGGTGTGCTCTGTGATACGGTTGTGGAGGATGTGCAGAAGCTGACTGGATATGACAGGGTTATGGTATATAAGTTCCATGATGATGATCATGGTGAAGTCATTTCTGAAATTAGAAGGTCTGATCTAGAACCATACCAGGGATTGCATTATCCTGCGACAGATATCCCTCAAGCTGCTCGTTTTTTGTTCAAGCAAAATCGTGTTAGGATGATTTGTGATTGCAATGCAGATCCAGTTAAGGTTTTCCAAAGAGAAGAATTAAAGCAGCCTCTTTGCTTGGTTAATTCGACTCTTCGATCACCTCACGGGTGTCACACACAGTACATGGCAAACATGGGTTCCATTGCATCATTGGTGATGGCTGTTATTGTCAACAGCGGTGATTCGACGAAACTCTGGGGTTTGGTAGTGTGCCACCATACTTCCCCACGATACGTCCCTTTCCCGCTTCGATATGCTTGTGAGTTCCTCATGCAAGCATTTGGGCTGCAGCTCCATATGGAGCTTCAATTGGCATCACGGTTGGCAGAAAAGAAAATTCTGAGGACACAAACTTTATTGTGTGACATGCTGCTTCGAGATGCCCCGCTTGGTATCATCACTCAATCACCTAGTGTAATGGATCTTGTCAAGTGTGATGGAGCTGCATTATATTATGGTGGGAATTGTTGGTTGTTGGGTGTGACTCCTACTGAGGCACAAGTGAAGGATCTTGCAGAGTGGCTGCTTACAAATCATGGGGATTCTACAGGTCTGAGTACTGATAGTCTGGCCAATGCTGGTTACCCTGGGGCGGCTTCATTGGGTAATGCTGTTTGTGGCATGGCTACTGCGAGAATAACTTCAAGGGATATATTGTTCTGGTTCAGGTCACATACAGCAAACGAAATCAAATGGGGTGGAGCTAAGCATCATCCTCAAAATAAGGATGATGGTGGAAGGATGCATCCAAGATCATCCTTTAAAGCTTTTCTTGAAGTGGTGAAGTGCAGAAGTTTGCCGTGGGAAGTCTCGGAGATTAATGCAATCCATTCATTGCAGCTTATAATGAGAGACTCATTTCTGGATATGGATGTCAGGGGTTCGAAGGCCCTGACATCTGCAGGGCGAACTGATACCAATATGCACGAAATAGATGAACTCAGTTCGGTAGCGTGTGAAATGGTTAGATTGATTGAAACTGCGACAGCTCCTATATTTGGAGTTGATTCTGCTGGTCTTATTAATGGGTGGAATGCAAAAATGGCTGAATTGACAGGGTTGCCAACTGATGAAGCTATTGGGAAATCCCTGGTTAATGAATTCATCCATGAGGACTCACGTGGAACTCTTGAAAATGTTTTATGCAGAGCTTTGCAGGGTAAGTTTCTTTTCCTTTTATACCATATCAACAGTTTCAGTAAGTTATTCATCAGTTTGGTCTATCAGCTAGTTTCCTGTCTTGTGATTCTCTAGTCTGTATTTTCTGTTCAGTTCTCTTTCTAAACATTTGCAGAGAATGGTCTTGTGAAGCTACTTTCTCTTGTACCTGCATTAACTACATCATTACTTTGATTATGTCCTTTCATTGGTTTGTTCTAATGAGTTTACTGAGATTTGCCTCAGTCATTCTGTTGGTTAGTTTTTATCTTCTTAGAGATTCACTTGAATTCAACCCTTACCTTTATTACTATCACTAGCATGCCACTTTGACTGTGTTCTCATTTTTTTGAGTTGAGCAATTATTTGGAGTTCCATGAAGATGTTTGTCTTTTTTCACGGCAGGTTTCTTGGTCTCCTCTTTTATCAGGTTTGAATGCTGGTTGTGCAAGTGTGATGTGATTGAAGTAGAGATTGTTTCTTACACATTATGATGAGTGAGGCATATCAAAGAGAAGCCTCTAAAGCCATCATTCCTTAAGAGTATCCACTATATTATTGTTGTGACAACACCCTGTATCCCTTCAACATGTTGGTGATTTTTCTTGTTTGTCATCGTTCATTTCTGTTTACAGTGTGCGTGAGATTTAGATGGAAATTAGGGATTTGATTTCATACTTATAATTTTAGTCTCATTAATGGCGTGAATGTCACTTTTACTTGATTCTATGATATCCAGGTGAGGAAGATAAAAATATTGAGTTAAAATTCAGGGCTTTTGGTCTTCATCTGCAGAACTCAGTTGTTTATATCTTGGCAAATGCCTGCACAAGTAGAGACTACACAAACAATGTCATTGGGGTATGTTTCGTTGGTCAAGACGTCACATGTGAGAAGATGGTGATGGATAAGTTTGTTCGTTTGGAAGGGGATTACAAAGCTATCATACAGAGTCTTAGCCCATTAATTCCTCCTATATTCGCTTCAGATGATAACGGTTGCTGCTCTGAATGGAATGCTGCAATGGAGAAGCTGACAGGTTGGATGAGACATGAGGTCATAGGTAAAACACTTCCTGGAGAGATCTTTGGTGGGTACTGTCGACTAAAAGGTCAGGAGACTCTCACTAAATTTATGATTCTGTTGTATCAAGGAATAAGTGGACAAGATACCGAGAACTTCCCTTTTGGCTTTTTCAATCGGAAGATGAAATTTGTGGAGGTTTCCTTAACGGCAAGCCGGAGAACTGATACAGGTGGAAACATTGTTGGATGCTTCTGCTTCTTGCAAATTATGACACCTGAAGCACAGCTGATCCCTGAAGGACAAGGCCAAGAGGATGCTGAGCGTGCTTTAAAACTGAAGGAGTTGGCTTATGTACGTCAAGAAATGAAAAATGCTTTAAATGGCATCAGGTTTACCCACAAACTTCTGGAAACTACAGCTGTTTCAGAAAACCAGAAGCAAGTTCTTGATACAAGTGATGCTTGTGAAAGACAGATCATGACGATCATAGAGGATATGGATTTTGGAAGCTTATATGATGGGTAGGTATCTCTGTCATGAAGGCCCCTGATTTGCTTAAATATTGGGCAATTCTTATTGTACTTGTTTTTATATTTGCAAGCTGCTAGCATCATGAATATATCTCATCATTCTCTTTTATTTATGACCAGTTTAGACACATTAAAATTCAAGCCTGCTGTACTTTAGATTTGAGCTAATCAATTGAGGATAAGTCATGTCAAAATCCTTGTTCTACTGATGAGTTTCATTAGATTGTCCAACCTAAAAGGTTTAGTTGATATGTGGAAGGAGACTACATAAATGTATGGCCTATGGAAACCTGTAGATATATAATGTGGTATCCTGTAACACCCCCTCTAATGAGTAAACCAGACAAAAATCGGCACGTGGTAGAACTTAGCTCTGATATTATGTTGGAAAATCCAACTTAAAGCTTAAGCCTAATAGGTGGATGGAGACTACATAAATAAAATGCCTATTGAAATCCCCTGGACAACGATATAAGTATTTTAAAATTTTGTAGAATCATAGTCAATTGCTCTTAAAGTTTAAGTTCTTAAATGAGGTGTGGTTTAGTATTAAATACTCTAGCACTCTCCATCATTTGTAATTTGGACTTTGACCTAAGATGAAAGGATGGAAATTTATAGTATGTTAGACAAATAGGGGCTTAGGTAGATTTGAGCTCAGGACCTCCTGTTTTGATACTATGTGAAGTTTTATGGAAGCATCTATTAGATAATGGGTGGTTTGATATGAATATGCTTTAAGAAGTTTCATACACATGTCCAGGCATTTTTCTGTGAGGTTTTTATGAGGACAACCAAGGACAATTCATTGGCTTTACAGGGTGATATTATCATCTGGTGGCTACTTTGACATATCATAGTGTGACATGTCATGGTAGTGCAACGACTCGAAATGCTCATTTCATGTTAATCTAAGAGACGAACTCACTTTCTTGCTACTTAACAAGCATTAAGTAAATCCAACATTTATAAGAGGTTTAATCCTCACCAGATCTGTAGTCGTTCATCCTTTCTCAGTCAATTTGTTCTGCGGTTTTGATAAAATGTATTGAAATACATGCTTGTCATGATATTGCTACTTATGCTCAAGTCAGTACTTCATGATGCTTTACTGCTGTTTCTTTTATTCCCTACTCTTTCTAAGCTAAGCGATGCCTATAATTTTATATTATGCTGGTCGATGCAGCAGAGTGGAGCTGAATGCGGAAGAATTTCTTCTGGGAAGTGTTTTAGATGCCGTCATTAGTCAAGTGATGATCCCACTGAGAGAAAGGAATTTGCAGCTCTTTCACGAAATTCCAGAGGAAATGAAAAATCTGAGCCTTTTTGGTGACCAAGTTAGGCTTCAACTTGTCCTATCGGACTTTTTGCTAAATGTTGTGCGCCATGCCTCTTCACCAGATGGCTGGGTGGAAATAAAGATTTTGCCTGGGTTAAAGCTTATACAGGATGGCAGTGAATTCATGCGGATACAAATCAGGTACTGAACGACTGTTTCAGACATTCTATATTTCTTCTTAAATTGGTCTTCTGGATCTATAACAAGCAGCGGTTAAAACAGTCTTACTAACAACTGAATTAGTTAATTAGGAGAGTATTTTGACAACTGCCCACTTAGTATGGCCACTCTTCATTTTCTTTTTTTTCTTTTTTTTTTCCTAGTCACGGTTTCAGATTTTTCTGTTTGGTCCTTTTGGGAACAAGATTGTCTTGGTTTTTGATACATTTCTAAACTAAGGAAGATATGCTTTCTGTCTCATACTTTAAAAGCGATCCTACTGCCACCTGCAATGTAGCCTATGATGAAGGCTCTTGATGGTGCTTGCCATCTTAGCTGCATTTACATAGCATAGTACCAAAATTATGGATTGTGACTTCTGATGTACATAAGGCGACTTCTTATTATTATCCCTGTATCATATGTGCGGCAAGAAAAACCAAAATTGAATGAGGATTTGTTCATCCCAGAACGGTCCAATTGTTGTCTTTCCCAAGTGATGATTATGTGTAAGAGATGCTAGAAATTTTGCTCTAATTTCTACTTCTTAGATTACAAATCACAAAACATCTGTTGAAAGCATTGGCCAATTGGGGACTTCTACTTAATTAAAATATTGTCGGCGCCGCATTAACATTATAATGACTAGACTAGCCTCTGAGATCAGGTTTTTCTTATATCAAGGGGTACAAGTGAATGTGCATCTCATTTATAGGTCTTTCTTTGAACTCAATGAAGCTGCATTTTTCCTTGCAAGTCATGGCAATAATGCATATTCAATCTGAATAAACTGTCCCTGATTGTAAGCTTCAAAGTTTTTTTCATAGAAGGTGATAAGACCTCTAAGCAACGGAATACTGTACTAAGAGGTAGCAGTATCATAATCCAGCCTGCATGGAAGCCTGGACACGTGCCAGTCTTTATCATTATAATTTGCTGAATTATAATCTTGGTCTGTCTTATTCCTAAACGCCTCTGAGTGACCCAAACCGCTATATTAGTTTTTTCATGCTAATCTGTTCAGCTCCTCATTTATGTAGGATGGTCCATGCCGGGCAAGGTCTGCCTTCTGCTCTGATCAATGATATGTTTAACGGAGAGAATCGCTGGAGTACAAGTACACAGGAGGGCCTCGGTCTAAACCTGTCGCGGAAACTTCTCAACAAAATGAACGGTCAGGTCCACTATATTAGAGAGAGCGAGAGATGTTACTTTGTCATCGACCTTGATCTTAAAACGCATAGAGAGAGAGACACAAGATGCTCTAACCAGAAACAGGCATGTTGACGTGACATATCTCTTAAAATCTTATACTTTTGAGGTCAATGCATTCTGCTACGCCCAATTCATCACGACACGCACAAAGTTGCCTGAGAAAGTGGTCTTTAGTACAGACAACACATCACACGTAGTCTCACGAATTTAGGTTCACCTTTTTTGGCAAGAACTGTGGAGAATATTAGGAACCCCTGCACATATTCAGGGATAAGCTGTGCTGGTAACTGGTAAGTAATGATTCCCCTGGTCAGCAAAGAAACCTTATGGAAAGATAAGCTAGCCCGGTCTTCTTTTGTAAGCCAAATAATGCCTTTGTTTTTTTGTGCAATTGCTTTCGATGCATGGATGGGCTGGGCAATGCGAAGATGGGATCCTTCTTCTGCTGCATCTTGTGCATGCTGCAATAGTATTGCTGTCTTATGTTACAACTCGCAGTATGGATAGATCGGGAATATCACGATACTGCAATAGCATTGCCATCTTATACTGCAAGACATAGTAGGAATAGATGGGGGTGGACAATTATTCGTTGTGATGCTGCTATTAGTGGATTTTCTTCAAACTCTGAAGTGTGCACTGTCCGTCTGGTGTACTTTTTTAGATCCACCATACTAGCTCGTTAAATCAACACAAGTATGTTCGGTTTCGAAGATCTTGAATCTGAAATGTATGCCGAGTCTGGTATGTGCAGCTCGAGATCCGGCAGAAGAATGCTCTACTGGGAGAGGGTAGGTGACGGGTTTTTGCCAGCATGGATTTTATGCTGGTTTACACAGACAGGAGCGTATAGCATTGACTTGCGGGATTTGTCGTAATAGACTGAATGCACCTGTTGAAAGATGCTTTTCACAGGAAAACGGTCACTGTAGTCTTACTGATTCTCTGATGATCTTCTGATACAACTTTATCTATTCGTCTAGGAACTTCTATGGAAATATATTCGCTGTGTAACGTCCTCGATGTGACATTGAATATGGTGAGGAGAACAGGTCGGATCGAATCGTCAAGGTCCAGTGTTGTCTAGTTGCGGGATTTACCGGTCTCCATTGGCGCGTGGGTCGGTTGATGTGTTTCGGCAACCGTCGAGATTTTCCGGTCAAGTCACGGAACTTTCGCTTCACCTTACGCCATTTCCTTCGCTTTCCAACCAATGATTCATAGGGAATACGGTGCGACCGGTGACATGGCCCAAAGTTGAATGATCGGTTGTGAAAGTTGAAGTTCAATCATGGCGATCTTAATACAAACTTTATGACGGGTATTGGCTGGCCGGAGTCCAAGAGCAAAGCCGTTGGAATTGGCAGTATTGGCAAGAGAACTGGCCTGGGATTAGAGGTCACCCGGTCGAATCCTGAGCAAATTGCTCGGTGTTAGGATAGCCTGCATAGCACAAAGGCTAGAACTTGATGGGTTCATGAGACTTATAAAAATGGCATTTAGGTAGCTGAATCTTCGCGCTCGTGCTCTTCACTAATAAAAAGAAAAAAAAAAAAAAAAAAGAGCAGTTCTACCTGAGCATTGCCACAAAACAATTCCATATTTCTATTAATGTCTACTAATGTCCAAAATGAATAATATATCTAAAACTCAAATATATTAAAATTGCATTTTATTTAAACTCGTAAACGCTTTTTGGGTTCTCTAAGTAGAACATCCGCTATTGACTTTCTTGTCGAGATTTAAATTTTTATTTAAATTATTATGAAAAGTGTTTATCTTTGTATATGTCCATAGTTGTGTAATTTTAAAAGGTTTCACATACTTTATATCAAATAATAGTCAAATTAAGAGAGTGGTGAAATTTGGAAAAAAAAAAAAAGTAAATTGAGATTAATTATGCACACGCTGAGTGCGTGCTACATTAGTTTTCATTTCTTGCGCAACATTGCTAGTTCATTACAAAGTTACGATTTTAATTGCACTAAAAAAAAACAATGAAAAAACCACCCTCACATCATTTTCCTTTCTTACTACTTAGAATACTTTTCTAAAAAGAAGACATCATATGAAAAATTTGCTATTTTTTCAATAAACGATAACAAATATCTGTTTAAAATTCAAAATTAAAAAGAAAATAAGGGAAAGTGTTAAGAAAACCTTGTAATATTTTGAAGTTGACAACATAATCTCTGGTTTACTAGGAACTTGATATATATGCACGAGTTGTTTGTGCTTCAAGTAATATCCTAAAAAGGAACTTCTATATGCTAGATGAAATAGCTAAACAAATCTAGAAGAATGGGAAGTTTATAATGACATGGAGGTACCAAGGTGAATAGACTACAAGATCTAAATTACTATTTTACTCGAAGTGTCTAATGTGAAGCAATTGGATATATGATGTGTTTAATTTAGCATTCCCAAGAGGCTTTTTGAGGCTCCAAAGCCATTTGGAAAAATGCTGGATCGTTGGCAACTATTTTGAAAGAACTTTCACTTAAAAGTCAGCATTAGAAAAGTTAAAAGCGTAATGGTAATAGGGACTAGCATTGGGCTTCAGCATTTAGCCAAATGCTGAAACTTATTTTTTTTCCTTCTAAAACTACCCCCGCCAATTATTCAAAATTCTAATTTTGTCATTTATTTATTTTTAATTAAAAAAAGGACCAAATCCTTCGCCAAATCAACGAAAGGCTACGACCGCCGACGACCCAGATTTGGCATAGACGGCCATCATTTGAGGTCGCTCAAGGTCCCAAGCGACGTGCGACCCAAGTGACTATCACCTGGGTCATGCACCATCTAGGTCGTGCGACCCTTGCCAAGGGTTGCCTAAGGTCGGTGACCTTGGGTGGCCCTCACAAGGGTTGCGCGACCCTCGCCAAAGGTCACTTGACCTTGGGCAACCTTTATCAATGGCTGTCGACGCCAAATCTGGCTAGCTGGTAGCCCTTCGTTGGACCGGCAAAATGTTTGGTTTTTTTTATTATAAAATTATATATATTTGATTTTTTCAATTTTAAACAAATAAAAATTAAAAATAATATTAATCACTAAAGAGCTTTTTAAATGTGTTTTCTACCAAAAAATATTTATCTCAAAGTTACTTTTTAAAACGTAATTTACTAAACGGTCTTTGCATCTATTCAAAGTCCTTTAAGTTAAATTGCTTTGCATTTTCCCAATGAGCTTTTGAAATGTTGAACCAAAAGCATTCATAATTAGGCAATTTGATATATCCGAATTTTGATATCAACAAAAACTTGATATAACATGAGCCTAATGTAAGAGGAAGTCTGATATCATTGAGAACTAAATATAATTGGGGTTGTTGATATAAGCGGAACATCTGCTTACCTGCAATAACAATTGCGTCACATGTTTCAAGATTAACATCCCAAAATAATTCATCTTATGTTTTGACCGCTTGTGATCTTGTATGTATTCCTAATTTAGAAGAAAATGATTAACCATCAATTAAAAGATTATCCACGTTGAAGAAATCAATCACATGTAATATCTTGGTTGATTGACAATCATCCTAAACACAAGATACTCTCCATAATTTAGTCATCTGTTTTTAGAAACCAACGATTTGATATAAGGGTGACTAAATTTATGGCAACTCAAATTGATTCACTCCAATGGCTAATTGATTTACTCAAAAATCGTTCAACGGTCAGCTTGGAAGATTGATCCTCTTGAGAATTATCAGTGGCAAGATTGGACACAGAGGAATATAAAAGGAAATTAAGGCGTTGAAGACAAATAGATGAAGCAAGCGTTTGAATATCCAAATTTAGAGAAGGCTTTACATTCTTATATTGTCTTTTTTTTTCTTTTTCTTTTTTGGTTAGGAAAAGGCCATTTCATTTAACTACCATCACCAAAAAGACAAAACATATGAGTGATGTCAATTTAGTCATAAACCTTTTATTGGTTTTAATTCAGTCATAAACCTTTTAATTCGATGTCAATTTAGCAATAAACCTTTTAATTGTGTCAATTTAGTCTGAAAATTTTTGGTTTTATGTCGGCTTAGTCCTAAACCTTTTGATCAAGTACCAATTTAGTCCTTCCATGTAATTTTGATCGGATATGGTTGACTTGGACACCGATTGGCCGACATGGCATGGTCGGCACGAGACGTGAATAACTTTTAATGATATTTTAATATTCTTTTTGAATTATTTATTAATTTATTTCTTTTCTTTTTCCTTTTATGTTCCTTCCCCTCCTCCTTCCTCTAGCTACTCACCCAACTGACGATCGCCCAAAGGCAAGGGCTAGCGAGGCTCAATGCCTTGTAAGCGGTGATAGGGCGGCTTCGTGTTGAGCGAGCAAGGCTCACCTTTGCCTAGGGTCGGCCTAGCCGACCACGAGGCAAGGCCCAACCTTGCTAGATCCAGAAGGTCTAGCCTTGCCTAACTACTAGCGAGGGCTCGAGCCTTCACAAGAGCAACCTTGCGGCCTTTGGTGAGGGCTTGAGTCTCGCCAGGGGTTGGGCGAGGCTCGGCCTCGCCTGGTCAAGCCTCGCGTTGCCTTGCTCTCCCAACGCGAGGGCTTGAGGCTCACTAGTGGGTGGTGAGACTTGCCAAAGGCGATGAGATCGAGTTGATCGCCTAGCCAACAATCGGCTGGAGGAAGGAGGAGGGGAAATAAAAAAGAAATGTAAAAGGAAAAAGAAAAGAAATTAATTAATTAATTAACAAATAATTCAAAAAATATTAAAATATTATTAAAAATTGTCTATGTTAGCACTAATTATTGTCATGTCAGCAGATCAGAATCCATGTTAGCAATATCTATCCAAAATTAGTCGAAATGATGAATTGACACTAAATCAAAAGATTTAGAATTAAATTGGCATCAAATTAAAAGTTCTATGACTAAATTAGCATCAATAAAATGTTTATGACTAAATTGGTATCAAATAAAAAGTTTATAAATCAATTGGCACCGATAAAGGTTTATGATTAAATTGACACAAATACAAAAAGTTTAGGACTCTACCAATACTTTTCCCTCCGGCAATCACACGGCCATAGAAGTCACGACAAGTCCTAGCGATTGCTTCCTTCTACTCTCCGGCGAGTATGGCGCCGTCAATCTTAATATCATATTCCCTCCGGACGGAGGAGTAAATTGCACTGGCAGATTTCACTATCCCTTTGCTCACTTAGACGAAACAAAGTTCCATTGTTTAAAGTTCTTACCCAAAGCACAGGCACTTTCAATAATCGCGTTTGGATCTGATTTTTTATTCTAGAAAATGAAGAAATTACGTGTTTTCATAAATTCCACAACAACCTAGTGACTTGTTGAAATTATAACCTTTTGAAAAGTGTTAACAGTGTTATAATTTGTGATTAGATATGAGACACTGAACAACTCAAGTATAAGTAGCTTTAGAAGGACACTTAAATAATTACCTTATTTTAACTTTTGTTCTTTACTTTTTTTTTTTGTGGACTATTTTATTTTAGGTTAATACCCTGAAAAACCTTAAACTGGTACATTTGTGACAAATTTACTCCAAATTATTTTTTGACTACCAAAAACCCCAAACTGATATACCTTTAACAAATTTACCCCAACGTAGTACACTTGTGACAAATTTACCCTATGTTAGTTTTCGTAAAATTTTAATTAAGTTAAATGATACGTGATATTTGACTAGTATACCAATTTGGGATTTCACACTACGTTTGTCACAGTTTACAATTTTTGAGATTTTTTTGTGGTATTAATTCAATTTAGCGGAAGGTATAATTGTCGCACATTTAGTTTGGGGTTTTTAGTGGTCGAATAAATTAGTTTGACCAGTTTATGGTTTTATGGTCGGTCGAGATAAATTTGTTATAGGTGTATCGGTTTGGGGTTTTTTATGATTAAAAAAATAGTTTAGGGTAAATTTATCATATGTACCAGTTCATGATTTTTCAGAGTATTAATATTTTATTTTATTTTTCTTAAACGCACATCATCACCACGAAAAAAAATGAAATAAAAATAAAATATCTTAGCTCCCCAAAAGACACTGTTGGAATACAGAACGAAGGCGCGGGCAAAAAAATCCATCGGTCTTCTTCACTCTCTCTCCGTCGAGCCTCGCTGCTTTCGAGCCGGCGAAGACGATGCAGACGACGAATTCGCTCCTTTGCTCTTCCACCGCCTTATTCCCGCCGCCGGCGACGGCGACGGCGGCGGCGACGGCGGCGGCGCAATCCGTCGTCTCCCTCGGTCCGAGCCGCGCCGCTCATGTTCGGAACCGCCTCCGCCAAGCGGCCGCGCCACCCGCTCGCGTTCGGTTGTCGCCGCGGCGCTCGCGAGTCCAGCCGCCGCAAGTTGCCTCTCCTCTGCAGAGCACCGGTTCGGCGATTCAGTCTCGTGTTTTCTCGATCGATTCTAGTCCTTTGAGCAGTGCGTTTTGGTTGTATTGATTGTTGTTCGGTGAAAGATTGATTCGGGAGCTTTGAACCGAGAGCATTTCGGAATCTCTTGTCGAAAAGTTGAGCTCTTTACCTCGTTGGTCGTATGCATATAGGATATGGTCAGTCCGTTCATGCTAGGAACTTGCTTTAGTAGGGGATTGATTTCGTGGGATGCCTAGACAGTTTCTGTTTCTTTGTCGCAGACATAGGTTATGTATGTCGCGTGTGCACTTGTATGCAATGACTGAGTTACTGAGTAGTTTTTACTTTGCTTTTTTTATGCTGGAGAAATGTATGCCTGTGTGAAATGTCCACTCTCGATTAGGTAACTCGTTTGTGCGTCTTTCTCGCTGCTTCGTGTGATTACTAGCCAAGATGAACGTGCATAGTTGGATACAAACCTGCGGGCTTGTCGTCCGTGCAAATTGGTAGCAAAGTTTACTTTGTCAACTTGCTGTAGGAAGCTTGAGGTCGAGCTGGCAGTCTGGTTAATTTTAGTTTACAATGATATTCCCTTCGGAGTGTTTTTCTTTCCATCGTTAGACAATTTTTTATATCAAAAGGTTAAATTATGGGAAGATGGATCCAAAAAGTGTGTTGAGCATATCACGGACATCCACTTATCATCAACTTAAGGAGAAATTGATAATTTGAGATAAGTAGGCTTTGAGAAGGAGCCGAGTATATACTCCTATTTTCTGGGTTTGCTTAATTTTTCCCCATTTCTTGTTTTATTGGTCCATATTCTTGGATAGTCCATATTTTCCATTAGAAATTGTAGGTATGTTTTATTTCCTCAATTAGGTGCATATGGAGTTGGTAGATCATTGAATTCAATGGTGTAAGCTCTCATGAATATCGCAAAGGATCTGTGGGTTGCATACTAGTTTTCCTAAGGCCATTGTTGTTATCATCATAATATACTCTCCATCATGTCGACATTTTTTTGAATTGAGAAGTTTTAATGGCTGTGCTTCTACACCCTTCTTCAGTTTGTAGTTTTGACATCCTCATTCCTGAATTAGTTCCGGCATACCTTAAGTTGTATGGATTTCTCATACCATGCAGTTATCCAGGAGACAGTTGAAACTAGTACAACTGAATCAGGACTTGTTGAAATTGGGTATATATCAAGTGTTCATGGGTTGCAAGGGAGGTCTGCATCAAATCCAGCACTGACTTCCCTGAACTGCGATTTTCTAGGGTAAGCATATTCTTATTATCAGTGATATTGCTCTGTGGCCGTAATTATATGAGAAAGTTAATAGATCTCTGTATGCATCATTATATAATGCTAAAACTAATTCCTTTTTTACTAGACTGGGAAAAGATGGTTGAAGCAACAGGTTTTAGGCAGGGAGACAATTCAAGAAGTGGAGTTGGTAGAGGGAAGAGGACACCCTGGGCAGAAAAGTTGGATACTCAAATTTGAAGGAATCAACGATGTTGACCAGGTGAGCTTGTCCAAAGGCCTGTTTGTTTCAACTTCAGCAAAAGCGAAAAAACTTTCGCTTTCCCGCCAAAATCTAAGATATTGTTTAAACTTCAGAAAACTATGAAAAAATATATGTGAACCTACATGTCAACGTTTGAGTGTGGTTCAGGAGTTAAAAAAATTAAAGTGCGTGAGCCATAAGATTTAGACTAAGCAAAAATCAAAAGGTAAAATTCAATCCAAACGGACATCTGTATTTTAGAAACTCTGTTATTTGTCTAGAATTTTGCTTGCGACGTGCTTGGATCTTGGATGTCATTGTGTGTGACTAAGACTTGACTTCACTGATCATGATTAAGTTTTTAGGGTGGGCAAAACAACCTGTACCATGGGGCATATGCTATGCTATATCTATGCATTATAATTCCGCAATTTTAGTCCTTGCTCTTATATGTGCATTGACGCTTCTTCCATTCATCTTTGTTGTCAAGGGAATCAGACGTGGAAACAATTAGTGTTGTCAAGTAGGATGGTTGTACTAGAGATCATCTTAGACAGTGGTCCTAGTGATGCAACTATGTGCGGTATTGGGGTTGAGCCTCAAATAACTGAAAACATGATAGGCATTAGCCCTCTGCAAAGGCTCCATGCACACATGACACTGTCAAGATGTTTGGATATTTTCCCCTAATTCTGCATATCTGTTTGCTGGATATGGGATGGAACTGAGTCCACAGTCCTTGAAATAATTTTTGCTGCTTTAAAAGGGGGAAAAAAATCTTGAGAAGGTGAGCTGCGACTTATTTTTCCTTGTAATGTTATAATTTCTCAAGGGCATGCGCTTGATGCACAGTTTCATGAGAGCTAGAAATTAGACTTCATTACTAATATTGCCCTGATAGTCAGCCTAAACAAGAAAGCTAAGCAATATCCCATGATTTTCTGAAATCTTTTGCGTTTTACTTATTGGTGTCACATATTTGACTATTTCAGTTATTAATCAAAGAATCTCCATTCTTTTCTACTTCAATTTTGATGAGCGAACCCCATTTACTAATTATGAGCAGGAGGGTGACATGCTTTTTCTGTTTTGCTAATTTGAATAGAATCTTAAGTTTAGTCACTAACTACTTCATTACCTTTCCAAAATTTGTACTTCTAATCAGGATTTTAAACTCCATCCAGGCTAAGAAACTTGTCGGTGCAGCATTACTTGTAAGGGAAGAAGATAGACCAGAGCTTGAAGAAGGCGAATTCTATACTCGTGATCTTGTTGGCATGAGAGTTCTTCTCAAGGTTTGCGTGCAGTTTTATCTTATGTGTATATGTCGATGGACTATATATAGGATGGCCCTCATTTGGCCCATTTCAGGAATCTGGTGAACCTATTGGAACAGTTGTTAATGTCTACAACAGTGGAGCAAATGATCTTTTGTATGTCATGCTTGATAGTTCCACACATAGTTCTGACCATGTGGGAAAGTCAAAGCCAACGGAAACTGGTGCCACCAATCACTTTGTTTGGGTGCCATTCGTCGAAGCAATTGTTCCACATGTTGACATGGATAGAGGGGAAATGATGATCACACCTCCAAAAGGGCTGCTCGAGTTAAATCTGCGCTCCCATGAGAAGTCCAAGAAGGAGAGGCGCCAACTTGTAAGAGCACCATCTTTTACACTTATTTGATTTGTATATATCAACTACTGATTAGACATCAGTTTTCACCATGTTCATAACAGGTATATTATTGGGGCACATGAATATGCTTCTGGATGTTTACAGCTTTTCCTCTTCTTTCTGTTTTGGGTTTGGGAATTGGGGTCCTGATTCTCTTTTATGTACATTTTCTGGAATGCAAATGCTTTCTCTTGTTTGTGTCTTGATTGAATTTATGGCAATTAAAGCGTCCAAACAAAAGTTTGGTCTTCTTGTCAGGTAGGTGACTTGAGTCTAGTTGTCATTTTGACAACCATTAAAAAGAAATGGACGGCAAAGCTTGAAAATCAACTGTCAGGGGTCATAATATTTGAACAGTAAGGCAGTTCTAACAAGAAAGATCAAATATCGGTGGTCAAGGTCACTGATTCATCTACTTCTTTAATTAAAAGGCAGGACTATGATGGATGAAATATTAGATGTATAGACTGCATACTATAAAAAGGATAGCTAGGCTATCATATTCATAGTACAGCTTATTAAATACGAGAAAACAGACTGTTATCTAGGAGATATGTCCTTGTTTGAACTTTGCTTATAGTGAAATTATCTAACCAACATTTGAGCATATGGCAAATGGACTCGCGACATAAGTAAACACAGAAGTTTAGATCAAATTTCTTTGTTTATTTTTGTGATACATGAATCCTTGTGCTTGTATGGCTGCTGCCCGCACAGTAAAATTTCTGGCTTTAGTTATTGAACATGGTGTTTGTTGTAATCAGTGTAAGTTAGAATGCTTTGATGCATTTCAGGAATGGAAAGAGAGGAAAAAGTTCCAAAAACGCCTCATAGCAGCAAAAAAGAAGCTATGTGAACTGGGGCAACAACATGTGTTTCATGGGTTTAGATATGGTGATAAAACCCATACAAGCTTACTTTCAGATCAGATTATTGGTGTAAACTCTAAATTGCTTCAACAGGCTTTGCAAAGTATAGACCTATCCTCTCAAAGGTAAGCTATTGTGCACGTTTGAGTCAATTTTTAGAGGATGTGTAGTGTGCTTCTTTTTTTTTTTTTTTTTTTGGCCCCTTATAGAGAAAATGTATAGTTAACTGTTCATCATTCGGTGATAAAACCAACAGGCATAAAAACATTCCAGACACGCCATCTTTGTGTCTAATGGTTCTAGCTTAGATATTGTGTTGTCAATTTTGTTCTATGATTAAATAAGGACGTTTAGCAACGACAAAACTTCCTGAACAAGTTTCTTAATTGTTATTTTGTTATCTACAAGTTTTCTCATTATATTCGTGATTCCTATGCAAAGAATTGCTTGAAAAACTTATCTGTATCAAATTGCGAATGCAACAGTGTTTTGTGCTTCAACTGTTCATGTCGACAGTATTTTTACCATTGTAATTGTGTCTCAACTATTTTTATCCCATACATTTTGTTTTGTCTCATGTCATGAATCAGATGGAGTGATGATGCTACAAGAACCGGCATTTATGATGCTCTGGCAACATCAGAAAACTACCTCACTCCTTTGGCTAGGATGGATAAACAGTGTGTGAATTCCGTTTTTGAAGAGAAGGGTGTTCATCTGATCTCGAAGGGCAAAGTTGCCACTGTCTTGGTTGTGACTGATGGTGCTAAGGAGGCCTCTAACCCTGCTGTATTGTCTGAGTCTCTTATTCAGACATTAGAGTGTACTAATCAGAAGCTAGTGAAGGTGAGGTTTCTTTTTCCAGCTTCTTTACATATTGGCTGCTTCAACTTAATTTCTCTAATATTAGTTCTTTTCATTGCTAGCACAACTTCTGAAAGTAAGCGACGCTTTCATTTCCTTATGTACTCTTCTCTTACTTCTTTTTGTGTAATCATTATTTGGTTTGATAGGAAAAATTGAGGTCAGTTAATATGAGAACCATCACACCAAAGTTGAAAAAGGTTGCTGCCTCCACCAGTTGGTTGAGATTATTGAGTAAAATGTAGGGGAAGATTCCCCTAAATGATTGCCATTGTCCAATGGGATTCAAGTAAGGTGAAATGTCGAACAGCTATTGCCATGTTTTCAGATACTGGTGCATTGCCGGCCTTTTTCGGTTCTTTAAGCACATTAACACTCTATCGTATCTTTTGACTTAACAATGTAGGCATTCCTTGCTTTATCATTTTTATTAATATTTAGTGGGCTGTGTTCTAGAATGCTTACTACCGAATGCTATTTGTTTGCCCATAAGCTGTTCAACTGGACCGGTCTGGGATTGGATCTTTTCTCCTTGTCTTAGTTTTTGAATCTTGAGTTCCATTACTTCATTCAGGCCTTCCTTGTTAATGTAAGCAGACCAAAGATCTATTCTGTAATAGTATAGATATTGATACTGTTGTTGACTCCTCATATAACAAGCTGCCGGTCTGGTTGATGGCTTCTCAGCACTAAACTGATTTCTTACACTTGACCTAGATCTTGCACCTGCCTTTGTTAAAGTTACTATTGCATTGTCATTTTTGTAGAGATGGCTTATGCAGTTTTATACCTAATAGGGAAGAATAGTATCGCTCTGATCTGATGTTAGTGTTACATCTGCTCTTTAATATGGATAAATGATTATATATCTTTTCTCAAAAGTTGATGACCTTGGGTTCTTGAGGATTTCAACCTATTTTTTGTCATCCATTAGAGATGTATGCAATGGACCATGTGAGATTTATGGAATATATCGAAAATAGGAGAACAGGTATAGAACTATGCATGAGATTTGCCGGTATATTCTTTTGGTTACTGCAAGAATCTGAAATTTAAAACTCTGAGAGTAAAGGGAAGTGAGGATGCTTCTTATGGCTTATTTTTCACCCACCAAACAGTGGGCTAAAACTTATTTCTATTTGGATAGGCTGGGTGTAGTCTCTATATGCTATTTATAAACTAGCTCAACAATTATGCGTCACTGCAGGTAGAAGACCGTGCATCTATGCCTCTACTGATTATCTGCCCGGCTGGTGAAATCCCATCTTTCCAAGCACTGTTCTCGGAAAATGATCATTTTGGATTTGACTCTGAGAAGGTTAGCATGTCTCCTGTTCTATCATTAAATATCTTAAATGTTTGAACTCAAACTTGCCATCGTGTTCATTTATGAGAAAGTAAGAAAGTGAAATTAATTGCAGAGCAGTTCAGATGGTGATGTCCTGTAATTCTATAATACTATACAGCGATATTTCACTGTAAATGGCTTTAGAAATCAGACACAAAGGCGACAGTTCTAGCCAGTTGTGGTGTCTAGGTTTTCAGATCAGCCAGCGTATGACTTCCTGGACTAGCGAATGTCCATAGAGGTCACAAGGATTTTCTGATTGAGCAGTGTGACGCTATCATTGATTACTACTCTTGATTTGATGCATCTGATTTGGAGAAGTTTTCACCGTTTCCTCTGTCCTACAGTGCTGAATATGACTTTGTATTATTTTATACATTTGAAATGACATAGAAGTTAAGCAATTATATTTGATCCTATTGGGCAGATTTGGTTTTTCGAAGAACAGATGCTGCCGGTGGTTAGCTGTCCAGATGAACAGAAAAGTCGTAAGATTCTGATGAAATCTCCTTGGGAGATGCTCCAATCACCAATAGGATCTGGAGGAATTATAAGTGTGATTTCATCAGAGGGTATTGCTGATAATCTTGGTGAAATTGGTGTGGATTATATTCAGGTATGTTGCATTTCTTAATCTCCATTCTTTGAAGTTCCATTTAAGGATGTTCTATATATCTCATGCTTTTTGAAGTGAATCGAGGACTTATGTGCTGCCCAATGTTGCGCTTTCAGAGATAGTCTAGAGAGTAAAAAAAAAGTGCATAGGTAGCAATTAGTACTGATCATCTTATCTGCAAATCCCAATGGTGGACAGCAATTTGTATAAGGTTGCATAATATGAGCTCAAAAGAATTGTCTTGCACTGGAAAGTTCCTTTGTCACAACATGAATTTTGTTGTGTGGGTTATATTAGAAATAATTTGACATCATACGTTATTTTAAAATGGATTACCTTGCAATTTTTTTTTCCCAATTTAGCAAATTATTTTCTCCTTTGGCATAATTCCATTTGAGGTTGAGTACCTATATTGTCCATGCATGTTTCCACGAGAATCCACATGTATCAGCATTTGCTGGGACATCCACAGATGGATCATCATGAATTCTGAGACGCACTTCTTGCGCTCGTTTCACACTATGAGAATTATTTATGCGATCCTCAATGTGAAAACACTGCAGATTTGCAGCCCCAGTCGGCGATTTCTCGATACTAGGACACTGCTTCTTGGGTATGTTCATTCAAGGGAAGCAGACATGGGCATTCAGGTCTTAGAAGATGAACTATTCTCCGAGGAAAGTCCCGACATGATACTTTCCATGAGTTTCTTGAAGAAGTTGATGACCGAGACGGACAAACTTCAGTTCAAAGCCACGTCGAAGCCAAACGCACACGTCGAGCTGGTCGACAAAGAGTGGGTGGACGTCGTCCCTTCCTCTCCCAACTCATGTGAGATCCGTTGTTCCCTTCTATTCAGTTGTCTGAATATATGTTCCTCAGACAAGGTTTGCTTACTGGAGATCCCCGAGTAACTTAATACAATGATCAAAATGTGTTATAGCGAGTTACCATAGAAGAGGTTACGCATGAAATTCTCCATTTTCCTGCCTTTTCTTGTCATATATTACAGACTAGTTAAATTAATTATTACTCTGGCTCTATATTTTCGTGGAAAATAAATAATTTGGAAAATATTTTTCGAAAAATAATTACTAGTATCGCTTGAAATAATTAGTTAATGCAAATATTATTATTATTATTATTGTCAACAATTTATATCTAAATATTTTCGTAGATGATGAAAATATTTCATGTTCATTCATTTTCAGAATCAGTACAAGTGATTGTTTTTCGGAAAATATTTTACAAATCATCATTTTTCGCAGAATAAACGGAGCCTTGGCTAATGGGAGTCAATTATGTGGTCTCGAAATTGTCTATACATAGGAAGAGACACTGCGTCAGCTCTTCTCCGAACTGATTAAGTAACAAAAACAAATTGGAACACGGGAGCGAAGTGCTGAATTTCCAATAGTTTTGACGTAAATAATCCAATAAGGAAGGACTTGATGTGGGCTACAACTCTCAGCTCCTTACTGGACCTTGATGCCGCTTTTGCGGTTCCATAAGGCTCTTCTCGAAGAGGGATCGAGTTAACACTCCTTCCTGATTATGGCAAATTTTTGTGAAATAACTCTGATGAGAAGAAAAATGGTGTTAAGAGACAGACCTGTTGTAGATGAATGGAGTCGGGTAATCTCTTGGTCCTCTGCCGGTATTTGCCTTAACTATAAAAGGGATTAATCAAAAAGTTGTTTTTCATTTTTGAATTCTAGAATCATTATTGGAGTGCGAACCGGGAGTGTTATACTCGTATGTATAAAGGGAAAATTATTAGGTACTCCGAACTTATGTGATCCCGGTCCTAGAAGGTCGAGCGCCCTTTGCCTCTTAGACAGAGCAAAAAGCATGAAGATCCTCTCTTTCGCTTCTTGCTCGTCGTTTCTGTCGTGCGTTTTTTTTCCCAAGTCAATCGAATGAGATTGAAGGTCGTCCTGAGGTGAAATTCAGGATGTTTCGTTGCTTGCGACCCGCATTTCGGCCAATCAAAAGGGGAGCCCAACGAGGTCCAATAAGGCTCAAATTCCATGTTCTGCTTCGCGACATTGGCATAGCAAGGATTTTTTTATAGCTGACTGTTTCCTTGTGGAGGGTCTGCTGTCGGTGTTTCTCTATCCATGGGTAATCATGATTGGTTTGATCGGATTCCTAAGATATACTTATCTGATTGATACGTTTTAGAAGTTTTAGAAAATTTTGACTTGAATGGGCTTGAAGCAAGATTCGTCAAGGATTGTATAATCCAGTCTCCCAAGATGGCGGCCCATGTCCTTATAACACGTGGCAAACGCTTAATTGGAAAGGTCCTCATGACACATGTTAAGGGTCAGTTCGTTTAAATGGAAAATGGCCATTTCAGGAAAATATTTTCCCGAAAGTCATTTTTCGGTGTTTTTCGAAATACGAACTTTGAGTGGAAAATTTTTTCCACCGTTCGATTAGCTAATTTAATTGTTTGGGAAAAATTATTGAAGAATTGAATTTTAATATTTTTAATTGATCAAAAAAATTAGTTTTATTTTTTTATATTTTTTAAAAAATGAATTTTTAATTATTTATATTTTTAAAAAATCGAAATTTTTAATTTTTCTTTTATTTTTTCCTTTTTCTTTTCCTTCTTCCTCCTCCTTCCTCCTCCGCCGCCGCACGCCCGACGATGGCCGGTTGCTCGACGGCCGACCAAGACCCGATCGCGATCCGGCGAGCTTGAGGCTCGGCCGATCTCGCCCGAGCTCGCCGGAGATTCACCGGGCTCGGCGAGCCGCGAGCTCGTCGGATGCGGTGGCGGAGCTTAGGCTCGATCCAGGCAAGCCGAGCTCGTCGCGAGATCCGGCAAGCCAAGGTCGCGGCTCGCTAGAGCTCGGCGAACCTCCGGCGAGCTCGAGCGAGGCTCGAACCCCGCCCGGGTTCGCGGAGCTTTGGCGAGCCGCAAGCGGATCGGCGAGCCACGAGCTCCGCCCCATGCCGGTGAGGCTCCGCCTCGCCCGATTTGGCGAGGCCCGAGCTCGTTGGGCTCTAGCGAGCTCGGCTTCCCATTTGGCTAGGCGGAGCCTCACCGACCTAGGGCGAAGCTCGGCGACGGTGGCCGGCGACCAGAGCCAAGGCTAACGAAGAAAGATGAAAAGGAAAGAAAGAAAAAAGAAAAAGAAAAAAGAAAAAGAAAGCATAAAAATAAAGCAAAAATGTGTTGGTGAAAATAAACAGGTGGAAGAAGTTGTGGAAAATGTTTTTCCCTTTTGAAAAGGGAAAACATTTTCCTCATCTTTGAAGGTTGTTTTTTCCAATTATGGAAAAACATTTTCCTTGAGTAATTTATTTTAGTGAAACGAACACCTAGGAAAATCCAGGAAAAATTTTCCCGAAAGTTATTTTCCGTAAACAAACGGAGCCCTAAATTGTTATTGATTTTTCTACACAAGCTCCCACCTCCTTGCATCTAGATTGTCACGTGGTAAAATCATGTCTGTTTATTACTTATCCCTCTCACTATAAAAACCCGATCAATTCATTCTTGGCATTATGGACTTTTGGAGTGTGAACACTTTGAGTCCATTAAAAGTGCTTGCTCCTTCGCTCATATTCTTATTTCAGGTTGCTCTTTCATGGCAATAAATGTGATGAGGAGAAGGAAATAGTCCATAAAGTGCACGAATCAAACCTCCAGCCATCAAATATGCAACCTCTTGAAAGAAGGATTCCGACCTCTCGAAATGCAGAGTCTCTCCTACCTTAATGGTAGTTTATTTTCCCAAACCCTAACATCCCCGATGCTACCCCATCTTCTTTCTGTCCACTGTTTATCGTCTACCCTGTTTTCCCATCTTACCCCTCTTTCAATTGTTGATTACCAGTGTTCAATTCCCAGATTTTACTCAGAATTGGTACGGGGCTTCGTCGCTGTTTCAATTCCCCTATCTTCCATCCTTTTTTCCTTCTGATTGCTATGGCCAGCCTTCAACCTCCTTCGTTTTTCCCAATTCGAGTGACTTGCTCCGCTTTTTTTTTTCCAATTTCGACTTCTGCACGGTTTCATTCGGCCAGCTTGGAGTTCCCTCTTGCTAATTGCATCTCTTTTTGGGTGCTAATGGATCACCCGTTCGGCACCTTTTGTGCATGTCTTGCCCGTCTTCTCGTTTGCTTTGTTGATTGACCCCATGGACCCCAACGACCAGGAGGAATCTTCACGCCTCGCTGCCCTATGCAACAGATTGGGCCGTCTGTGCTCCAAGCAAGCTATCGAGGTTTGGGAGGATGAGCCGTCGCCTGAGAAAATTGAGGAATGCAGATTAAGTTTAGTAGGTAAAATACTATCCAATCCCTCTATTAATTTCCAAGCTTTTCAGAATACTTTGAAGCGAGCTTGGCGAACTGACCAAGTAGAGATATCCCAAAGAGAAGCGGGTCTATATGTTGCGAAATTTCAGTCTGATGGAGAGAAACAATGGGTACTGGATGGTGGGCCTTGGCTTTTTTCTAGTCATTTGGTAATCTTTAAGCCGTGGATACCCAATACACCACTACATTGTTATAACTTCTCTAGTTGTGCTTTCTAAGTGCAAGTCTTCGACGGGGGTCCACGGCAGTCCGGTAGCTTCCAACAACGACCGGGAGGAACGGAGATACAGGGACGGCGGCCTGGAATGGCGGAACGACGGGCGTGGACATGGCAGGGACGGAGGGGTGTATGTGGGTGAGTGATGGCTATGAGCGGCGTGCAGCGGCATCGTGCGGCTCCTCCGGCGGCTTGTTGGTTCTTCTGCAAGTTGCTGGACGTTCAAACCGCAAAGAGGGAAGGTGAGGAGGGGGTCGACGGCAGGGATGGGGGAGGAAGAAGAGAAGGAACCAAGGGGGGCCACTTTACCTTGATTTTCCACCAACTTGTCCCCTTGACTCAACCACAGCCAAGGCTGTCTTCCATGGCTCATATTCAACCACCAAGGTCCATATTTGGACACTTGAAATGGTCCAAAATGGCTAGGCAAGGAGGACATACGAATTTGCCTTGGTTTCCTCTTCAATTGGTCTTCCTTTCCTTCTTAAATCCAGACAAATTGGCCTCAATAAATTCCGTTATCGAATCAATAATCAAATTGATATTTTTTCTCACCAATTGAACCATCTTGCATCCCAATTGCGTGATCAAAAACGGTCTTTGACTTTTTCGGACAAAAACGACCCTAGGACGACTTTTTCCCAAAAAGTCTCGGGTTTCAGAAAAATTTTTTGAAACTAAGTCGACGTTTCTAGAATTTATTGTGACATGACGAACTTTCAATTTTGAAATCGGACTCGAATTGGCGGTTAATTTCCATTTGGCGCGATTTTACCGTGACCTAGGCTACCGAGCAACTTTCAGAAATTTTTAGTGCAAATGACCCGTGGTCAATTTTCTTCGAGCCACAATGAACCCACTTGACACATTGGTGACTCTCAATTATCGTGAAAATCTCGAGGATTCAAATACGGACAGAGGGTACCAAAACGATAGAAAAATCAATCTAGTGCCAGCCGACGAGAATTTTCCAATTTAGTGGTGTCACCCACGATTAGCCACACATCTCGCCGAACCGACCTATCTCGATCTCAAATCGATTTTTAACTATGCCGTGATGGCCTTTAAAGATGAGCACGGTCAAAAAGTCGATTCCTAGTCGAATTCTCAAGTCTATCGCATTAAAATTTCTCAATGGCTTTCCCAGGTAGTCTAGTTATCTCGAGAGTGATCAGCTCTGAGAATAGCCCTATAGGCGCGTCAATGAAATTCTCGATTTATTCAATGAGAAATAGAGTCGAAAATATGGGATGTCACATCAAAAGTGATAAGCCTCGCTAGCCTCGCCACGGCAAGCTCAAGCTTGCCAAGATTTGGTGAGCTTGACCTCAGTCGAGACTAGCGAGGCTCAACCTCGCCAAATCCTATTGAGGCGCTAGCTCGCCCGAGGCCAACCAGGTTGACCCCTACGAGGCCTCAGCGATGAAGCCAGTGGCTTGTCATGGCTACTATCGAGACCCAACAACCAACTGAGGAGGAAGAAGGAAAGAGAAAAAAAAAAAATGAAAGATATTTAAAAATATGATTTTTTTTTTTTTTATTGTATGAGATAAAATCATGAAATTGAAATCATTTTTAAATGAGATCCAAACACCGAAAACATTTTCGGTCACATATAGTAAAACAAAGCAAAATTAACCATTTATCTGAAAAAGGATTTCGGAAAAGGATTTTCTTTTATCATAAAGTTTTCCTCTAAACAAACACACCCTAATAATCTTACTCGATTTTTGATTTGGAAAGCCCAATTCATTAGCCATCTAACGATATCTCCCAATGCTTATTCCTCTAGTTTCCAAGTAAATGCACCCACTCTACCGTCGGGAATTAATAGATTTGGCAGCATTATTATCTATCTTTTAACTCTATTTCCTACTTTCACTAGACAAGAGTGCTTGCAATGATTTTCTTTTTTTTTTTAGAAGAACCAAATGAGAGCTTAATTCTTAAGCTACATTTGGCGGTTGGGATAAAATTTAGGATAAGATAAATTTATCTATTTTGTGTTTGGTACCTACTCAAGACAGGATAAAATTGAATATAAAAAAGATGTAGGCTGGATAAAATTATCCCATAAGGGAGATGGGATAAATATGGATAAGATTTTTAATATCCATAATAGAAATTTTTTTTTCTCATATAAAAAATTCTTAAATTAACAAATTATTTTTTATATTTCAATATACATAATTTTTTAATCCTAATAGAAGAAATTCAAAATAACAAAAAAATTATTTTTTAATTTAATCTTATTTTTATTTAAATATTCGAATTTTATTTTATTTTATAAATATTTATATTTATTATGTATTTTAGGTATTTTAGGTATTTTAGGTATATTAGTACATTTTTCTATTAATAAAATTTTATTAGAGAACAATGAAAGGGGAAGAAAGAAATAAAAAAAATTAAAAAAGAGAGGAAAATAAAATAAAAATAAAAATAAAAACCATCTCCATCTATAAAATTTATGATTAATTTATATTGATATAATGTTTTAACCAAATAATATATATGATGCGATGTGAATATATAATTTTATTACTGCAATCGCCAAATAATGAATAAAATATAGTAAAATTCTCTGAATTTCATATTCTATCATGATTAGAAATCCAAACGACCAAACGTAGTTTTAATATATTGCTATCTTGTCTGGTACTCTCAGCATAAATCAGGAAAAAAATCAATTGCGATTCCAAGCTTGTCCAATACTGACGTGGTAATGGACTAGTTGAGTTGATCCAATCCATTGATCGAGGAAGACAGATAAGGTTTTGTCTTTCTCATTTATTGATGATCTGGCTCCTCTAAATTGAGGAAGTAACCAAAGAAGTTGCCCCAAAAGAAAAAAAAAAAAAAAAATCAGCCTATGAGCCTATAATGAACACAATCCTGGTGTCATGCGTCTCTTTAAATACCAAAAATCATATCACTCCAACACCAAAATCCAGCAAGAAGCATCCTACAAGTGAAAGCAAATCAACATGAATGCCAAGAGCTGTACTGCATTGGTGGCGGTGATGTTGGTGGCGACGATGGCATTGCAGGCGTCCCTCGCGAGGGCGAATTTCTGGTGTGAAGCTAAATGTTGGACGCTTTGCGCGCCCAACCCACCTGCGTGCCTTAACGATTGCTTGAGGAAATGCGGCAGTAAGGTTGAGACGGCCCAGGGCCAATGCAATCTCGGTTGTTTGATTTCCAAATGTCTCAACCCACATCTTGGTATGATCGGAAACCTTCACCTTTGGATTTTTCTGGTTTTTTTAGGGTTTATAATCGCGATGGCGATCACGAATTGACTCTCTACAATTGATCTGTTTACATGACAAATCAGACATGCGCCCATATAATCTGTAGAGGCTGCTCACAGAAAAGAGTTTTTTCGGCTAATAGCAATTTTATGTAATAAAAGTCTAGTATTTTAATTAAACCGATCTAGCATTTTCATCATCCTTACTTTTGAAATCCATTAGTCACAGATGATTTGATGTTTTGAGAAAACGAATGCAGAGGAAATCAATCATCAAGGAAATTTCTTCCGTGTTGGCTAGACCTACAGTTATGTCCCTTAAATTCAATGAAGAAACTCCACTTCTACAGAGGTTCTGGGGCCTCGAATTGAATAGTTTCTTCATAATTATCAATTGGATTTCGAAATTTAAGTATTTATTAGTTTTTCTTTTCTTCTTCCCCTTTAAATTAGCCCTTCACTCGTTTTTATTCTAACTTTTTTTAATAAACGGTGCGAATTGATGTGATAAACTTCTTTTCCTTGCCATCAATGCACCTTAATTTAAGTGGATATTGACCATTTTTAGGTGATATTTGATTAAAAAATTTCAATTTTAATAAGTAAAAAGTTGACTATTAAATGACTGGAGGTCACTTCAATTAAATTTAGACGCACTAGCCATCACCTACAGTCAGAAATCTGTTCTATTTACTTGCGATTTACCTAATAAAAAATCATTTTAATCATCTACTTCTACTCTATTTCAATCTTTGGAAATATAAAAATGGATTTTTTTGTACTTTCTTGGGTCACAGATGCCAAGGAAGCCTGTGCGAATTCGTGCGCGGAAGGTTGCAAGCAGTCCTATGCTAACTAAAGTTTTGAGATGTCCCGAAGAATCACATCCATTAGAGGAGCGAAATAAAGGAAATGTGTAAGTTGTGGGACAAAAAACTTAAAATCAAGCTGCTCGCGTACTTTTCTGAGTTTTTATATAAAGCTCATTGTGCCGAGTTGGGTTATAAATGACATATTCAAGTATTTGCATATGTGCATATTTTTTCTCAAGGACTTTACTTAGAGCTATGCCACTATTTTATTTTTGTTCAAAAGAAATTTCCATTCATTACGAAAATGATTCATGAAATGATCCATAGGAAATCTCAAAAGTATCATAACAATGCAAGCCCGTGAGCTCCAAAACAAATCAAAAACCAGAAATCAATGTGTATCATTAAAGGATGGTTGGTGGAGATACTCACACCCTGTCCTTGAAGGAAGGATCTATAAAGCATCCAAGTAAAAGGAGTAAGCTGATAACTAAATCACACATCATCATCAATGATGAGCACATACTAGACTCTCCATCTATTATTATGACTTTGTCTTTCGATAGTGTGTCTAGGTTCGAGTTCGGCATCCCCAACGAATCAGGACCTCCAAATAGGGGAATGTTCACATTTTATACATCTTTCTGTATACAACATTCCGCAGAAAAAAGAGGGTGGACGTGTGCTTAGCTTTATGATAAGAGGAAAAAGAGGCTAACAATAAAATGTGATGTTAGATGGGAAGAGAGTTTACTCTATTTTTGTGATTTTGGGTTCAAGCCTCATTGGAAGCATTCCAAGAGTAAAGGCTTGACACCAGCCCAACGTGGGGGAGTACGCCCCAAAGTTGCCGGGAAGGAGGATTAGTCGAGGTGTGCGAGAGCTAAATCGAGCACTACTTGACCGCTGTAAAAAAAAAAAAAATAGATCAAAGGTTAATTAAAATTGTCTCGTTAACAAGTGCACCAAGGTACTAGCTAAGACCATTAAATTTGTATGAACTGCAAGTCAATACATTTGCAAGAGTGCCTTGATTACCCAATTAGTGGAAATAAATCCAAAGGATTTATCCTTGGGGTTAAGTTGTTGAAGTACCAAAAAAAAAAAGGTAAGCAGAATCGGCCTTATACTGGGCAAGAGTGCCTTGATTTAGAAACGAAAGATTCCACCTACCTTAATTTGGGAAATATGATTTTAAAAAAAGATGCCATTTCCAGTTTCATATGAGTAAATTCAGCCTTTTTTTTTTCATTAGATAGACAAATCTTCTTCGATTGTTTTCATATTTACACAATTCCCTTACGTTTAGATATTTGATTATTATGAGTTTTATTCAAAGCTTAACGTGACACTGTTTCGAAAACAAAAATTAGCCTCCTCCCTGGAGTTGCTTTTATACAACTCATCTATTTTTTTGGTCGCTTTTATTTTAAAGACTCCCCTTTATGGTAAAACTGTCATTTGCTAATTGGTTAGTCGTAGAATATTATGTCAAATGGGATGGATTTAGTTACATGGTGAATTGAAACAGACTAAACAAATGCCATCTTCGAGATAACACCCAATAGTCAATAGGTTTATCAACGCCAATTTTAATGATATTTTGGAAGTTGAAGATTTATTGTTCTCCTTTAGGTTGATTACTAGGAAAACACATTTCCACAAATAAATCCCTCCATCCAGAAAAGGACAATTATCAACAGAAAAATATTAATTTTTTTCGATTCTTTCAAATCCGTCAAGTGAACCCCCGGTCAAATTATTTGTTTGATGAAGATGGAAAAGATATTCTCTCTACATTATATGAAAATTAAATAAAAAATTAAGGTGGAAGCCAAATTTCTATACTAGCAGATGAGGATTATCCCAAGTCCAGGCATCTATATAAACTAGCAAAATCAAGATTCCGGCCATTTGACAACACCTCAACCGACGGTAAGCATCTCTATCGAATTATTGCAACCTGTCAATGATTTGCACCCTTTGCCGTCGTATTACACAACTTCGATTTACGAGAGTTACGACGCGATTTTCTTCTGAGTGGGACAATGTGGGAAGCTCAATTCATTATCCATCTGACAATCTTTCTCAATCGTTGTCGTTCTAGTTTCCGAGTAAATGCTCCCACTTGCGATTTGCCTAATAAAAGTCATTTTAGTTTTCTACTCGTATTCTAATTCAATTTGCATAAATATAAAGTGGGTTTTATGTACTTTCTTATGTTGCAAATGCCAAAGGACCTATTTGGTAACACTTCAATTTCTTTTTTTTTTTTTTTTTCTCGAAATAAAAAATGAACAGAAATTTGTTTAGTAACATCAGTTAATTTTTCTTTTTCCGGAGTAAAAAAAGTGGCCAAGGAAAAAAAAAATAAATAAATAAATCTATTCTTTTATTCTCGAGAACAATTTATGAAACAAAGTCATTTTCTCTTTTTCCTTTTCTTTTTTTCATTCCTTCTCATTCCTACTCTAGCCGGTTGCTAGGCCTCAACGATGGCCAACAACCGACCAGAGACAAGACCAGCAAAGTGGACCTCCGTGGCCTCAAGCAAGCCTCACCCGCTGCTATGAGGTCGACCTCGCCATGGTCGGGCAAAGCCAACCTCGCTCAATCACGGTGAAGCCTCGACCTCGCCCAACCATCGGCGAGGTTCACCCGAGGTTGGTGAGGTCCAACACACCAGCCCCTGTCTCTAGCCGATCGTTGGCCATCACCAAGGCTCAATTGACCAGCTAGAAGAGGAAGAATAATGGAGAAGGAAAAAAAAATGAAAAAATTAGAAAAATATCAACAAAATTATTAAAAATTCCACATCACAAAAATATTTATAGACCATAACAAACGTTTTTCTGTTCCTTTTTTATTTTGAGAATAGAAATTTTAGGATCGTATCAAACACGTTTTTTAGCTAAAAATTCATATAAGGAATAAAAATGGAAAAAATTATTTATAAATAGAAATTATTCCGAAAAATAAAAATGTTCCTAAACGCACCACAAGCTATTTGAATTTGTGTAACCGATGAACGAAGCAAAAACTACTGAAACTGCACATGTACTTTTCTGAGTGTTCTATATTTATTATATATCAAGGTCATAGTGCTGAGTTTTTTTTTTTTTTGTTATATTGTCGAAAATAGTACTGAAACTACTGTAATGACATTTGCAATTATTTGCATAGTTGGCTACTAGTATTCGTTTCTTTTACCTTTTCCCCCTTATTTTTAAGGATTGTACGTTAGTTATGCTACTTGCAATGCCTAATGTTGGCTATTACCCTAACTAATCAGCATCCCCAAATAGGGGAATGTTCACATTTTATACTTCTTTCAGTAGTATAAATTTCACAACATTCCCCAGGAAAGGGTTTACTTGGATTTAGCTTTACGGTAAATGAGAAAAGAGGCTGCCAACAAGATGTTATCTTAGATGGGAAGAGCGTTTGCTCCTCTTCTTATGATCTTGGATTCAAGCCTTAATAGAAGCATTTTAGTAGTAGTTTTGAATACACTAGTCCGATGTGGATAAGCACGCCTTTAGAGTTGCTGGGAAGGAGGACTAGCTGAGGTGCGCGAGAGCTAAACAAGGCACAACCTAACCGCTATAGAAAAAAAAATGGATAAGAGGTTAATTAAAAATGATCTTGTTAACGAGTGCCTCAAGATACTAATTAAGATTATTAAATTAGTAAACAAAATGCAAATCAATACTTTTTAACATGTTCTCTTTTTAATTTTTAACGGGTTCATTTAAACTAGATGCCGGGTCATTTAAATGACACTTTTGTCCAAGCATGTGACGGCTTTTTAATGGACAGTCATGGGGCTTTCAGGGGCCAAAAATGTAACAATTATTTAACTAAGGAACGTCTATATACCTTTATATGATAGTATAAATGTTATTTCTTTTGTCGTTTCATTACAATAGGTATTGTCTTTCGTATCAACTTTTTGTCGTAGAAAGTTCTCTATTAAATTTCTTCATGTTGTTTGCTCGTTATATTATGCAGTTTCATATTATCCTTTGAGTTTAGGGATTGGTGTACTTTTGTCTAGAGAGAATTTACCAGTTTTTTGTTTTATAATTTCATGTATTCAGCCACATATTCAAAACGGATTCCAAAGGAAAGCAGTTTCAAGAATTGTCTTAGCCATTGTAAAGTCAAATGAGCAAAACATTACTAGAGACGGTTGGTAAAATAGTCTCTTGTATGATTAGAAAGCTTCTATCAGATGCCCTTAGTATGGCTTATTGGCAATCAATAACAAAGATAAAAAATCTCGATCTATATGACCGCTTTTACATTTCCTTTGCTATGGCAATCACAAATGACAGGAGAGCATCCTGGTTGACGTTGCTCTTAGATTCTTTCACTTTGCAATCTATTCCTTCCACATTGTTCCCAAACGTATGCTCCAGTTCTGCTCTAAATAGCAACTGATATCCCCTGAAGTATCCGTCTCCTCAAGATGTTCTAGTCTCTTTTTCAAACTTAGTGAACGCATCCTCACCTTCAACCAACATACATTCAAATCTTCACGTTTTCTCTTCGAAAATTCTTCTTAACTTCGTACTTTTAGTTTTCGCTTTCATAGATACGGCATGCAATTTCCTTACGCATACACAATGGACTAATTTTTCAGTGGGATACGATGTGGATCATGATGCCTAGGGAGTAGAGAAATAGACCGCCTGAGATGATTGCTTGCCAATATTTACTGCTAGTACTTGTATGCTTTACATAGATTTGGAGAAAAAAAAAACAAGAATTATGGGTACATTATAAGTAGAGATGAGATAATTGCTTGCTAATTTTTACAACTGTCATTGATAACTCTATAAAAATAGAGTTATTTTACCTATTTTAGGCAACAATTAATGCAATATCTATGAGAAAATATTTGGATTTCCTTATGATTATTTGAATTTTCCTTGTTTATGCGAGTTATGGAAAAGATAAGAAAAAGAATGGCAAAACTCAGGAATTCAAATAAAAAAGCAGTGGAAGATGGATATCAAATTAAGGAATCCTTAATTTTGTTCTCTAATGTTATCTGCAAGCGTTGGAAGATAGATATCTGGGATATATCCTATAAATAAGAGAGAGAGAGCAGTTAGGTTTAAGTTAGTTTTTCTGCTAGATTGTTTTTGATTGTTTTGAGAGTTTTTCAAGTATTTTGAAAAGAAGATAAAAGTGGTGACATAATTCTTGTTCTTTGATTCAAGATGTTGAGTTTGATTCTTATTTTTATTTCTTCTTCTACTATGTTCTAATTTTCTTTTGTTAGGGCTACGATGTAGCCTAATCATGATGATGTGAATTTCATGATTTTTATGTTTTACAATTGATTTCATTCATGTGAGTTATATATTATTATGTATAATGCTTTTGAGTGATTGGCCACCACTTGAATGATCTGATGTGCATGTTTGAGACTGAAAAGTGATAATATGCAATTGCTCATTATAATATATAACCATGAATTAAACGTGGATAGAGATATACCGCGTTATTTGTGTAGCTTTCGGTGATAAGGTGATCCAAAAGACTCATTGTAAACCGGGAATATTCATAGTTTTTCATTCACTTATGTTTATTTTAATTCACATAGAGATATAGTGGATTAATAACTGAGTAGTTTTGCTATACCTAGAGATAGGATAGTAAATAGATTAGGAAATTCCGCTATCACATGTTTGATATCGTTCTTGTACTCACAACAATATGAAATTCATATCCAATGGTTATGGTGAAATTGGATGCTCTAACATATTTATTTGATTGATTTACTATATTTAGTCTACAAATTTTGTTTTTAATTTATTCTCAATTATATTTTGATATGTTAGATAAATTTTAGAATTAATCTATTTTAGTATTTAATTAGTTTATTAATCATCGATCTCCGTGGGACGATACTTTTTCTTATCATTATATTACTTGTTCGACACGTTAGCTTGCATTTAGAATTTTACGAACAGTTATCTCAGGATTGTTGATGATTTTTTAGCAAATATCTTTACGTCCGGTGGGACCAAATTTCTATTCAAAGTAATTTTTAGAGAATTGTTTTCCTTAAAATGGACGTCCAAAATGTAGAAGGGACTTGTTGCAAATATCTCTCGTTTCAACTAGCAAAGGAAACTCGATCCAAATAGTTTATTAGTTTAAGTGAATTTCCCAGTTAAGTGGCTCCCTAATTTGAGTGATTTCTTAATTTAAATAGGATCTTTTTTTCTATTTTGGATCCAAATCTTTTTCATATAAGAGGTGCGTCTTTTCGTTAATGCATACATGAGGAATTTTGATGTTCAAGTTGGTAAATCTTGGGAGATTTGTGAATTCATTTGTGAGATTGAGATATTATTTTGGGCGAAATTTTAAGTGTGTAACCTTGTGTGTTGTTGGATGTAATTGGGAGTTAGAAAATACTGAAAGTGTTCATGTAGCTCAAATGTGATTGTAGTTTCTATTGTGTCGTTTGCTTGGTGGGAATTTATCATGTTCTCCTCTTGAGGTAGGTTTCACCGACCGCATCACGTAAAACCAATATCCGATTTATTTCATTATTTATATTTATTTTTATTGTTCGATTGTTTGCTTGAGGGACATCCTTATTAAAGAGAAAATCTTCGAAAGCAAAGAAGAAATGGCCAAGTCGACGGTGAAAGGGTCATAAAGAAATTCTCAGGATTTGCATATCTTATGTTGCCAAATAGGACATGTTTTATGGCCAGCTACTCAACCGTTCACGATGGCGGGAGGGGCTTATTAATTTTATCCGTCATCCATAATGTGTGACCAAGGAAATCGAACGCCAGAATTGAAACTGAAAGCGGTGACAAATTATATGAGATCTATTGACCCTCAAAAGTGAAATTTTGAAAATTTGGGATTATTTCGGGTCGGGTTCGTTCGTTTCGCGAAAAATATCACATTTTCAAAAAATGTTTCCCAAAAATCCATTTTTCAAGAAAATGAATATATTTTCCGACATTTGGCTAAACCCTGAAATTTGAGTGGAAAATATTTCCACTATTCATTACCTAATTTGATTTTTTATGAAAATTTACCAAAAAAATTATATTTTAATTTTTTTAATTGACCAAAAATGTAATTTTAATTTTTATATTTTAATTTTTTTAATTTGTAATTTTTTTAAATTATTATTTTTAATTATTTTCTTTCTATTTTTTTTTTCCTTTTTCTTTTCCTTCCTCCTTCTTCCTCTACCGCCATGTGCCTCAACGATGGCCGGCTGCCCAATGACCGACCAAGATGCGAATCGACGGATCCGACAAGCTTGAGGCTCGGTTGATCCACGTGAGCCGCGAGCTTGTTGGTCGATAGACGCAACGCACCCAATCCAAGCAACCTCAAGGCTCAATCGATTCAAGTGAGCCCGAGCTCCATCGAGGCCGGTGAGCTCGCAACTCACCAAATCTAGCGAGGGCGATCCAACAAGCTTGAGCCTGGCCCTTGCTAGTTCTGGCCTTGGGTGAGGCTGGAGTTGGCCTATGGCTAGTCATCAGCTGCCGTCATGGCTGGCCACCAGCCAAGGAAGAAGAAAAACAGGAGGGAAGAAAAAGAAAAATAAAATTAAAAACTCAAATTTTCAAAAAATAAAAAAGAAAAAGAAAACATAAAAATGAAAGAAAAATGTGTTTGGAGAAAGAATGTGAGGTGGAAGACTTATTGAAAAATGTTTTTCATTTTTAGAAATAAAAAACATTTTCCTCACTTTTGAATGTATTATTTTCAATAGTGAAAAACGTTTTCCTTGACTAGTTCATTTATCATGAAACGAACATAAGAAAATTCGAAAAATGTTTTCCTGAAAGTTATTTTTCATGAAACGAATAAAGCCTGTATTGTTGACTAAATTCATTGTTGGGTTCCTCTCCACCCAAGATCGATTGAAGTTTTGCCTGCCCGAGCACAATAGAGCCCAGTCCGAGTATTTCTTTGCATATTATGCTTTACATCTTAATGCCAGAGAAAATAACAAATGTTATGATTATTTGGGCTCAAACCAAAATTGAGTTTTTAATATCCATTTATTTCGTAAAAAAAATAGATGATTTGAAAAATATTTTCTTAAAAATGATTTTTTGTATTGGTTGGAATGATTAGTCAATAAATATGCCAATTATCGACAACAATTTATAACTAAATATTTTTGTGAACGATAATTTATTCATTCAATTTTGAAAGCGATATAATTGATTATTGTGACATCTAAATTTCGTTTGACAAAATAGTGTGCCTCAAATATTTAATAGTCAAGGCTACACCACCAAGTTGGGCTCTGAACCATGTCATTCACATCCTCACTGCACCACCGCAAAGACTTGTCACTTCATCCCGTCCCCGTCATCACCAAGCCACCTCAGTCCACGTGACTGTGCCACCTCATCAACTGAGCCATTACGTCAGGCCACGTCACATCACCATATCCCAAACCACAGCCAGCTTCTTCTTTGGCCGCCAAATAGGCCTTATGTGGCCTTCCTTTAAGCTGCCACCAATTATGATAAGGTGACAGTTTACTATTAACTTAAACTAAAACAAAGCCACGTTTACCTCAAGATCTCTCTCTCCTTTGGGACTGCCACGAATTGAAGAACTTTGACTCATCTCAGCAAAGGCAGTGGAACAAGAGAGCATAAAGAAAACCAGCGCTTTTCTCTTCATCTCACCGCCTCACTGCATTCATTCAGCATCTTCCTTCTTTCCTTTAGCCCTACCACTTCATCCTCGCCAAACCCTCATCAGATCATTTCATTTCCTTACCGATCGACGCCGCAGCGACACGCCTTCATGCCGCCAGTCACTCGTGCCGCCCCATCACCCTCACACCGTTGACATCAGGCCACGCCTCAACTCACCAGCAGCTCACGCGTCGCCGCCACAACTCGCCACACCAGCCACGACCTTGGACATCCGAGACTCCTTCGAGCCATGCCGACGCATTTCTTGGACTTGAGGCAAATGAATTACTTCACATCCATGCTACATAGGTTGATTTCCTTCCGTCGAGATCAATTTCCCCGAATTGTTATCACCTTGGCTGTTTTTGCGCTTGATCATGTTCATCGACAGTTTCGGAATATATGTGTTGCAAGTAGTATTAATATTTTAGTGCATGTAGTATATTAATATGTTTTGATAATGCTGGATATTGAAGTGTGCATTGTTTTGAGCTTAATTGACACGAGTTGTGGACGAACCCAAGGTTACGATGATTTTCGAGTCAATTTATTGTAGACCAAATTTTGCTAATTTTGTGTGGGTCTATGGTACAAATTTGATAAGACTTTCTTCACAAAAGTTGTGCATTATGCCTTTTTCTACGACATACTTTAATTTCATATTTTTTGGACTTTGTACGTACAGAACATAAAACTATGCGGATCCAATTATAAGCCATTTTTGAACCTTTGCTCAGTTTTCATTTTCTATAGGATTTTTGATAATTAAAAAAAATTTGGACTAGTGTGATAAAAAAAAAAAAATTGGACTAGTGTCCTTCATAAAAGTTTTAGACCACATCTTAAACTACATTTGGAATTTTTTCATAATTTTTGGAGTTTAATTAGGCATCCAAAATGCCATTTTCTGAAACTGTTGTAATCTGGCTTTGCGCCCTATTTTGATCCAAATTACATAAAATTATTGGGACCCGTACAAGCTATACTGGACTTTGACTTCCTCACAAAAAACATTCCGTGGAGTCTCATCTACGTCTTGTTAAAGTTCCGTAATTTTTGAATTGATTTACTTGGCAATGCCCCTAATTTCTATCGATGGGCGAGCTGCCATTTTTCTATAGATTTCGGATAAATTCTCGTTTTGTAGCACATTCTTTGAATTGGTATTGCCGACTAAATGTTTGTATCACTTCTCTGATTTACCAAAGATATTTTATGGTGGATATTGAACTACTCCTATGCATTTTACTTGGTGGATGTCCTATTTGCATCAAATTATGGAACTACTGCACCATTAGATAACTGTGTGATTTGGGAATGTCGTCAGTCCTTGGGATGACAATGCCTTGCGTGGTAGTAGGGATGCCTGGAGGGATAATTGGGTTCCTCTGGATGCCTGGAGGTGTAACACGATTTCCCCAAATGTTCTCGTGATGCGCTGGATGGGTGTGAGATGCCCGGGGAATATTGGGGTTCTTCGGAAGATAAGGGCGGTCAATTCACAATAAAGATAATCAAGTGCATTTTCAAATTTTGTTCAAGTTTTATTCGGTTACTATTTTCAGAGGAAACGTTGTCTATTTGCTATCCTAATTCTGAGAAAGGTTCTCAAGCAAGTTGATATCATAATGGTCATATGTCCTTTATATTTAAACTTCCTCGTATGTGTTATTATTGACTTATGTGGTATAGCCAGGTTAGTAGTTTGTTTGCTGAGCTTTGTGCTCACTCATGGTTGATCATTTTTTCTCATATCAATAGCATTTTGGGAAGATAAGGCCAAGATTTTAGACATACTATGGGTGGGAGACAAATGACATAGTACATAAGTAGTATCCAAGTATGGATGAAGTAGCTACTGGAGCTTTTAGGTGTAGTACGGAGTTGTCCCCTAGTGTACCCTGACCCTGTCACCTAAATATATATAAGTAAGAAATGAAATGAGATTACCGAGTTTGCAGGTCTGTGTATGTTCTTTTGAATTTTTATATGTTCTGGGTGTTCTTTATCTTTAACCATACACGCTTCTACATGCTTTTAAAAAAAAAAAGTAAAAAGATTTTAGTAAATGCGTTAGCTATGACATACTAGAGACGTCACAATTATTTTAAGGAAAACATATTTCTAAATTATTACCATGAAAAAAATAAAAAATAAATGATTGGAAAACCATTTTCCTAAAATTGACCGCTTATATCGCTTGAAATAATTAGTTCGTGAAGATTGTTTTCATTATCAACAAATAATTTATGTTTAAATTTTTCTTGAATGATGAAAAACATTATTCCTTTCTATAGGCAATACAAGTAATTATTTTAATATATATATATATATATATATATATATATATATATTCCAAATCATCTATTTTCCATGAAATAAACGAAGCCTTAGACCTCACAAATTTTACTTTTTGCTTCATGTGATGGGTTGAGTTCAAACTCTAGAACACCATGCTTTGAGTTCTTGTCATCCCATCTCGTATATAAGGATGAGGCAACTTGTGGGAAAAGTGTTAAAAGAGTCCTAAACCTTTTGTATTTATGCTAGTTTAGTCTTAAACATTTTTTTGGTGCCAATTTAGTAATAAACTTTTTTACTTTGTGCCAATTCAGTCCATTTGGCTAATTTTGTCCGGATTTTGCTGACTAGGCATTGACCGGCTGACGTGGCATGATTGACGCTGACGTAGACAACTTTTAATAATATTTTAATATTTTTGAATTTTTTATTTTATTTTTCTTTTTTCTTTTTTCCTTCTCCTCCTCCTTCCTCCAGCCGGTCGCCGGACCTCGATGACTGGCCAAAGGCGACTCGACCTTGCCGACCATTGGCGAGGCTCAAGCCCTGGTCAATGGCCGCAATGGGGACCTCGCGCCGGGCGGCAAGTCTCGCCCTCCTCGGACCTAGCGAGGGTCGAGCCTCGCCGACCATGGGTGAGGCTGCCCTCGCGGCATGGGTAGCCTCAAGCCGGCCTTGTTAGTCGCGAGGCCACCCTCGCGACCACTAGTGAGGGCTCGAGCCTCGTCAGTGGCCGGCGAGCCTCGCCAGCCATCGCCCGGGCGATCGTCGAGGTCCAGCGACCAGCTGGAGGAAGGAGGAGGAGAAGGAAAAAATAAAATAAAATAAAATAAAAATAAAAAATTCAAAAAAAAATATTATTAAAAGTTGTCTACGTCAGTGCTCATCGTGCCATGTCAGCCGATCGATTCCCAAGTCAGAAAAATCTGGCCAGAATTAGCCGAAAATAAGTAAATTGGTACCAAGTAAAAGGTTTAGAACTTTTTTAACACTTTTCCCGGCAACTTGCTACCCTTAAAACATTTTGCCATTCAAAATGAAACAATATGTGCCGATAGTTTAAAAAAAAAAAAAAAAAAAGAGCCGTTATTTTAAGTGATATAAGCGATTATTTACTTACATAAATAAATATTTATTTTTAGTCCAAATTATTTGTTTGTGCAAAAATATGTCTGGATAAGTAAGAGTGGACGCAGGGCCAGGGGGTGGCGGGGGTTGCCACCGCGTTCCCGCTTCCGCTGTCGTATGTGGTTTTGTCTATTTGATGAAGTTTGATTTTCAATGGTGCTCAGTTGGAAGTTTTCAACACTCCTCTCACATCCTATATGAAATTATCCAGCACTTGACCCTATTTTATAAAAGAAAAGACTTTTTTATTGTATTATAGCAAGACACCACGCAATTTTGTGACCTCAAGATGTTTAGATACTCTTGGAAAGAATTATTTTGTTTGCTCTAATCAATCACCAAATACAAAGTGTTATCATTTTAAAAATAAAAAATTCATAATATATGACTGCACTTCAATTGGCTTGGTTGTGTGGAATGTCATCCTTTCGGATCGATTAAGGAACTCCTCGTCTTAACACAGGCCCAAGCATATGCAAAGGCTCGAACTTTCAGCCATCGGATGCCTTTCCGCTGGCAAAGAATATCGCTTTCCTCCTGCAATTGAAGAGCCAATAATGTGCCATCTGAGGAAAGAATTCCCAAGATAAAGCCAGGAAAGAATCTGCCATCATTTCTGGAGTTTCCTTGATGGTGAAGCATTCCTGTTTACAGCCCCACAGATCCCTTTCGAACCAACAGCCTTGCAAGAAAAGAACCAAAACCTTGACCCCCACAGTTTAGGAACACATTAGCTGTCAGCCGCCGCCGCCATTGCTCATTCACTTTCAATCCTCCTCTTTTGGACATTCGCGTTCCGTAGGTTTCCAAGTTCTATCTGGAACGATACTTATGACAGATGGAGGGCGGTGAGCAGATGAAATCCATCGATTCACTGCTTTCAGTCCTGAATTTTCGTACGTATACCATTGTTCTGGGCAATGGTGCATGGGCCATGAGCAAAGCGATTGATCATGTTTTCATCATTGGTAACTAAACATCTCACCCACATTAAGCCATTTCTCGTCGGTCGCTAAGTTTTTCCATCTTTCGAAAATTTTCCAACATGGAATCTACCGTATCAAGTCTTACAACATATGCTATTAGGTGTTGCGACCCACTTCATTGAGCCTAGGAACTATTCTAAATTTGAAACCGGGTAGGTTCTACAGGTTACGAGGCATTTATATAATGTTTTAGGAAAATTGATAAACGAAAAAATGCCACAATTTCTTTCATTACCTAGACAAATTTCAACATAAAAGTTCAAATGCGTTTCCTAATGAAATACAAGTTCAAGAATTAAAAATAACATCATATTGTAATAACATTGAAAGTAATATGAAGAAAAATAAATCTGTTCTCTCATCAAATCACAACTCTAAAGGTGAAAAGTCTTTTAAGAAATAACAAATTTATGAAGAGTTCAATACATATATGTTTACTTAACTATTGTATAGCCTATACCCTCTACTTAAATAAGCGCCACAGTGTATGTCACCCAAAACCCAAGACAATTTATAAGTACCGATTCTGAAACTTGAAACTTGGAACCTTCTTGAAAACTCTCCTGGAATTTGTTCCACCGTAGTTTCCATTGGTTCTCTTGCATATCCTTATCCGCCATCAATCAAATAGGACGAAGAAAGGAGGATCACACCCCATCGATGGGTTGACATTTGATCCACTAGAAAACGTTGAATTTTTGTGCGTTTATTTCATAAAAAAATGAATAATTTAAAAAAAAAATAAATATCACTTACAAAAAATAAACGAACCAAAAGTAGTTTATCATCCATAAAAATATATAAACATAATTTGTTATTTGTAATAAAAATATTTTTCATTGACAATTATTTCAAGCAATACAAGCGATCATTTTTAAGAAGATATTTTTCAAATTCTTCATTTTTCACGAAATAAACGGAGCCTTAGATTGATGAATTTGAGAGAAAAGGTAGCATACTCAGAGCCAAATTAATATCAACAAATCCCTGGATCCGCAACAATGGTACATGACAACAGACTAATAGCTAGGTTTACAAAACAAGGCTAACGCACCACATATTCGACATTAGTGTTTGCTATCGTGTCAAAATCATTGAATGACGCAAAACACATATTTCACATGAAATGCATGGTCATGGTAGTTTTCCAAAATTGAATCAAATTCAAATCAAGTTATGATAACCATCAACATCTAATCATTCTTATAGAACATGAAATATCTATTGAGTTGATTCCACAATATATAAACTATATACCATACAATAACATTTATTATGCAAAACTAAAAATAAATCACATATCGCACATTGTCTCACATATCATGACACGATAATCTCATACAATAATCTGTATGTCCTCTTCTCAAATATTCACGTAACTTTGCAATAAAGATAAGGTCTCCCTGCTTCTATGGACTCACTTGTTTGACCAACGTCATTTTAGCCATTGACCGTATGGTCCCATCGTAGAATCTACACAATTGAGTATGACCATGTCAGTCTGCATAGACCAAGTTTATCCAAGAAATGGCCTTGTCCTTTCCGACAACATCATGTCAGAGGAGAAACAAATAGAAGAAGAGAGAAGAATATGCTAAACAGCTTTGTGGACCTAGACTTTGTGACATGAACATAAAGTCATTCTGGAGCGGACTTGAGGTACTTCAGCCTAACAATTACTTTTTTGGTTCGCTTATGGAGAGGATTGGGACGAGCTCAAACTCTACAACACTTTGCAATCTCTCCCGATATATAATAGGACTGATCGGTATCCAATCCGATTTGATTTGGTTCCAACGTGGAACTGAGAACCAAACTGGGAGAACCGGTTCCCAAAATTGGGAATTGAGGACCGAACTAGTTGGTCCTAGGATCGGGAACCAATCCAGACCGATTCTACTCTAGTCCAATAGAACTGGTCATTCACCAGCCTTCTATTAAAAAAAAAAAAATAGAAACACTGTAAACTTTAATTTTTTTTTTGAAGAAATTAAAAAAAAAAAAAAAAAAAAAAAAAAAAAAAAAAAAGAAGAAGAAGAAGAAGAAGAAGAAGAAGAAAGAGCACATGTAGTTGGTCTAATCTAGTCCGGTCCGATTCTCTCTTGAAATCAGGAACTGGACCAACACTTCGGAACCAAACCAAATCAACTGGTTCCCAATTTGGACAACCAGTTTTGCACACCCCTAATATACGTGGACAACTCACATTACCTTAAAAAGTTTACACAACAGTGGCTCCAAGGAATGATTCAACAAATGCCGCCTTTTTACAGAGGGAAAAACCTAATTACTAGATTGTTGAAACAATGAGTTTTTCTTGAGGTGAGCGTAGATGGCTCGATCTACTCTATGTGGACGGATCGAAATTGAGATTACGTTTCCAGCATTTTACAGAGTTGTTGTAGCTGTCAAATTTTCTGTTCATGTGATCTTTGTTTTCCTTCATTCAGCTGGGCAGAAGACAATTTTAGGATGTACCGAGAGAGGTGTAGGAGAGAGAGGATCAATGCTGTTTATGGCGACGAGACTTAAGCACTTCGTTGTAACGTGAAGCATTTCACTGTTCTTGTACATGGAATAAATTTTGAGATGCACTGTACAGATTCACGGTACAATAATGGTGTTTGTTCTACACTCGAGCTTTTTGTAAAAGGAGTTGCTCGCCCTTATCTTTCGTGATGCAATGAAATGGATTTACTTGTCGTATTAAAAAGAAACAACGAGTTTTTCACTTCATAAAATTGAAACAATGCGTAGTGAGCATGACACCTCATAAAAATTCTTGCGATTTTCGGATATTTAGGTACTCCTAGTCTTGGAATAAATCATTCTGTTCATTCCAGAGAAATCATTATATGCGAACTGTTATCATCTCGAAAGGAAATATAGAAATTCATGGCGTTTTGGGAGGATCGAATTGGAACTTCTCGTCTTATTTTCAAAACACTCAACTTTAACTTTAATGTAAAGGGCCGAGGTTCTTCAACCAGATGTCTTTTCCATAGGCAAGGAATATCGGTTTCCTCCTCCGATGGAAGAGCCAAGAATGTTCCATCTCAAGATAAAAGCCAAGAAAGTATCTGGTATTCTTTTCTGCGGTTTTCTTGATTGTGAAGCATTCCTCTTTACAACCCCACAAATTCCTTTAGAAACAACAGCCTTGCAAGAAAAGAACCAAGACCTTAACGCACACAATGTATTTAAGACCCCAGCCACCACCGCCAGATCTCATGCACTTTCAGTACTCATCTTTTGCACAATCGCGTTAGCGTCCGTGGGTTTCTGAACATTCTTTCGCCCCTTTTTAATCCTCCCTTTTGCTTGTTTGTTGAGCTGAAGCGATATTCCGACGATGGCCGGTCCACAAATGAAACCCGTTGCTTCTCTGCTTTTGCTTCTTAACTTTTGTATGTTTGCCATTGTTCTGGGCATCAGTGGGTGGGCTATGAACAAAGCTATTGATCATGGTTTCATCATTGGTAACCAAATTCTCACCTCCATAAATCCATTACTCAATTGTCATACTTCAAAAATTATAGGGTTTCTTTTGCATCTTATATGTTTGCTGCTAATTCTGGGGGAGTGCAAATTGCAGGACCAGGATTCGACCTTCCGGCGCATTTCTCGCCGATTTACTTCCCTATGGGAAATGCTGCGACCGGATTTTTCGTGACATTTTCTTTAATAGCCGGAGTCGTCGGAGTCGCATCAGTCATTGCTGGAGTCAACCATCTCCGCAGTTGGAACTCTGATAGTTTGCCGTCTGCAGCTTCAACCGCTGCGATTGCCTGGACTCTCACTCTTCTAGCTATGGGGTAACATCTACTTTTCTAAAATATCGCCTTTAATGCTATTAATGAAGTTCGATCCAAAAAGAGATAATCAGCTTGAATAATTGAATAACCTCTTGCCTGACCTCCAATTCACATAGAGCATCCGTTGCTCCAAATTTCGAACGCCAGTTCAAGCCTTATCATCATGCTAATGGTTGGGCTTCTCTCGTCTTTGCAGTTTCGCTTCCAAAGAAATAGAGCTCCGCATCCGAAACTCTCGCCTGGTAAAGAATATTCCACACTCGACATACTCTCTTTTCGATCATCGTACATGTTCTGACAACACTTTCTACCATTATGCAGAGAACGATGGAGGCATTCGTGATAATCCTGTCGGTTACTCAACTTATTTACATTGCAGCAATTCACGGTGGAAGGTCGAGATGAATCACTGAACGTCAGTGTCGTGTGAAGGTCTGAGTGCTTTTGTTTCGCATTTTTTTTCCTCTCTTCCTCAGGCGTCTTGTAAAAAACAGGGCATGGGATTGTCCCTGTCGCTCGATTTATTGTGTTCATATCTGATTTGTGTGAATGAATAAGAGATCACTTTCAATCATCAAGAACTTTTCACCTTGGAGAATAGTCAAATAGGATGGTAAGTAAAGTGACCAACTCGCGGTATTCGCCACGATAAGGATGTCCCTCATGATGATTTCGACATACAAAAACTGGGGATACGAATTATTACCTGTTCGATCTACTTATTTTAGTCAATGATGCCCCGACAGAAGGAACACAGTCGACAGCTCTCAAATCTGATTTAGATAGGGCTGCGGTGTCGAGCTCTACTCACGAAAATGACGGCCTCATGATACGACACATGAACAAGGAAACCTAGCTCTTGAATAAAAATATCTACTGGGTTTCTTTCCTCGTGATCCGCATCAACCAAGTAGAAAGTGAATACTCTGCAAATAAATTATCAAGCGACATAGTAGAAGCATACCAAACATCCTATGTCGACAAACAAATCATCAAATCGGTCATCGGACGATATCGATTTCCTTCATTGGCTAAGGGAAGGCGAAATTATTCCTAAAGAAGTCGCACAGTGCGAATCCTGAAATCCTGCCCTCCAATGTCAGAACTCATAGATACCCATTATAAAGTTCTAATTAACCTTATCCCATACACAAACACATCCTCCTCTTCTATGTAATGGTCCTATACCACAGAAAGGAAAAAGGACAGACACGGCACACGATTTCAAGTGAAAAAAAAAAAAAAAAACCAAAATGCAAAATTCATATATTAAAAAAAAAAAAAAAAAAAGTGAACTGCCGACGTGGACCAGACAAGGCTTAACAAAGACGACGCAATTCCCAGCACAAGACTCAAAAATGAATTTTTTTTTTTTTTTTCCTTATTTCAGTCAGGTCTATCAGGAAAAGGAGAAACCTCGGATTGTCTTCAAGATGAAACCTCCTGAACTTCAAACAAAATCATTCCTAGCTTTCCCAAACTTCATCCCTTGCCTAAAGGTTCGGTAATATTGTAACTCTGCAAAGAACAACACATCAGAGAATATCAGCTTGAGGGATACGAGATTAACACATACACGTGCACATGCAAATACAGAGTTGGTCAAAAACAGATAATTCTCCATTTCAAACCCTAACAGCGATTGAAAACAGATGTCCAGAATTTTAGCAATGCTGGAACTGGAACTTGAATGCTGAAAACATTAAAAACTGGGGAATTTGCTTTTAGCCCCTTCATCAATGGAGTTGCACTCAACTAAGCTTAAAAATGATGCACCCTACACCCCCACTTCCATTTTGTTGCACTGTAATATTCCCATCTCAACTGTTAGAAGGACGAGCTGTCCCAAGAAATTAAAAGGTAGTGATTAGTAAAATGCAACATTTTCAACTTTCAGCCCCTACATGCACCTTTCCTTATTGGCAGGGAGGAGGGGGAAATAGAGAACTATTTTACCCAAAAGAAAAGATAATAAACATCGTCAGAATGTCATACATTAGTGACCTCCAAGAAATTTCTAGATTTCCAAGCCATTGCTTATTGCGTGCATCACTAGTCTCTATTTTTCACTTCAAGGTATGATCAGTATGTGAATCTAAACCAAGTGCATCCCTTGTCTTAGTAAGACGAACAAGGTGATTTTTGCACAGCTTGTATAGGCATAAGGGCCACAATAGGATAACCACAGGATATTATGACTGGCAACTGAACTACAGATATGAAAATGAAACAAACGAATATTCTCCAAAGCATGTACATCTCTTTGTTTGTTTCTTATGAAAAAAAAAGGTTGCTTCAAAGCAGCAAAATGATGTTCAAAGCATTTTAATTTATATGGTAACTTCACTGATCATGTTAAAAGTACAAGACAATACATGAGAAGCATAGAGTATGTGAAGAATACAGATTAGCCACCAGAGATATTTCGATTCTCGCATACTGCATATAATCTCAAAAAACGAAAATTATAAATGTTGCAACATCCCCTCTTTCCATAGTTCAAGTATCAGATTCTCAATCACCATAGAGAATCTGTATGTTTTACCGTCTAGCAACATTTCATGGAAGCACAACCTTGTATTGTTAGAACAGACAACACTTCTTCTAGAGAGAGGACAGTGAAAAAAACTTTTTATTTGGCCTAAGTTCATACCTTTCATCAAAGCCACAGCAGTTTCATGCCAGTTCATGGCCAATTCAATGCCCAAAAAGTTGAGAACTTCATTTACTTCTTTAAAGAAAACGCAACCAACCACATCAGTCAAGATAAAAGAAAAGAAAAGAAAATCCCGCAAAGATAATGTCCACATTTATGTATATATAACAAGTTCGGGTTTGGTCAGACATTCCCCCAGTCAGTCTTAGAATGAGAAATGACCATGTAAAGTCATTTCTTATTGTGCCACTAGAAGGATTGACAATTTGTGTTCGAGGCCACATATTGGTAATGGGATACAAATAATTATTTAACAGGTTAAGTGAATTACAAGACACATATATCGCGTCTTCTAAATAGCTTATCAAACATAACTGTATTAATGCGTGTATAAATGTGTACAAATGTGCTGCGTGTTAAGGTGAATGTCACATAAATCTGCACAAACAAGTTAAGAAAGTCAACCCGCATTACACCCATTTCTTTTTTCCTGTAAGTCTTAACACAAACACAAACACAAATATGCCAGTCATAAACATGCTTAAACAAAATACTTTACACAATTCATCTAAACAAGTTGTGTTATCAATTGCCAGTCCTACCCATAGGCTGTTCCCTCTTAGATGTTAATAATGCATCAATATATTACTTTAGGTCCGACACCCGTTTCTCCATATAAATGGAAAGGAAAAAGAAAAAACTATGGTCCAAGCAGTAAAAGCATCAATACCTCTCTGCATCCAGAATATGATCAATGTGTGAATAAGTCCTTTGGACTAGGCGCATGGCCTATGTTGACAGAGGATCATGCAATTTCATCCTCACACAGAAATAAATGCATCCTACTAATGAGAGAGAGAGAGAGAGAGAGAGATAGCACTGAATGCATGCATGTACAAGCTGCTGGTACAGATGGTTTGTAAGTGTGCATGCATGTACCTGTATGAGTACGTGTGTAGGGTGCACGCATGTGTATAGTTCTGCTTTTATTGACTCTCTACCTTTAGTCATCTACTGGAGCCCATAAAGATATCAAATAGTCCGCAACAGCTCATCCAGGATGTCTTTTCCACAATTCTTGGAGCCGGCGCCACCAATGGCTGCAGGTAAACAGAAATTACTATTGATAGTCACAGCCAAACCATTTTTTTTTTTTTTTTTTAAATCAACAACCAAAGCTCCAGAAAGACATAGAAGTTCAAGTTAGACAGAGGTAATACCTGGTCCTCAGAGGATTCACAAACCTCAAAATCCTTGGCCTTCTCCGTACTATTATGAGTCTGAGCAACCAAAACTCCTGGAGGCGGCAACAATTCACCCTCCTTTTCTTTGGAGACAGAAGCTACAGCAACAGATTCAATGACAGAATCTTCAACTGCGACAGGAAACACTTCAGCCCCGACATTGTTTGATGCAGACTCCAAACCATTGTTTGGTTCACAAACCTCAAAATCCTTGGCCTTCTCTGTACCATTATGAGTCTGCACAACCGAGACTCCTTGAGTTGCCAAAAATTCACCCTCCTTTTCTTTTGAGACAGAAGTTACAGCACCAGATTCAACTCCAGAATTTTCAACTGACACAGGAAACACATTCGCCCCAACATTATTTGATGCAGACTCCGACCTGTTGTTAAATTCAGAAACCTCAAAATTCTTGGCCTTCTCTGTGCCATTGGGAGTCTGAGTAACCGAAACTCCTAAAGATGGCAACAATTCACCTTCCTTTTCTTTTGAGATAGAAGCTACGGCACCAAATTCAACTCCAGAATTTTCAACTGACAAAGGAAACACTTTAGCCCCAACATTGTTTGATGCAGACCCATTGGATGCAACTTGTTGGACCTCATCTATTGAGGTCAACAAGTCCTCTTTTCCACTAGAATTAAGTCCAAAATCTGCTTTATTTTCAGATGGAGCAGCTTCCGTGAAGTCAATAACTTTCTCGGACAGAGAGACCACTGGTTCAGCCACATTTACACCCTCACCCGGGCCACCATCAATCACTTTGGTCAACTTTTGAGGCAAAGATTCACCTGGCTTTTCCAAATCTTCAAATTCAGTCATTTCCAAATTTTTGCTTCCTTCTTCGGCTCCACACTTTTCCTCATCAGTGACCAGAGACTCACCATCAGGCCTAATGATGCTGGATTTCTCAGTGCCCCCATAATGTTGTTCCTTCACAGGCTCAACACACTCAATGGGAATGGGAAAATCATCTTCAAACTTCAGTTCCTTTATAGTTTCAACTCCACCATTGCCCTCTACTTCAACTTTTTGCGCAGCATTGGAATCAACTTGTATGTCCACTGGCTTGTTCTCAACATCAGCCGATGCAACAGGCGATGGATCACTCTTAACCAATTCTTCACTCCCAGGCTCAACACACCCAATGGGAATGGAAAAATCATCATCAAACTTCTCTTCCTTAACAGTTTCGACTCCACCATTGCCCTCTACCCCAATTTTTTGCACACCATCGGAATCAACTGGTATGTCCACTGGCTTGTTCTCAACATCAGCCAATGCAATAGGCAATGGATCACTCTTTCCCAATTCTTCACTCACAGGCTCGACACACTCAATGGTAATGGGAGAATCATCTTCAAACTTCACGTCCTTAACAGTTTCGACTCCACCATTGCCCTCTATTTCAATCTTTTGCGCAGAATCAGAATCAACAGGTATGTCCACTGGCTTGCTCTCAACATCAGCCGATGCAACAGGCAATGAATCACTCTTTCCCAATTCTTCACTCCCCCCGTTGAATGTGCCATGGTGGTCATGGGATCCAGGGGAATTGGGCTCTCCACCTTCGCTGTCTTTCTCATCCTGACTCCTCACTTCATCATTTTCTATCATTTTTAAATTAAAAAAAATCAAAGAAAGAGACAATCCAAGTATGGTTAACGTCCTTTGATAGGTAAGCAGATTACTCCACAACAACAGTTCCAATCAGAATCAAGCCAAACTAGGAGATACGGTTAACTACATAAATACCCATTTTCAGATCAAAATCAAGGAGAAAAACATCACATTAAGCAACACAAACAAAAGGGTTGATCTCTCTAGCAGTGAACAGTGAGGTTCAGCAAAACCCTCCAGCACAAATTGACAGGCACACCCATCTCTTAACTGGAAAAGACCCATCTCTTAACTGGAAAAGGCAAAGTCACAATTGAGGGACGACAGATGGGTCGTCAGCAGAAAAGATGAGAGAGCAAAAGTACCTTGAGCGTTGCTGCTGTCGGCGTTGGTGGAGGAAGGATCACTGATTGGTGCCTCCTTTTCCTTCTTTTTCTTGGCAGCTTTTCTCCTCTTCGAGCCCGATGGCATGATTGATTAAAAGGTCTCCTCCCCCCAACACAGATCGTCCTGGGTTGTCCCTAATCAGGCCCCTCCAAACGAATCTTCCCCCTCTCTCCCTCTCTCTCTCTCTCTCTCTCTCTGGGTAGATTCTGTTTCTCTCTCCGAGAACAAACTTTTTGGTTTATTTAAGCCAGCGCCCAACACTAGGCAGCGCACTGAGAAGGGTAGACAGAGAGAGAGAGAGTGAGTGAGAACCAAGAAGGTAAGATGAGAGCGCAAGATCCTTCCTTTTTCTATTATTTTCTTGCTGAAAATGAGGCTCGTTTAATCTTCCCAGGAGGGAGGGAGGGAGGGAGAGGACAATGCATCAAGAAGGTAAACCTTTCTTTTTCCTAATTTTTTCCTTGTTTGAAAATGAGACTCGTTTAGTCTTCTCAGGAGAGAGGAGGATAATGCATCATCGCCGGTTCAGACCTGTACCGCACGAATCCTCGTCATGTGTCCTTTAGTGCCGAAAAGCGTGTGAACGTCTCAAGATGTCCCCAGGAATTCGAAATCTGGAATTCCAAGATGGGGTGGGACGTGTGTCTTACTTTTTGGATGAGACAGAGAGAGGGAGTGGTGGGTCGTTTGCCAACTCAGTGGAGATTAGCGTTCGGCTTTGTTAGCGCTGGCGGGTGCGCGTGTGAAATGATTAAGGAAATACATCCTTTCTAGACTCGTTCAGATGATTCATTCTGCATCTTTTATTGCCGACTTGTCCGGGTTCCGGACGTGCCAGGTTGGAGCATTGAAAGCCACGAAAGGTTGGAACTTTAAGGGGAAGAAAATCTCTTTCCTTTTCTAAATGCATTGATGACCCAATTGAAGTGTGAAGGCCAAAGCCGAAAATGAAGTCGGCAGAGGATGAACGAGTGCACCTACGCCTTCTTTAGGGGAGGAAAAAGAAATGGGTAGGAATGGTGTGGACTCTCTTTTTGTTTGCCATGGGTGAAGTATGGATTTTGATCAGAAACTTCCAAAAAGTAAAAAGGTAACCCTTCTCTCTCTCTCTCTCTCTTTCCATCTAAATCTTGAGTATCCTTTGAATTGAAAAAAAAAAAAAAAAGATCATAACGTGTTTTGAGTGATGATATGATTATTAATAAATAATTATTGCCATGAGATAAAAGAAGTTTACTACCAGAGTCTAAAGGAACACCTTTAGCTAAGAATAAAAAACTTCGGGTTAGAAAAAGTTCACCACCGAGACCTTAAAGAAACCCACTAGCTTAGAGGAAATGACCTCTTCATTCACCGCAAAAATAAAAATAAATAAACAAAGAATCGAAATAAGGAATATGCTCATTTAAGAAAATTTTACATATATTCAAATGCAAGTCGAGTCTCCATACAAATGGGATTACGCTTCTATTTATAGAGAGATTTTGCTAAACAACGAGAACACGGCTCTTAGAATCCTAACAACTAAAATGGTTGAGTATTCACATAACTAAGACTCTTGAAAATGCATTTAATTAAGACCAAATGCATAGTAATTAATATTACCTCTACAAATATGTCCACTAGCATTGGAAGCAAAATGATCCCCTTAGAAGATCAATAAATAGTCAAGGAAATCGATCAAAATAGCCTTTAGTCATTAGGCAATCAATTGGCAATTTCAAAATCGACAATAAACTTATAAATCGACATCTTGATTGTCGATCGGCAATCATGAAATCAACAACTTCCCTATAAAATCAGCATCTTCAACCTTAAACTTATCGAATCAAACTATAGCCAAAATTGGAGTTCCCTTATAGGAGTAAGGATTGTGCTAGATCAATCAACAAGACTAAAGTTGAGCTTGAGAGTTGTTCGATAGGACCTTAGCTTGATACAAAGAATTATGTGTACACGGAAATATCTCTTTCTTCCATGTTTGGAACCTTAGCCTCGCAAAACAATATGTAATTACTGAAATGAAGAGAAATTGAAAAGGTTATTTTATTACAGTTTGTATGTAGTGAAAGTATCAATATCTTAAACTTGAAATTGTTGATACAAATAAAAATCATAAACTGGTATCCCATACGTGTTTACCCAAACATAATTTTCATCCCACAAAAAAATTTACAACTGATATTCTATGACATATTTATCCAAAACTACTTTTCGTTTAGTAAAAAATCTCAAGCTAATTGATGCCCATAACCCATATCTACCCATTTTTCACAATGCATTTGTATCAATGCACGTGGATATTCCACATCCAATCTATCATTCTCCACATCAAATTATATTCATCTTATAATGGTTTATCGTGTGTATTGACACGTGTATATATTAAGGGAATATAGGACGGAGTGCTAACATAGGATAAATTTGAGTTCGATGTACCAATATGCGTTTTCCTTTCCTTTTTTTCTTTTTTTTTTGGGTGAGGCAAAAGCTAATTTAGGGTAAATGTGTTATGGAAACACAAACTCGAGGTTTTTCATGAGAAGAAAATTAATCGGGGATAAATGTGCCATGAGGTATATTGATTTGGAATTTTTATGGTATTAACTCAAGTAAAAACGAAGTTGAAGTGTACGCGCCATAATAGTAATAGGAAAAAAAAGGTAAAAAGTGAAAATTAGTTATTCCCCCACCAAGATGTGATTCTCTTCAAGTAGGGATGATCAACTTACGGGTGGGCAGTTCCCATCTTGGAACTAGGAATCGCTCACCAAGGACAGATTCCACATATTCCGAAACATTGAAACTAGTTGAAAAGCCCCCAACACATTCATGCTAATATATGGAGTTATAGGTCCCTATCTAGAATATTCCATTATCATATAGCCAATCAATTGCAAACCAAAATGTACGAACAAACATTTGCTAAGATGTTTATATGATGTTGACCACATATTATTCTCTCTCTTGCAGGGCGCAAATCGGCAATGCAACTATTGGTAAGGCAATGTGGAGTGCGTGTTTGAATCGACAACCATGATATCTCAACTTGATTAGGTTTGAGCGCAACGGTAGCTGCTTAGGGTCACATTGGGTGGGAGTAAATTCTCCCCGAACCCTTATGAGCTCTAGTAATTCATTGCATGAAACGTCACAAAACAGGGACGACAAATATGTGGTGTTCTTCTCCCATGTTAGGGTTTTGATCTAAAACATGCAATTAAAAGAATTCATATATATATATATATATATATATATATATATATATATGTGTGTGTGTGTGTGGCGCGCGCGCGAGTGTGTGTATTGGTCTGATTCGGTCGGGGTGGGGCAAGTGAATGTTTCCACGCTTGGAACTCAGAACCGGACTAATACTCACTGGTTCCAATAAATTGAAACCAGGAATTGAACCGGTCTTCATAGGAACCGTCGCATCTGGGTCGGTTCGGTTTGGTTCTAGGCCAAACAGCCACCTTAGAAGATTAACAATCAGCAATGAAAATCGATTAGAACATCATTCATTTATTAGTAGTCAATTAGTAGCTTCAAAATCAACAACTTCACTATAGAATTAACATCTTCAACCTTAAACCCACTAAATCAAATTGTAGCCAAACTTGGCCTTTGCTTAAGGAGTAAGGATCGTGTTGAATTAACCAACAATAAAGTTGAGCATGAGAGTTATTCAATAGGACCTTAGTTGCATACAAAGAATTTTATGTAAACGAAAATATCTCTTTCTTCCATGTTTTGAACCTTAGCTTCACGGAACAATATGTATAAATTGAAATGATTAAAAATTGAAAAACTTATTGTATTAATGTTTGTATATTATATTGTAAAGGTTTCAATTGCTTAAATTAGAAAAGGTTAATGCTAATAAAAATCACGAACTAGTATTCCATTCATGTTTACCCAAAACTAATCTCTCACAAATATTCAAAATTGATATCCCATGACACATTATCCAAAATTACTTTTCATCTCATAAAAATCTCAACCCGATGCCTTATGACCCAAATCTACCATTATTTAACATGCATCCATATCAACCCATATGGATTTTTCACGTCAAACGTGTCAGACTCTACGTCAAATCCATCAAATTATATCCATCTTATGTTGGTTTATCACGTGTGTTGACTTGTGTATATATTAAGTATGTGTATGGTAACATTTCTATTTTTGGGAATAATTTCTATTCAAAAATAATTTTTTCTATTTTTGTTCCTTAGACAAGTTTATGAGTAGAAGAAAGCGTTTGGTAACTGCACAAAATTTCTATTCCCGAAATAGAAACGCATTTGGTTCGACCCTCAAATATTTTTGTAACTTAGAATTTCTTTTAAATTTTTAAAATAATTTTATTACATTTTTCTTTTTCTTTTTCTTTTTTTCATTTTCTTCTTCTCTTTCTTCCTTTGGTCGGCGACCTCGTTGGAGCATCGTCGCCCCCTGCGAGCCAAGCCTCTACTGGCAAGGTTGACCTCTTCCAGTCATGGCGAGGTTCGGGGTGACCTCGCCAAGGGCCGATGAGGCTTCGACAACCGGCTATGGGAAGAAGAGAAGGATGAGAAAAAGAAAGAAAAGAAAAGAGAAGAGAGAAAAAAAAAAAAGGTTGATTATTGAGTTGTTCCTAGGAATAAAGATGTAATTTTATTTTTTATTTCTTACTTTCTTTCAAAGCTATTACCTTGAACAAATATATTCCCAGGAAAAAAAACCCACACAAATGGATTTCTATTCTGAAGAACAAACAAAAAGAGAGAGAGAGAAAAACGGGAGCGTTACCAAATGCCCTCTCAGAGAATACTAGATAGAATGCTAATAGAAGATAAATTTGGATTCAATGTACCAGTCTTTGTTTATTTTTTTCCTTATATGAGGCAAAAGTTAGGTTAGAGTTCGTGGAGATTCCAACTTAAGGTTGTTCATGACAAGAAAACTAATTTGAGATAAATGTGCCCTGGCACGTTGGTCAAAATATTTTTTTGTTTTTTGGTATTAATCCAGTTAAAAACCAAGGTGTACCAGCCACGTCCCCCCCCAACCACAAAAGATGTGATTACTTTCCGAGGGAGAGAGAGAGGGAGGGAGACAGACCTGGGTTCAAATTGTCGGGTTTGCGATCGCCTCTTTGCTTGGGCTTTTTCCTTAAAGAATCCGAAAGTCCAAGGGCCTTCTTCTTCTTTCAAGCAGTTCGAGAGAGGAGAAGCAGACCAGAGCTTCGATCCAGCTTCCCATCTCCATCTCCATCTCCATCCGTTCTCCCCCGCTCGAGACACCGGAAGGAGCGTCAGCTCCGTCTCTGCCGCCGTGGAGCGCGATGGACGCGCTGAGGAAGCAAGCTAGCAAGCTCAGGGACCAAGTCGCCAAGCAGCAGCAGGTCTTTCCCTCCGTCGAGCTCTTTCGATTTTCGGCTCCCGGCGCAGCTGAGTCGGTGAAGGAAGCGACCCATCGACGATCGCGGCTGCATTTGCGGCTCCCGGGGAAGAGAGTTCCGGGAATCGCAAAATGAGCTGATCTTTTTTGAGTCTCTTGTTCGGTTCTCGCGATGTCCTACCCTGTTTGAATTGGAGTCAGAGGCGGTGTGGGCAGCAGTCAAAATTGCTAATTTCTGGGTCGTAGTTCATTGGCATTACGCAGTTTGGATCCAGCTGCGTAGTGCGAGTGTGTTGCCGTACTACTTCGGCTAGCGAATTCGTGTGCTATACGAGTCTGTTTTTCCTGTTTAAATTGAAGTCAGAGACGGTGTTGGCAGTAGTCAAAATTGCTAATTTCTGGGTCGTAGCTGATTTGTGTTACGGAGTTCAGATCTAGCTGCGTAGTGCGAGCCTGTGGCGGCACTACTTAGGCGAACGAATTTCTGTGCGATACGAGTCCCTTTTTCCTATTTGAATTGAAGTCAGAAACGGTGCTGGCATTAGTCAAAAGTGTTGATTTCTGGGTTGTAGCTAATTGGCATTACAGGTTTAGATCCAACAGTGTGTTGCGGTACTACTTCGGCGAGCGAATTTGTCTGCAATACGCATCTGCAAGATTTATCCTCTTTTTTTTTTTTTTTTTTTTTGCTTTGTTCTTACTGTGATTCCGGTGTTGATTATGGTTTTGCTTGTGTGTTTCTAGGCTGTGATTAAGCAGTTCAGTGGGACTGGCTATGAGAGCTCCGATGTGATAGTTATAGATGAGGTCGAAATGCAGAGACATCAACAGCTCGAGAAACTTTACCGGGCTACTCGTGCTTCCAAGGTAAAGATGGTTTTAGCTCCTCGATTTTGTCATCCTATGTCTGGTGATTGTAAATGACTTAATTCGTTATTGAACATTTTTAGGGGATGGGTGGGGAGTATGCTCTCTAAAATGGTTGAATCAATCGTGGAGTTTGGCTGTAGTTGATTAGGTAGATTTAGTTTCCTTGGAATCTCGGAAATGAATGCTTCGACTTGGTATTGTGGCGGGGCTAATTTCAATGTAAAGCTGCATCTGTTCTGCTATTATGTACAGTATGACTGTGTATTTATTTAATTGTGGTGAAGTGGAATGACCTGGCTTCATTATGAGAATATATAAAGTTTTCCCCTGAAGTATTATGAGGAACTGTTGATCGAAAATGTAAAGCATTTTTCAAGACCAGCACCAGCCTTCATTGTCTTTGAAGGTTTAGCAAACTAGTGAAGCAATCAAGATGACCTATCACAAACGTGATTTACAGTAGAAGCTTATGGCGACCGATGATATATAATTACCTAATAAATTGCTATCTATTAAAGTAATTTGATTGTGGCACATGCTCTGCTGGTGGCATTACCTCCCTCAACTAATGAAAGTGTTGGTAGGACCATTTATGCCTCCCAAATTGTGCACGGAGAGGCACGAGATGGAGACATGGAATATAATGATGCGTGAACATCTTCCAGTGATTGAGTTCGATGTACTGACCATTGATATATTCATACAGTAGCTAGTAATATCTGGTGGTTTTTCCTCCTACATGCTTAACTTACCCATTTGAGGTACTATGTTCATATTAATTACAAATAGTTTACCTTTATTGGTTAAATGCTCTATAGTAATACGGCTGTTATAGTACTATTAAGCGGTTTAAATTCACCTACACACTGTAATTAACAATTTTTTTTTTTTTTTGTCGGTCACTGCAATTAACTATTTGATAAGTTCCAAACTTAAGAGAAAATGAAATAGAGAAAATAATTGGTGTGACATGTGAGCATGTGCCCTTAAGCAAGAAGGTCATAGGTTTGAATCCATGCCTGGAATGGTAGAGTTACCTTAGAACTCCATGGGACTGTCTTAATGGTTAAGGAACATGCTTCTGTATATGTTTGATTCTCCACAATAGTAAGTACAAATAATCTTTTGTTGGGCCCTCTCCAAGCTTTGGTTCTCATATCGCCTGATCCATCAGGTCGGTAAGGTATTCATGGGATGGGATCACAGCAGGCATGATAAAAGAAAAATGCAATAAATAGAAAGAAAATGGTGTTGATGATAATGCATTGACTGCATTTGTAATCCACTCATAAATGCATTGCTTTTATTGGATGAATACAGAGAACTGGGTGATTCATTTGATTTACGTTACTTGTTAGCTGATTTATTATGGGACTTCAATGTGTTCTAACCAATTCTTAATTTGTCTGACAGGACTTTCAGAAAGATATTGTAAAGGCTGCGGAGGCTTTTACAGCTCTAGGATATAAGCATATCGAAACAGGTATCTCCTCGGTCACTGCTTTCCTCAAAACAGGTTGAGGTTTTCCATCTTTTATTCAATCATACGATTCTTCTGTCTGTATATATCCTACTGTATAGTGTGATGGGGCCATGACTCTGAATAATTAAACTATCAGGAACCAAATTATCTGAAGACTGTTGCAAATATGGAGCTGAGAATATCCATGACAACATTTTAGCTAAGGCAGCAGCTGTATATGGTGATTCTCTTAAACATGTCGAAAAGGAGCAAGAAGAATATAATAAGCTATTATATTCACAGGTCAGCTTTCTCAGATTCTTTTGGATGGCAAGTATAAAGACTCTGTACTTGCCTTACAAATTCTATACTTCGTCCACATGTACAAAGCATATGCACCCAAGTCTTGTATCTCTCTTGTTTATTGCATTTTATGTGAACTGAGGTTATGTAATTCAATGACAAACACATAGCTTCATATATTTAGTTTGGCAAATGGCCAGTTACCCCCTGATATATCTTCAAAAACTATAACTTGAAACGATAACTTATGATTTGCATTGTGTGTGATGGTATTGGCTGGCATGACCATGAATGTTTGGAGGTGACATAGAACTGCAAAGGTCATCCATGTAGAAAGCATACCCTTGGTTTTTGGAAAGGTATGTTCTACGTTAGCAAGGAGTGACATTTTCGGTCCTCATCTTTCGAGGGACTAAACTTTTCCACAAAGAATTGAGTGATGCAAGAGGATTTGTGTGGTCACCTCTACGTGGAGGAATAGCAACCTTGATAGCTTTAGTAGTGTGGAATCTAATGATGTCAAGGGATTTAGTTCTCACAGCATCCAAAATGTGCTTCGTCCAGTGAAGCTTACAAACCAATTACCTTTTTGCTTATGTGCTAATAAATCTGTTATTAAGATCAAATGTCAATGCTTATTTGGATTGCAGCTTTATAAGCTCTGTGAAGACAACATTTTCATGTTTTAGTTATCACTGTTCCCCTTTGTCAGATCTTAGAACCCTTGAGAGCTATGGTTATTGGTGCTCCCTTGGAAGATGCTCGTCATCTTGCTCAGCGTTACAGTCGAATGAGACAGGAAGCAGAGATGCAGGTAATGAAAAGCCAGAATTTCATAGGTAGTGTTTCAGCAGATACTGATTGTTATGCTGGAGTCCTCACTTCCTCATACCATTATGATTAATTCATGTGAAGCTGTGATTCACAATTTACCTGAAAAGCTCGCAGGCAGCAGAAATTTCTAGAAGACAAGCTCGAGTCAGAGAAACTCCAATACCTGAAAATGTTGCTAAGCTGCATGCAGCTGAAGCAAAGATGCAGGAATTGAAGGCAAATATGGCTGTTCTTGGAAAAGAAGCTGCCACGGCACTGGCAGCTGTTGGATCTCAGCAACAAAAAGTTACTTTCCAAAGGCTGGTCTCAATGGTATAATGATTAAACAATATCTAAACTGATGAACTTACTGTCAGCTTGTACCATTATTGGATTTGTAATGTATCATGATGCTTACCAATTTTAAGGTTGAAGGAGAAAGGACCTACCATTTGAGAGTAGCTGCTATTCTTGGTGAGGTTGAAGCTGAGGTTGGTTCTATGCTTAGATTTTGCAGGGTTAAATTGTTTACCCTCAGGCACTGTATAATTAGAAGTTTCTTCGAAGTTTTTTTTCAGATGGTTTCAGAGAAACAGCGGAAGGAATCTGCTCCTCCTGTGATTTTATTAGAAAATAATTCAGAGAAAACAGCGTATTTCTTGGCTGAGGTTTGTAATGCATTCTATTGGTTCACAAGAACTATGCTGTAACTGTTGTTTGCTGCTTCAACATGTTTCCTGTTTACACCAAGGGCGCACTTACTCCTGCAAAAGGTTGCTGTAGGAAATCATTGTCTGTAAGTGGACAATATGTAGTTGAATTTCAGGGCAACCCAAACTCCTTTCCACAAAACTTGCATAGCTTATTAGTCTCCCTTTCTCACCGCTGTCAATTAGATACGCAGCATTGTCAATTAGATGATCACCTTAACGGAGTACGGGTTCACCTATTGTGGCCATTGCCACCATTGCCATTTCCAGCCAGTTGCTGGTCAGACGCTACTGCTGCAGCCACTGCACTTCAAATATTTTCAAGAAAACATCATTATTTTCATGCCATCTTTGAAAGTAGGTTGGCAAAAGAACAAAGACTTGCTAATTAGTAGGAAATTTGAAAAATCTTAAGTGTCAGAATGAAGGACAGATTGAAGCTACATTCAGGCATTCATTATAATACTCTGCAAAACAAGAGTATCAAGTTAGGAGGGACTCTAAGTACAGCCTTGTATTCTTGAGTTTTAAACATTGTTGTGGAGAGAGAAAGAGAGAGAGAGGGAGAGGCAGAGGAAGAGAATATAGATTTTAATTTTTTTGTGCCAATTTATCTGTTTCCTTTCAAATGGGTGTGCTGAGATATATTCTTCCTGAAGGAGTTATTAATTTTCTTCTTTTCTGTTGTCCCTCCTTTTCATCTGCTGGGTTACTGGTCAAGATAATTCTTGGGCTTGTAATCATGAATCATCTATGTTTTAAAGCTCACTAAAACAGACTACAACAGCTTTTCCCTGGTGTTTGTGGCTTCTAATGCAGGCAGTGCATAATTTTGATGCTGAATCAGAGAAGGAATTGAGCCTGGCAGTGGGTGATTATGTTGTCGTGCGAAAGGTATTTGTTTTCCTTATGTATTAATTTGATAATACTTGTTTTCATGCTTAATTGCCTCATTGAGTGATCATCTAGCCAGTGAATGTTGATGCATGTAGTTAATAAAAATGATCAAGCAGTGTCATTTGCAAAGTAACAACTTCAATTCTCCTTTAATGTGTAGGTGATGCTCTTTCTGAAGCATCTAGAAATTTTCCTGAGAATTTCATCTTTAGCGAACCAGTATCACTGTTTCTAGGAAAAGTCTTCAATTTATTAGAGATACTTAAAAGATCTAAATATGCCAGGCAATGCGGCAATATCTGTTTGTGTATTACATCTATTGAGTGTCTATTTTCGTATTTCCCCCCTCACTTTGCCATCATCTTGGTTGATTTAGTATGATTTTCCTTGAGGTAGCTATACATATTGTATCTCTTCCCATCTAAGTTGTGTTCTTCCTTGTCTGTGCTGGTGATTGGAAATATATATATATTTTTTTTCCCATTGAGTAAATATTTTAGGATCTTCAAGAGACAGGCAGAGAGAAAATAAATTCTACATTTTTACTTAATGACTTGAAAAAAAGAGTATGTAGATGGCTCTACTTGGAAAGCATGAGAGACGCTAACAAAATCCTAATTCTTTTATTAATGACCGACGGCCTACTTATTACTGACTAGTATTTATATATATAATTCAAAACTCCCCTCAAGTTAGAGCGTCTAGCTTGCATGTCACACATGTGACTTTCTTCAAAAGACTGACCAAAACACCATGTAAGCTAGACCATACACTAGATAAGGGATGTGAACATGTATATTCAAATTTGAGACAATGACAATAGTGTAAGCCAGACCTTACACGACAAAATTGAATGTAATCCACATTATCACCAGATCTGACAAATGCTGAGGAAACACATGATCAAAAAGTTAACACTGCATTCTCACACAACCTTGATAAAATCTTGTGGAAACTCGACATGAATTGTGGCAAACTAAACCGCATCACTCTACGGCACTCAAGTTTGGCTACTTAAATAAGGTGTGCTGGATTCTGGCGGTCATAGATGCCTGAACATTCAACAACAGCGCCTGTGCGTATCAATGACGCTTGCAATTGAGAGAGATGCTGACAATGACTTAACATCCCTAGAGGCATATTGTTGAGTGTTGACCAAACTCAAGGGAGTCTCTGAAGATGAGGTGCTGCAAATTGGAGCATAACGGTACCCTAGAAAGTCACTTTTCTTTTCCCTTCTTTTAGAATCGAAAAGAAAACGAAACGAAAAGAAAACTAAGACTAGTACCAGCAAACCAGCAAGGACCACAGCTTGATTTTGATGGAGTTGCAAATCCTTCGACCATGATTGAGAAGGATGCATGTCAGAATGAAGGTAGAGAACAGACATGCTTGACTCGTGGTAGACTTAATCGACACAATGATGCCGGCGACAAAACTGACGAGGCTGTAGCAAATGATAACCACTCCCCTGATGACAACATAGAGACCAGCGACTCACAAGATCGCATAGCTCTCATAGACAATCGAAGGAGATCTGAGACAGACAAGTAGAGGATGATGTTGTTGCTCCTGAATACAACTTGTTTTGGCTTCTTTGAGGATCAAGACCAGTGGACAAAAACGAAGGACTTTGAATGACAATTGGTGGTGGTCTCAGTGTGAGAGTAGAAATGATGATGGATGAATAGGATACTTTTATTTATTTTTAAGACTAACGACAAGAAGAAAGATAGAGCTGGGGTTGTGATTTGGATCACACTCTCTTTGTGGCTCTAATACCATGTAAATATTTTAAGAACTTAAAAAGATAGGGAGAAAGAAAATACTAAGACCCTGTATCTTTACTGATAGACTCGATAAAAGAGTACTTAGATTGCTTTACATAGAACACGAGACACATTAACAAAACCTTACTTTTCTTTTTATGACCATCTAGTATCTCTTACTTATTTTCACCAATATGCTTCAACACTTTTTAGTATAAACAAAATCTCACGATTACTCAATTACAGCATACTACTTTTAGCATGTCAACTCAAAAGACTTGACAACTTTTCGGGCAGCGGAGTCAGGGTCACGATGGTGATAATGAGGATTAGTTTGTTTTCCTTATGGTTGTGATCAATTGGTGCTGCCTGAAACATGCACCTCTATTTGAGACATGATCCTAGTAATGGTTTGCTTGTCACTCTCGATATTTAAATTGTATATGGATGAAACACATTCTGTTTGCTCAGCTGTGACATTAATTCAATATATCTTAGGTGAGTCCATCGGGATGGTCGGAAGGAGAATGCAAGGGTAAAGCAGGGTGGTTTCCATCAGCATTTGTGGAGAAGCGCCTGAGGTTACCCACGAATGATATGGCTGCAGAGGTTTACTGATCCATACCAATCTCTCTACTTATTGTTCACCTGTCACCGGCCATGTAACAGATGCTGTTCATATCATATCTGTCGATAAAAACACCTCAGTGCAATCTTTTTTGAAATTTGTTGCAATTCTCATTTCCTAGACAGCACGACTCTTAATCACGATGGGGATCAATTAAGTATTGTTTGGATGATTTATCTCTTCCTGCATGTATTGTTTCAAGCCTTGAGTTTCTCATGGATTGACTTGTTAAGCAAGAGCATTAGTATCCAAGTATTGGATGTGTTGCCCTAGTAGGTTTCATAATATCCAGGACTTAAAACAATTTAATCTTGCAACAGTAGCATTCAGTTTGCCGGGAGATGAACTGTACAAGTACATATTCATTTCTCGAATGAGATTGGAGTTGCCACTAACCTATTATAGGTTAGTTAGGGCTGACCCTGCAGTAAAAGATTCTTTTAACATCAATTGGGTTGATACTAGATAAAAAAAAATGGTTACTTCAACAAATTCCCCTCATGTCCCTTAATAATAATTATTTTGTTTCTCTGTTTTTCTATTTTTTTTTTTTTGGGAACAATTCACGAACAAAAATTCATTTGGTAATGCAATTTTAGTTTTCAATTTTGGAGCAAACTTTTAGCTTAGAAATAAATTTTGAACAAAAATGAGAAATACAAATTTATGACCTGCCTGCCCACCGGAAAGGGAGATATTTAAGATAGTTTATCAAATGAATTTTTATTTCGAAAACATAAATATTATATTGTTATTACATGAGTATTTTTGCTAAGAAAATCATTTGGGAAATAAAAATAGAAAATTCTATTTTTGGCCTTCAACAATATGTGGACTCGTGAGATCTCTCACGTGGGAAAAAAATTCAATTTTACTTGGCCAAGTATGTAACGATCATACGACAAATAGATCTGGAGTTCTCACCCAATTCCATTCACAACTCACCGTTTAAATCTCCAGAAGAAAGATGTGTCTTATCTTGGTGGAATTTATTCAGTGATGGTAAATGAACACCGTCAAAGCAACAGTGTTTTCTCTATGAAAGGAGGGCATGCGAGGTGGTCGCGACTAGGCGCAGCAACAGGCAATGGCTCGGGGCGGAGAATTACGATGGATCATGGAAACTGTGAGGCTGCCACAGCACAGCGATTCTGTGACAAAGTGTCGGCTTGACGACGACTCAGCTTCAAAGGCGAACCGCGACAACTCAGCTCTTCTATGACTCGGTTTGAGAAAATACACAGAACCGGAACCGGCGAGTGATTGGCAATGAGGTGGAGTAGAAACAACAAGGAGGGGATGAGTTGGACGATTAGAAACAGCAATTGGCAAGTAAATCTCAAGCCGACGAAGCTCCAAAAGCGATGATCTTGGCCTGAGCTGCAAGGACTGGTATGGACAGACGAGGTAGATCTAGACAGCAGCTCAATGAACACAATGGACCACGATGTTGAATCAGTTGCACAGGCAGTAACCGGCAGTTCTAACGGCGGCTCTAACAAGAACGGGACAAGGCGGCCTTGAACAGCAAATGGTGACAACGGTGCAACCACGACAATGACCAGCAAGGCTACACTGATGGTTCTGGCACAGCGGACAAAGGACACAGACGCCGGCACTGTTTTGGACCGAATTTTTGGTGGTAACTTAGACCGACGAAACGCAAAGTTTGCAGCGGAATGGTCAGAGAGGTCGTGAGTGCAGATGATAGACCAAGCTTGAGGAAGATGAGCTTGGGATGAAGATGAAAGGTGGAAGATGACTACTGAAGAAGAAGGTGAAGCCGTGAATGAAAGAAAACAAATAGGAGGAGGAGAGAAGGGTTCAGCCGGACGATGCCAAAGTCCCCCGGTCAGGAGTTTTATAGATCCTCGAGTTCCTCTGACCGGGGCATCTACATTGATTCGGAAACCCTTCATATATTGATCATGGCTGAAGAAATTTGTGATTGGAATTCAGTCATTTCCGATCCACTTACCAGCTAGCTGGAACCTGGTCACCCTCCGATGCAAATTCTCGAGAAGAGATGACACAAGGCCGTTTAGGCAAATAGATCAGAATCAACTATATAATCGATTCGGAAGTCTTTAAATCATAAAATAAGTTTTTCTCATAATCACCCCGACCCGATGCATAAATGACAATGTTTATTTTCCTGAAAATATGGCGAAAAAACCTTCGGGCAAAAAATTGAGATGTCAACGTTGCTCCCTTCCTCTACCGCCATTTCTTGGTCCTGTCTTCACTTTGACGCACTTGCGTGAAGTGCCATCAGCGACGCATAAGCGCCGTCAGGTATCTTCATCAGAGTGTCGTGCCTTCCCTGCTCGGCAATGGCTCCATTCTTTACAACCGCAATTATGTCCGCATTCTTTATCGTCGTAAGGCGGTGAGCCACAACTACAGTTGTCCGATTCACCATAACCCTGTCTAGTGCCTCTTGCACAATGCTCTCTGATTCTGCATCCAACGCACTCGTCGCTTCGTCAAGCAGAAGTACCTTAGGATTCTTCACAATGGCCCGAGCAATAGCTATCCTCTGTTTCTGTCCCCCTGATAATTGCACTCCTCGCTCCCCAACTGATGTATCATAACCGTGAGGCAGGGAAGATATGAAGTTGTGTGCATTTGATGCCTTTGCGGCGGCAATGATCTCATCCTCAGAGGCGCCGCCTTGTTTACCGTAAGCAATGTTGTCACGGAGTGTTTCGTTGAAGAGTATAGGCTCTTGGCCTACCAAACCCAGCTGTTGTCTCAGCCAACTCAGCTTGAACTTTTGAATCAGCACACGATCTAAGAACACATGGCCAGAATCAGGATCATAGAATCTCTCTAAGAGACTGATCACTGTTGATTTCCCACTGCCGCTTTCTCCAACTAAAGCAACCGTCTGTGAGAAAAAGTTTCACGGTTCAGTTTATTAAGGTGTACTGGAACTTTTAATGTTATGCAACTGTGCAAAGTGTCTGAGATATTAACAATAAATTCCATCTTCAGTCTAACATAAGCATGTTCAATACCTATAAAGTAGATCATTTTCTTCTCCATGGAATTCTACTGTTTCTGAAAAACTAACACAGAGAGAGAGAGAGAGAGAGAGAGGCTTGTTGCTGACACCTTGCCGGCGGGGATGGTCAAGGACAAGTCTTTGAAGATTTGGACGTCGGGTCTTGTTGGATATGTGAAACTGACATGTTCCAACTCTATCTTTCCAGTTACATTCTCGAGCACAATTCCTTCATCGTTGCTAGAGTCTATCTGAGGCTTGCTATCCAAAATTGAAAAGATAGAAGCAGCCGAATCTTTGGCCTTGTTAGTGTCTGGGGCCAACGCGCTGCTCTGGGAAACCCCATACGCCGAAATAGTTAAAGCATAGAACACCTGCAGGTCTCGATTGTTAGTATTATATTAACCTGAAAAGGATTATCACATAAAAGAGAGGGCCCCAAAAGAAGAATGTAACCCCAAAAATTTTGACCTTGAAAACTTCTGGAAAGGTTGCTTTCCCATGTTGCACCAGTATAGCTCCGATGTAGAACAAGAACGCATTTGTGCAGTAGATCGCAAGGAAGGAGAAGCCATATCCAATCCCACTCACAAGCCCAAGCCGGACTCCCTGCTCCTTTGGGCCATCACATTTCTCTTCATACAAATCCATCACCTTGCTCTCTGCACAAAAGGATGCCACCGTGCGGATGCTACCGACCGCATCGTTTGCCACTTGACTAGCTTCCTCGTACTTCTCCTGAAGGTGGGAATACAGAAAAAGTCATGTGAAATCATACGTGACATGTAAACAATCGGGACCATTGGAAACGCCAGACAGACCTTGGCATCTGCACTGAACCCCTGCAGGAATTTAGCTTGGATGAATCCTTCAGTGAGTATAAAGGGCGACACTGCAATAACTATGAAAGCCAATATCCAGTTTGCTATGAATGCTATGAGCAATCCGGCCGTGACTGTTGCTACATTTTGGACAATCAGAGCTAATGCATCTCCAACTATAGTCCGCATTGTTGATGCATCAGTAGACAATCTCGCACCAACTGCACCACTACAGAGTTAAGAGAAAAGAAGAAATAGTTAGGACGTTTCAATGGTGCATAACCTCTGAATTTGTAGAGTACATGATAATTAAAACAAGCTATAATGACGGAAGGGCAGAAGTATGATGGTAAATCTAGCATACCTTGAGTTAGCAGGATTATCAAACCAACTAATTTGTTGGTGTACAACTTTCTGAAAAGTCATGTACCGTATCCTTTTAATTAATTTGCCACCAGCAACTCCAAAGAGATAGTTCTGAATCGGCACGACTACGAAAGTGATGCATCCCAGACCGACATAAATGAGTGCCCAGAATTTGGAATCTTTCTTCAGTTGGTCAGCAGGTTCATAGAACATTTTAATAGCAGAGGACAACAGGAGTCCGAATATTGGAAGCACCACTCCATGTACTGAGGCAGCAAGGGATGCAAGAAACAGTAACGGAAACTCGGGCTTATTCAAATATGCAAGACGTCTGATGGATACATTCCGACGCTTCTCATTGCCCAGTTCAGTTCTCTCATTCTGTTCCTCCTCTTCGCCCGTCCTGATGAGAGTAATTGGACCAGCAACATCAAAGCTGAGAGCAAAGGAGTGGCGGCTTCCTGATGAACCTTTGCTTATAGATCTTCTCATGGATGGTCTACCGGATGTGTTTCTGCTAATGGTTCTAACCGGTGCCTTGTCAACTTCAAAACTTGCGTCCAGTTTAGTATCTACTGGGCCAAGTTTCTCTTCAGCGGCTTTATTTCCTTTTTGCAAACGGATAAGCTGCGAATAGCCCCCTCGGGTCTCTGATCAGCTCTTCGTGAGTTCCTGAATGTCGGATTTGAGCATTTCAACGTGAATTAATTGCAAAAGAGATGATAAGAATATGTTAGATGAGTTGAATTATTAGTTTACCTTGCTCCACTATTTTGCCACGGTGCACAACTGCAATGATGTCTGCAGTTCTGATGGTTGTCAAGCGATGTGCGACTATAACAGTAGTTCGGTTTGTCATAACATTCTCCAAGGCATCTTGAACGACTCGTTCAGACTCTGCATCAAGCGCACTTGTTGCTTCATCAAGTAGGAGGATTTTCGGGTTCTTTAGAATGGCCCTTGCTATGGCGATTCGCTGCTTTTGTCCACCAGATAATTGTGTTCCATGCTCTCCTACCATTGTGTCAAGCCCCTGCAGACATATTCGACCGTCAAAAATTCCCCTCGAAACATCTCATCGGAATTTTACAATAGAGTTATGAAATGAAAATAATCTTTCTGTTCATCTGCTTGATGGCTTTCCTGATTATCATGATCAGTGAAAACTTAGACGAACGTCAGTTGTATTGTATGACAAAATTCTCTACCTTTGTATCGTTATGGAGGAATAAGGGCCTGTTTGTTTGGGTTTGTTTCTGTTTTCCGGAACACAATTTTTGTTCTTTTGTTCCGGGGAACAAAAAAAAGAACGTAAATGCGTTTATTTACACTTTTGTTCCTGGGAACAAAAATCTATTTTTTTGTTCTCGGAAACAAATTTGGAACAGAAACAAGAATTTTTCTTGTTCTCAAGAACACTTCCGAGAAACACTTCTTTTTTTTTTTTTTTCTGTTTTTTCCTTGCTTTTCTTTTTCTTTTTTTTTTTGGCCGGTCACCGGCCTCGGCCATGGCCGGTGACCTCGCCGGAGCGTTGCCAGCCCCTAGCTAGAGGTCGGCCTCGCCTTGGCTGAGCGACCTCAAGCTCGCCCAGATTCGGCGAGGCCGAGCTCGCCCACCATCGGCGATGCCGACCTAGCGGTGGCGGCGACGCCAAGCCTCGCCGGATTTGGGCGAGCTCGACCAAGGTGAGGATGAGCCTCACCCAGCCACGGCGAGGCTCTCCGGCCGCTAGCCCTCGTCGGCCGATTGCTAGCCATGGCCGAGGTCGGTGACCGGCCAAAAGGAAGAAAGAAAAAAATAAAAAAATAAAAAGGAAAAAAAGGAAAATATTTAAAAAAAAATTATACAAGTTTACCAAAAGTGTTTCTGTTCCTTTTCAATTTTAGGAACAAAAATTATACAAATTTACCAAACGCGTTTTCCGTTCAAAAATTGTTCCTCGAACAAAAATAGTTTTTTCTATTTCTATTCCCAAAAACAATTTTTGAACAAAAATGTTACCAAATGCAGCCTAAGCATATTGTAAACATATCTTTTCTTTTTCACCAAAAAAAAAAAAAAAAACTTATTTTCGGTGCCAAGTCGAAGCTCTGTTTTAAAGACTTCTTTTCATTGCCTATTCTTGTATAGCCGTTCGAAGTTCAACTCATAAGAACAGGTACCTTTGGCAGCTTGTCGGTAAATTTCGCAGCATTGGCAAGTTGAATCGCTTGTCTGATTTCCTCATCAGTTGCATTTTCCTTTCCATAGGCTATGTTCTCTCTTATCGTAGTTAAAAACAAGACCGGTTCCTGACCCACTAATCCAATTTTCTCCCTGATCCATTTAAGCTGAAGATCCTTCAAATTGACGCCGTCAATAAGTACTTCACCAGAATCAGGATCATAGAATCTCTCGAGCAAGCTGATCACTGTGGATTTCCCACTGCCACTTTGACCGACTAGAGCTGCCGTTTTGCCGCTCGGGACTTTCAAAGAAATTCCAGCAAAGATTTGCACATCTGGCCTCGCAGGGTACCTAAAATGAACATTCCTAAGCTCAATGTCGCCTTTTATATCTTCCAATATCATTCCCGAGGTGTCATAGGAATCAATAAGTGGTTTTCGTGCAATGGTCTCAAACATCTTGTATGCCGCGGCTTTTCCTGATGCAAATGCATTCAGGCAAGGAGATGTCTGGCCCAGCGACCTACAAACCAAGAAATGTTCATCCCAGAAAGATGAGAATGCCTTGTGGATATTTGCCAGCTGAAATAAAAGGAAACAGTAAGAAAGGAAGTGCTCACATTCCTCCCACCAAGAGGGCTGTTATGATATTGATGATTTTCCCACCATTGTATCCTTTCTCTATGATTAATTTCGATCCATACCACACAGCAAATGCATAAGTGCAGAACACAATTAACATAACAACTCCAAGTCCTATGCCTGAGACAAGCCCTTGGTTCACGGTAGATTTATATGCAACTTCCAGCTTGCTGTCATACTTTTCTAGCGCTCTCTTTTCACCCGTGAAGGATGCAACCTTGTGATGAAAAAGAAAGTAGATTAATACTGGGACAAAAGGTATATCCTAGCAATACCTAATGGCATATAATTTATTTGGGTTCATAAATCTCTCTACAACTTACAGTCCTAATGGCCCCGACTGTCTGTTCCACAACATTTCCAGCTGCTGCATAGGCAACCTGTCCTTGACTTGTCATTTTAGACATGATCAACGAAATAGCCCATCCAGCAAACACAATGAGAGGAATGCAAGAGAGAAGAACCGAGGAGAGAAGCCAGCCTCTCGTAAAAGCAACTACAAAACCTCCTAAGAATGTCGTCATGAGTTGTACAAATTTTCCAACCTATGAGTTGCAAATGAAACTTCACAGTCAATTTAGGGCATATGACAATAGTTTAGCAATCATCCTGTTATTCCCAGTACAATTAAAAAAGGAAAAGAAAAAGCATAAACCCTTTCTCTACCTTTTCCCCCATTGCATCCTGAATGAGAATGGTGTCTCCTGACATCCTCCCAATGACTTCTCCAGTCGTTGTTTCGGTGTCAAAGTAGGCAATGTCTTGTCTGAGTATTGTTTTCAGGTACAAGCCTCGAATCCGCGTCGCTTGCCTCTCTCCAGTAATCATCCAACAAGCTACCTCTGCGACACATACAGTAATTAAGCCTTTAATTGCAGATCTTGCGGAGAACTTAGATAAGGTAAGAAACATCAAAGAAGAAAACATGACCAAAGAACCCAAAACTAAACAAGCATTACAGAGAACTTTAGGTGTCATGCTACACCCTATGTTACTGTCAGTGATGATTTCTGCCTAAACCTGCAACAATATGGATAAGATTCTGAAATCACATCAAAGAGAGCATAACTTCCTTTTGATTCTCCACTTATGCAATCAAGAGAAAAACCAAGCAAATTGACCTTGTATAGACATAAGTAATATTAAAGAACAGTTGTGAAGAGAGAATCAACTGCACTTACGGAGAAAAGAAGCGACCGCCGAACCGAGAGCCAAGTACAAAAACCGGACGGCCACCTGAAAATCAATGAGGTATTATCTTTGATCATTAGTAATATTAATTAACATAGAAAAGGGAAAAAAAGACTTTTCTAGTATCTAATCTTGTGGCATCCTGGTCAGGATTGTGCATAGAGTTAGAAAATGTGGATGGTAACTTTGCTGCAATTCAGAATCAAAACTTTTTCTTCTCAGCCATAAGATTAATTCGGTGGTGGTGAAATTGACTGAAAGAAGCATACACCAGCAAAATTTAAACAAAAAAGCCACGCCATCATGATAATTTTTTTTTCAGATAATATAAATAAATGTGTATTAAATATGTACCAATTTTATGTAATCAATGAATACATTCTTGTTAATCTGCCAAACCTAGGACTAAAGAACTAGAGCTAAAGACAATATGAATATACCTTCGAGACTTCCTTAACAATGTGATCACCGTTGGTGGAGCCGAAAGATTGGATGATCTCGCCGAATATGATTGTCAGGAGAGGCTGCGAGAGCCCGTTTGCTATGGCAGCCACACTACCGACCACCATGTAAAGGACATCCAAGCGGTCCACGAAGACAAACAACTTATAGAAGGGCACTTTCTGCTCATTCCCTTTATTCCGATCACCACCTCGTGTTAGCTCCGATGAATTTTTGTCTTCGTTCATGGCTTCTCTTGCTCTACAAAAATGAACGGCCCTTTTTGTTAAAGATCGACAAAGAAGAAGAAAACCACCAAGAAAAAGAAAAAAAGGAACTGAATGCGGCAATGCAGACAGAATGGAAACTCGGAAACACAAAAACGACCAGAGTAACATGGAACAAGCAAAACGAGGGAAAACAAGATTTCGGATCTTCCACCAAAAACATTCCCGGTCTCATTCGAATCAATTCAAGGTGCTCGTCTTCGGAGCGAAAGAGAGAACTATGACGGCCAACATGCGTTGTCGAAATGGAGAGAGAGAAATACATACCGATTTCACGAGGCAAACGCGAGAGAGAGAAAGAGAGAGAGGGAGGGAGGTTCTTCTTGTTCTTTGGTTTGTGAGAAGAGAGTATAGCGTGTATATATACATAGATAAGTTTGTGATCTTATGAAGACGGTCGGTGGTGTCCATCTTGGTGCGCGACAGTCCGTATCCCCTCAAAGCTTTCTTTCCCTTTCCATCTTCACTAAAGAAAAATTACCCAAAAAGGAAAACTTCTAGAAGGTCTGACCCTTTTCGGGAAAAAAATATGTTTCTGTATCAAAGCCCTCAAAAGTGCAATCGCTCTCTTTCATTTTCCAGTATTTATACACTTGCTGAAATTGAGCAGAGATTTTTGCAGGTTTGAAGCATTTATAGTAAGATGAATCCCCATTGGCTTTTTAATAAGATCTCCATGCGTTAATGCTTTATTTTTGGAACTTTGCTTCTAGAAGATGATCTTGATATATTAAATTCAATTTAAGTTATTGCTTCTAGAACACGCTCTTAAGAGAAATGTAGGGTCTTGAATTGGCGTGCAAAACCTAAAAAATTGCCGAAATGAGGATCGATGCAAGGTCCACGTAATGATGTATGTATACAGCATAACGTTTGATAAGAAAACCCAAAAAGAAAAAGAAAAAAGGATATATATCTTTCTCGAGTCTTAATTGATAAGAAAACCCAAATATTGAAAAAAGAATGTATGCATATAGTACAACGATTATTAGGTCCCGATTTCACCAAAAGCGCACTTCCCAAAAGCTCTCGAAAAACTAATTTTCGAGGAGTAGGACCAATGATGGTTGGATTGTAATAAAAACGGATCTCAATCATTTGTCAAAAACCTTTGAAGTATTTATATAATACGTACGTCGTCGTGTTTGTGCAAAAGTACGACAACATGAATTATTGTATGAGATTTTCAGGACGATAAAATTCTTGAGAGATCATAAATTCCTTTGGTTGAATATAAAAAAAATGGATACAAAATTCCAACAAAGAGTAGGTAATTTATTTTTTGGTTGCGTATAAAAAAAAATCCAACAAAGAGTAGGTAATTTATATGGGCGGCACTATTTCCACCCCCATCTTAGCTAAGACACTCCTTTTTTCTAGTTAACTTATCGAAATACCCTCTTTTATCTCTTAAATTTATTGTTTCTTTTTTTATTAGGCTAACTCACGAAATTACCTTTATTTCTATCACGTCTCACATCAGTTTCACAATACAAATACTCCATTACGCCCAACAAGATATCATTTTACAATGCATCTTGTTATCACTCTGCCTAGTATATGGTCTCATATCTTCAATTACAAGATACTTCTATTTAAGACAGCTCATGAACACGACTCATTGCCTTTTTTCATCAAATGGTATGAGCAAAACTATATTTCAGAGTCGAAAATCAAAATTCACTTTAATTATTTAGCTGATCTTTATCAAAGATGGTAAAGAAAAAGAAAAAATTGATCAAAATATGAAAAAGGTTAATTTGTTAGAAGCATGAAAATGTCAAACATATTTATCTTTAGATCATATTTGAATATTAACACAAGATAAGCTTATACAGGAGAAAACTTGCTTGTCGCTCTAACCCTACAATGAAGAAAGTAATCAATATTGATTGAAAATTCAATTTCCTATCAAGTTAATTAAAACTTTAAATTATTCTTAAAACTATCTTATGAAAACATTTGATGTAACTTTGAAAGTGAAGAAGGTGTAAATAAATTATCCACTCTCATCTTGCAAATTTTATTTAAAACATAGAAAGCTCAAAAGAAAGCACAAACTAGTGATGTTTACCTTTAAAAACCAACAAACATTTTCCAGAAAAACACTTACAATGTCAAAATTGGCTAGATAATTCGAACGAATTTAAATTTTCAAATTTGGAGTAAAGTTTCCCTCAAACTATTTGATAAAAAAAATACAATATATAAGCCGTCAAAGCTAAAAATTTCTAACATTCTATGTAATTTTTGTGATTGAAAATATGAGATCATAAAATAAAATTAACTACATTCTCTAAACAAAGTGATAATAGAATGTAGAACAAAATAATATCTTGTTGGGTAAGATTCAAATTTATGTTGTGAAGTTGTTCAGATAACAGAGATAATAGAAATAAAAGGCATTTCTGTGGATTAGCCTGATAAAAAAAGAAATGGGTTAGCCTAATAAAAGAAGAAACAATAAATTGAAGAGAGAGGGAGAGATAAGGGTATTTTGGTAAGTTCAATGGAAAGAATAAGTATTTTAGCCAAGATAGTGGGAGAGATAATGCCGCCCTTTATATGGAACGAAAAAAAAGGGAGGAACAAGAGAGTTCGTTTCATCTTTTTGATAAAATGTATGGCTAGCAATCGTGCTCTCTCCCATGAATTGCATTGGCCCTAGAAATTTGTCTTTCAGAAGAGAGAACAGGAAAGAATCTCTTCGTCTTCTCCTCCAAAGGGAACAGCATTTAAAGATCACGTACGGAAACAGAAACGCCGGTGAATGAGGAGGAATAGGGTCAGACTAGTGTTGAGGCGGGAATGTGAAGAAAGTGGTATATGCAAATCTTGACGACTTGGCTGGTCAAAGACGACGATCACCTTTTTCACGTAGGTTTCCAAATCTTAGGACCACCTTAGCTGGTTTGCACTCTCTTTAACACCCGCGCATGCGTGCTACAAAAAATCAAGGAATGAATATGTTGAAAATTATAAAAGAAAATTTTTAAAAAGTACAAATAAATCTTAAAATTTATCGAATTAATTCAATCGAGTTCTTCCATTGATTATCTTTTTGAAAATTTAAGGACTCAATTAAACTTTTGTAACAAGTCTTGGGATTTATTATATTTTTTGAAAATTTTATGACTTGATTACATTTTTGTGCAAGTTTCAAGATTTTTAATAAACTTATCCTAAAAATCAAAATATGGGTTGTTCGAGAGAATATGCTTAAAGGTACAAATTAGTGAGATGAGGCTTTTGAATTCATTTCCAGAAGGCGATATATTTATGGGATTGGTAGATTATTCTTTAGACTTTCGAAATGACAATCTTATCGATTTCATTATTACAATATTATATTGTTATGCTTGAGTCGTATGGTTCGGACATACCATCTTCGCTCCACCTTGCACCCTATCTCTGCCCTCGACAAAGATAAATAAAAGTAGGGAAGAAGTATGGGCAATTCCTTCTTAATTCTCATGTGCATAATGATGGTGAAAGATACATAAAGATAGTATAAATGAGCACATGAAGCCTCGCACTCACTTCCAAAAACGACTGGCAATAGCAATCAAGCAAATGAAATAACATTGATCATTAATTTATGAGCTATTATCGCGTCTACTACCAGTGTAAATTTATATTTTGTACATTCATTATTGGATCAAGCTAAACGAAAGCCACATTCTTCCCCGTTCATAAGGGAAATCGCGAAAATCATCTTGAGATTGACATTTATCAAAAGTAACTTTCAATAGCTGATGTAGAACTTACTTTCCTCATAAGGAGCAAGAAGCCTATAATAAGCCATTACATTCACAAGTCAGCTTTCTCAGTATCTTTTGGATGGCAAGTATAATTGACTCTGTACTTAGCCTTACAAATTTCTACATTTCATGCAACACGGACTCAGCATACGCACCCGAATTTTTTGTTTCTCTCTTGCTCATGGCATTTTAAGGCGAACCGAGGATAGGTAATTCAATTAGAAACGCATGGTTTCGTATATCTAGTTTGACAAACGGCCTAGTTATTTATGAAAGTAATTTGAAGATGAAATGCTCACAACTCACACAGGGAAGAGAAAAAATAGATAGACTTGTAGACTTATTTTACCTTCACAAAAAATAATTACAAGACCCCCCTATTTATAGACTTGTTACATGACATTTACCTCTTCCTAATAGATAAAGCTAGCGTTCCGAATAAGATCCGGAAACTAACATTTCGAATAAGATCTAAAAACTAACAAAACAATCACCATATCTCACTTTATCTCTAAAAACAATCACTATCTCTAGAAATACGAACAGACTCATTAAAGATAACGATGAACAGACTCATTAAAAATAACGATGCAAATATGACTCTTCTTTAATGTGGATACCGAATAGTTATTGACATCGATGAATTTGATTTAATTTCTAACACTCCCCCTTAAACCAAATTCTCTTCCATCGATCATTTCAAGCAAGCTTTTGAACTTTCAAAAAACATCGATCTTGAGAGGTTTGGTTAAAATGTTTGCCACTTGATCTCCTGTCTTCACATGCAATACTTCAATCTCATTCTCTTTAACCTGTTTCGAATGAAATGATATCAATCATCAATATGTTTGCTTTGTTCATGAAAAATTGGATTTTTCGCCAATGTAATAGCAAAAACATTATCAACAAAAATCTCAGTTGCTTTCTTCTGCTATATAAGAATATCCTTGAGTAGTCTTCCCAACCAAATTGCGTGAAAAACATATGAGGATGCAACTACATATTCAGCTTCCCATGTCGATAGAATGACACTGGATTGTTTCTTTGATGATGTTGTCGATGTTGATTCAACATATTATAGAAGCTTGATTGGGAGTTTGAGATATTTGACATGTACGAGACCGAATATTATGTATAGTTTTGGAATTGTGAGTCGATATATGGAGACGCTGAAGTCATCTCATCTTAAAGCTGTAAAGAGGATATTTCGGTACCTTCTCATTGAAAGAGCTAGTATAAACACCTAAAGAGGGGGTGCATAGGTGTGAAAACAAATTTTGCAAAATGCAGTAAAAATACTTTACTTTTTTTAAACCGAGTCGATGAACAACGAGACTTTGAAGAAGAATTCAAACTTTAACAACTATTTCGAAACACAGAAAAGTATCACAGCAAATAAAGTAAAGGAGTTCAAGGAAGAGAAAATGAACACAAGATTTATAGTGGTTCGGCTTCGATTAAGCCCATGTCCACTCTTCCACGCCGATAGCGTTAAGGCTGGTTTTCACTATGAATCGAAAAGAGTGTTACAGCCTTATAGCATTGAATTCTCAGTGAAAAAATTCTACCGCTCTCACAAATTCACTCTCTAGAGTTTATCTCTTTTTCGAATACAAGTTTGAGCATTGTATGAGGAAGAATAAGTGATTTGGGAAGCTTCAGACTTTGAAATTCTCCTTTCACGCACACCTCAAATAACTTGAAAAACCTCCTTAAATACTCTTCCATGCCTTTTCGACCGTTGGCGCTCTCTAAAGGAATTCTTCCAATCAACCCCTTGGACAGAATCAATTAAGGAGATCTCGAGCCGTTTGAAGATTGAGATGAAAGTCCGATGATCCCGGTTGCCCATACAATCAAAATCTTGGTTTCCATAGGTAGATTCTTTCTAAATAAACTTGCCTTCCAAAAATGATTTTTCCGTTCCATGATTGATTCCAATAAAGATAACCAAAATGGTAAGTGAGATATCTAACCAGAAAGCCATATATATATATATCATGTTCGTACTGAAACTTTGAAGGAAGAAAAATAATTCTTGAGTCTGATTATGTCTTCGTTCTTCACTTGTGTTTAGTCTGGGTCTTCGTTAGAGTGGGGCAGACTTCTGATATAAGATAGACTTTGAAAGAATTTCGCAAAAGTCTCGTGTTAATAAGAATAGAACTTAAAAAAGTTTTGTCAGCTTTAAAACCTAATAGGAGATTTCTCCAACACTCATGGCCTACACTACTATCACTCTTAATCCTTCCAACTTAGTGGAGATATTGACGATCGAAAAAGCACTGCAGGCTTTATATTTTTCCTGTGTGACACTACTTTCACGTGGTCATCAAAGTGGTATCAGAGCTTACGATTTGTGATCATGGCGTCAACAAACAATCAGCTTCCTCTTCAATACCCTCGTCTTACCAAAGACAACTATGGTAACTAGGCTGTTAGAATGAAAGCTCTACTTGGCGCCTACGTTGTGTGGGAACTTGTTAACACTGGCTATGATGAGCCAAATGATGAAGCTACCTTGAACCAAAACCAGAGGAATGCCTTTGAGAAGGTTCATTCGAAAGATCAATATGCCCTATCAATCATCCATCAAGCTTTAGATGATTCCATATTCGAAAAAGTTTCAAATGCTGCTACAGCTAAGGAGGCATGGGAGATTCTTCACAACACACATCAAGGAGTACAGAAAGTTCAGAAGATTCACCTTCAAACATTGAGAGGTGAATTCAAGGTAATTCATATGAAAGAATCTGAATCGATTGTTGATTATTTCAAAAGAGTTTTGGTGATCATCAACCATATGAAAAGAAACGGAGAAGACGTTTCACATGTTCGTATTGTCAAGAAAATAATTCGGTCCTTAGACAAGAAATACGACTATATTGCTGTGGCAATTGAAGAACTTAAAGACTTGGATGCCATGACGATTGATGAGCTTATGGGTTCATTATAAGCCCATAAAGAAAGGTTCAAAAAGAAAAAGATTGAACCGGTGGAGGAAGTTCTCCAAACACAGTTGACCTTCCAAGATGAGAAGAAGCAAAGAAGAGATCCCTTGCAAACTCGCAAGACAAACCAAGATCGTGATCGTGGTCGAGGCCGAGGCCACTTTCAAGGAAGAGGTCGTGGACAAAGCAGAGGTAATGCTACTCAAAGTGACAGTAGATACCAATATCAAAGAGATGTTCGTGGAAGAGGAAAGAACTCAACAGATCAATGGTATGATAAATCTAAAATTCAATGTTATCATTGTAATAAACTTGGCCATTATGCTTCTGACTACTGGAACAAGGAGAGTAGCAGAGCAGATGAAAAGACAAATTTGATGAATGATGTTGATCAAGTTTTACTATTGGCATTCAAAGAAGATGAAGAAGGTCAAACCGATATGTAGTATCTGGATACCGATGCAAGCAATCACATGTGCAGGAGAAAGGAGATGTTTAGCGAGTTAGATGAGACAATTAAAGGGAAAGTCTCTCTTTTGGTGATAACTCCAAAATTCTTGTCAAAGGCAAAGGTACAATTCTGATTCATTTGAAAAATGGCGCATGTCAATTTATTTCTAATGTTTATTATGTCCAGAAAATGTCAAGCAATATTTTGAGTTTGGGACAGCTTTTTGAGAAAGATTATACTGTTCATATGAAAAATCTTAGTAAAGGTTATACCGTTCATGTGAAAAATCTTAGTCTTCTGCTAAGAGATGGGAATAATAAACTAATTGCGAATGTGAAGATGTCAAAGAACATGATGTTTACTCTCAATATAAAGAATGATATGTCTCAATGTTTGAAGACTTGTGTGGATGATCCTTCATGGTTGTGATATTTGAGTTTTGGCCATCTCAATTTTGGCGGACTCAATTTGCTTTCTCGCAAGAAGATAGTTTATGGCTTACCACATATTGATCATCCCGATCAATTATGTGAAGGGTGTGTTGTCGACAAGCATTCCAAAACTAGCTTTCCGAAGGAAGCGACTTATCGAGTGAAGAAGTCGCTCGAGTTGATTCATTTTGATGTGTGTGGCCCAATCACTCCTCACTCATATGGTAATCATCAATATTTTGTTACCTTTATTGATGATTTTATTCAAAAAACTTGGGTGTATTTTTTACAAGAAAAGATAAAAGTGTTTGTTCTATTCAAACAATTCGAGAACCTGGTGAAAAGGAGAGCAACTATTTTATCAAAGCTATGAAGACTAATCGTGATAAAGAATTCATTTCAGTCATATTTAACAAATTCTGTGAAGATCATGGTATTCGGCGTTTCTTGACGGCTCCGTATTCTCCTCAGCAAAATGGCATAACTGTTAGAAAAAATGAACCATCCTTGACATGGTTCAAAGCATATTAAAGAGCAAAAATTTGCGTAAGGAGCTTTGGACTGAAGCTGTTTCGTGTGTGGTCTATCTTCAAAATATATGTCCCACATTCAGACTCAAAGGTGTAACTCCACAGGAAGCATGGACCGGGAGAACACCAAGTGTTTCACACTTGAGAATTTTCGGGAGCATTGTGTATGCTCATGTGCCGAACCAAAAAAGACCGAAACTAGAAGACGAGCAAAAAGCTCATCTTTATTGGGTATGACTTCCCATCCAAAGCCTATCAATTATTTGATCCTAACACTTTGAAAGTGTATATAAGCAGAGATGTCAAGTTCAATAAAGATGGCATGTAGGAAGACAACCCAAAAAATGAAGTGAATACTTGTAGTGATACCCATCAAATGGAGTCGAAGGATCATTGTACACATTCTTCTCTAGTATTTTCTTCAAGTTCATCATCACCAACCTCTTCAAACGGTGTTGATGAACTGTTAGTGCCAAGATCAAAGAGATTGTCTAACATTTATGAAGTTACTGATGAGGTTCACCTTGTATGTCTTCTTGCAAATTATGAACCAGTTGTCCATAATGATGTGGCCAAAGAAGAAAAATAGAGAAAAGCCATGAATGAAGAAATTGATGCCATTAAGAAGAATCAAACATGGGAGCTTGGTGATCTACCAAAGAATAAGAAATCGATTGAAGTTAAATGGGGGTACAAGGCCAAGAAGAACCAAAAAGGAGAAGTGACAAGATACAAGGCTAGATTAGTCACGAAGGGGTACAAACAAAAAGCTAGAATCGACTATAATGAAGTTTTTGGCCCTGTCATCCGCATGAAAACGATTATATTGATTATTTCTATCGTTATTCAAAGTAATTGGCGAATTTATCAAATGGATGTCAAATCAGCATTTTTGAATGGCATTCTTGAAGAAGAGATTTATGTTGAACAACATGAGGGGTTTGTTGTGAAAGGTCATGAAGATAAAATGTTGAAGTTGAAGAAAGCTCTATATGGGCTTAAACAAGCACCAAGAGCATGGAATTCTAGAATCGATACATATTTCAAGGTGAATAGATTCTCTCAATGTCCATACGAGCATGCACTCTACTTGAAGCAAGAAAAATGTAATGCTCTATTCGCCTGTTTATATGTCAATGACATTGTTTTTATAGGAAATAATCCGACGATGATTGATACTTTTAAGACATCGATGGTGAAAGAATTTGAGATGACCGATAATGGTCTCATTAATTATTTCCTTGGGATCAAAGTAAAGCAAAGTGCCGATGGGATTTTTATTTCCCAAAAAGGATATGTAGAAAATATCCTTAAAAAATTCAACATGAAGAATTATACTCTGATCAATACACCAATGAAGTGTGAAACCAAGCTTTCAAAGTTTGATGATGGTGTTGATGTTGATTCAACATATTATAGAAGCTTGATTGGGAGTTTGAGATATTTGTTATGCATGAGATTGGATATTACGTATAGTATTGGAATTGTGAGTCGATATATGAAGAAGCCGAAGTCATCTCATCTTAAAGCTGTAAAAAGGATACTTTGGTACATCAAAAGTACTACTTCTTATGGCCTACACTACTATCACTCTGAATCCTTCCAACTTAGAGCTTATTCAGATAGTGATTATGGTGGAGATATCGACAATCAAAAGAGCACTACAAGCTTTGTATTTTTCCTATGTAACATTGCTTTCACGTGGTCATCAGTGACACCTTGATATATCCACAGAAACTTTTAACTTGAAACGAATGACTAATGATTTGCATCCTTGCTTGATGGTGTTGGCTGACATGACCATCTATGTTTGGAGAAGACATAAGATTGTGCAAAGTCTTCCATCTAGCAAGCATACTCTTGGCTTTGGAAAGGTATGTTTAAGCAAGCAAGGAATGAAGTTTTTGGTCCTCAATTTATTTTTATGGAATAACTTTAAATGAAAACACTTACAACTCATACTACTCAAGGAAGAGAACGAGACGAGTAGGTTTTTCTTTTCTTCATTTTATTTCACCTTGTTCAAAATGATCTTATCTAGCATTTCAAGGAGATATATCCCTTAGACTTTACAAAACATTAAGCTTGACATAGAGATACAAACAAACTCTTGAAAGTAACACTATAAGAAAGATTCTTAAATCCGTGCACTAGTCTTAAGAGTCGAACAGACATTGACATTAAACTTATAAATCGACAACCAAGTAGCCGATCGACAACCATGAAATTGACAACTTGCCCTCTACATCCATAACCTTTCCGCATAATCGGCAACTCCAATTCATCAAATTATAGCCGAAATGAATTTGGTTTAATTATTAATACTCCCTATTACACCAAATTCTCTTCCATCAATCATTCCAAGCAAACTTTTGAACTTTCAAAAAGCATCAATCTTAAAAATTTGATTAAAAATATCTACTAATCGATCTCTCGTCTCCACATGTGAAATTTAAATTTCCTTCTCTCTCACTTGCTCTCGAATGAAGTGAAATCGAACATCGATATGTTTGCTTCGTTCATGAAAAACTAGATTTTTTGCCAAAGCAACAGCAAAAATGTTATTGACAATTTTTTATATTGCTTTTGTCTGCTCCTAATAAAAGAGAATATGGATGAAGCATGAAAGATACTAGCTATTATTTATAATATGCTTTAACGCTCCACCTAATCTGGAGCTTCCAGCTTGCATATCACATGTGTAACTTTCTTCCTAAGATTTACCAAAGCACCATGGTAAATAAACCTTACACTAGCTGAGAGATGCCCCATAAGCCGGACCTTACACAACAAAATTAAATGTGGTCCACATCATACCAGATCTTACAAGTGTTGAAGTAGTACATGATCATAAACTTGACACCACATTCTCACAAAATCTTGATAAAACCATTTGGAAACCTAATTTGAATTGTGCAAACTCAACTATATCACTCCACCACACTGAACTTTGGCTGCTTCTTGAAGGTATGCTTGAGTACGGTGGTCATAGTTTCCGGGACAATTGACGGCAACCTTGATCGTCATTTAACGCTGACTCGAAATTGAAAAGGAATTCCATAATGAATAACGTCCCCGTAGGCTTTGTTAAGTGTTAATTTAAATTTCTTGAGATGAGGTGCTGCAGATTGGAGCACTTAGGGCACCGATCGGGGATTGTGAGAGGCGGAGGATGATGATGCTGTCCTTGAAGAAAACTGGTTTTGGCTGCTCTCAATGGCGAAGACCAGTGGTCTCAGTGTCAGAGTAGAAACTATATGGCAGAAACATAGGGTTGTGGTTTTTAAGACCAACCACACGAAGAAAGATAAAGATAGGATTTCGATTTGGGTCCCCCTCTTAGTCTTTCTTAGTGGCTTTGATACCATGTAAGTATTTTAGCATATCTAATAAAGGGGGAAAAGTGTCAAAAAAGTCTTAAATCTATTGCATTTGTGTCAATTTAATCCTAAACTTTTTTATTTTTTGCCAATTTAATCCTATACCCTTTGATCTAGTGTCAATTCAATTATTTAATCCTATACCCTTTTATCTAATGTCAATTCAATTATTTCGATTAATTTTAATAGAATTTTGCTAATGTTGATGTCGGTTTGCTTACGTGGCTCGGTCAGCGCTGACGTTGATAACTTTTAATCGTATTTTATTTTTTATTCATTTTTTCCTCTTTCCTTTTTTTTTTCTCTTTCTTTTGTTTTTCCCCTTCCCTTCCTTCTTCCTCCGGTCGATCGCCGATCAGTGACTAGTTAAAGGTGAGGGCCCACAAGGTCGACCATGACCTCACCGGCCACTAGCGAGCTCACCAGGGGTTGTGAGCGTAGCCTCACCCATGGGCTGTGAGGGTCGAGCCTCACTAGACATGGGCAAGGTCGAACCTTGCTAGTGACTGGGCAAGGCTTAACCCTCGCCAACCTTGCGCGAGGCCGTGAGGCGAGCTCGCCGGCCCTCACATTTGGCCTGTCGCTGACTGATGACTAGCTGGAGGAAAAAGGAAGGGAAGGGGAAAAACAAAGGATGGAGGGGGAAAAAATAGAAAATAAAAAAATAAAATTAAAATATTAAAATATTATTAAAAGTTATTTATGTCAGCACTGGCATGCCATCTAAGCCCACTGACATCAACGCCAATAAAATCCAACTAAAATTAGTCAGAATAATTATATTAGCACCAAATCAAAACGTTTATCACTAAATTGGTATCAATACAATAAATTTAGGAATTTTTTGACATTTTTCTCCCAAAGAGAATATACTAAAACCTTACATCTTTACTATCAATAATAGAATATATAGATGAATGTATTCATAAAGTATGACACCATGTTGAGGGGAAAATTGTCGTGTATTTCCATTAAGCTTAGATTGGTGTAAATTCTAGAAGATATACTTGCAATAAAAGAAATACATACAATAAACTTTCCAACTTCTAACGATGGGTTTCCAAAACTTCCAAAACCAATAGCCCTATATTAAGATAATAATTATCACTTACCAACTCTAACTAATATCCATAAATATATTGCGACACTTTGTACCGTCAACAAAATGACACGATTCTTCTCTTTTTTTTTTTTTGGTCAAAAAAAGGACACCGTTACTCAGGAAGAGTATACAAATACCAGCCTGTCAACTCAGAAAAGACTTCCGACCAAAAAAAAAAACTCAGAAAAGACTAGACAACTATTGGGGCCACAGAATTAGGGTAATAAAGGTCATAATGAGCGAAAGGTTGGGTTCCTCATAGTTGTGATTGGTGAGTACCGCCCTAAACATGCGCCTCTACTTGGGACGTGACACTAGTAATGATTTATTTGCCACTCAAGCGATTTGATTGTACAGGCATGAAACATATTCTATCTGCTCATTCGGAATATTAATTCAGTATCCCTTATGTGAGTCGGGATGGTCCGAAGGAGAATGCAAGGGTAAAGCAGGGTGGTTTACATCAGCATTTGTGGAGAGGCGCCAGAGATTACCAATCAATGTATGAATGCAGAGGTTTACTGATCTGTACCGGTCTGTCTATAATTATTTTTTACCCGTCAATGGCCATGTAACAGTTGCTGTTCATGTTATGCCTGTCAACAACGACACCTCAATGCAATCTGCTATTGAATTCGTTGCAGTTCTTCTCTTGAATATGCTTGCATTTCCTCAACAGCACAACTCTTAATCGCAAAGGGGACTCGGACTACTGACTAGTATTGTCTGGATGATTTATCTTTTCCTGCCTTTGTTGTTTCAAGCCTTGAGTTTCTCATATATCGACAAGTCAAGCGCGAGAGAATTGGTATCCTAGGATTCTCTGTGTGGCCCTTGTAGGTTTCACATTATCCAGGACCAGAGCAATCTAGTCCTGCAACAGCTGCATTCAATTTGCCAAAAAAATTAACTGTACAAAAACGTGTTCTCATCTTTTTGAAGTGTGGTCTCAGGAAGATTCTTATATGAGTATTTTCTACAACAAGAAAAGAATTGCAAGGTTATCTCATTTAATTATACTTGGCTGTAAATAGATAGCCTTCGTACTGCATCCAAAAGCCCTGCCACCGTTTCTTGATCCCGTCTTCACTTTGAAGCACTCGCATGAAGTGCCACCAACGACGCATAAGCGCCGCCAGTTATCTTCATCAGAGCGTCGTGTCTACCCTGCTCGGCAATGACTCCATTCTTTACAACTGCAATAATATCGGCATTCTTTATCGTCGTAAGGCGGTGAGCGACAACTACAGTTGTCCGATTTACCATAACCCTGTCCAGTGCCTCTTGCACAATCCTCTCCGATTCCGCATCCAACGCACTCGTAGCTTCGTCGAGCAGAAGTATCTTAGGATTCTTCAAAATAGCCCTAGCAATAGCTATCCTCTGTTTCTGCCCACCAGATAATTGCACTCCTCGCTCACCGACTGATGTGTCATAACCTTGAGGCAGGGAAGATATAAAGTTGTGTGCATTTGATGACTTTGCGGCGGCAATGATCTCGTCCTCAGTGGCGCCACCTTGCTTACCATAAGCAATGTTGTTGCGGATTGTTTCGTTGAAGAGGATAGGCTCTTGGCCTACCAAACCTAGCTGTTGCCTCAGCCAACTAAGCTTGAACTTTTGGAGCTGCACATGATCTAAAAATACACGGCCGGAATCAGGATCATAAAATCTCTCTATGAGACTAATCACTGTTGATTTCCCACTGCCGCTTTCTCCAACTAAAGCAACAGTCTGCAAGGAAAAGTTTCATGGTTCAGTTTTCTTCAATAACTTCAAATCAAACTAAATATTTAGTGTCAACCATTTTCACAAACGCAATCAGTAACCTGTTGAACGTCAAACCATACGCGGTCTTCTAGTTTTAATGTCATCTGGACTGTTAAGTTGTATTTGAACTTTTTACACACGCAAAACTGCTCAAGTGTTCAAGATATTAACTTTAAATTCCAAATCTAAACATAAGCATAATGTTCCATAATATTGAAGTAGATATTCTTCTTTGTCAGTGAAATCAACAGTTTCTGATAAACTAGCCGTGACCAGAGAGAGAGAGAGAGAGAGATGGTTGATGCTGTTACCTTGCCGGCGGGGATAGTCAGGGACAAGTCCTTGAAGATTTGGACATCTGGTCTTGTTGGATATTTGAAACTGACATGTTCCAACTCTATGTTTCCAGTTACACTCTCCAATGTAATTCCTTCATCGTTGCTCGAGTCTATCTGAGGCTTGCTATCCAAAATGGAAAAGATCGAAGCAGCCGACTCTTTGGCCTTGTTAGTATCTGGGGCCAAGGCGCTGCTCTGGGAAACCCCAACTGCCGAAATTGTTAAAGCAAAGAACACCTGCAGATCTCAACGGTCAAAAGTACATCATCTTGAGAAGGTTTATTACATAAAGAGAGGGGCCCCAAAAGAAGAATAAAACTCCCAAACCTTTTACCTTGAAAACTTCTGAAAAGTTTGCTTTCCCGTGTTGCACCAGTATAGCACCAATGTAGAACAGGAAGGCATTTACGCAGTAGAGGGCAAAGAAGGAGAAGCCAAATCCGATCCCACTCACAACCCCAAGCCGGACGCCCTGCTCCTTTGGGCCTTGACATTTTTCTTCATACAGGTCCATTACCTTGCTCTCAGCACAAAAGGACGCCACCGTCCGGATGCCACCAACCGCATCATTCGCCACTTGACTAGCTTCCTCGTATTTCTCCTGTAACATGGGAATACAGAAAGTGTCATGTGAAATCATGTGCGAAGCATAAACAATAGGGAACAGTTAGAACTGGCATACAGACCTTGGCATCAGCACTGAAACCCTTCAGGAATTTGGCTTGGATAAATCCTTGAGCGAGTATCAAAGGTGACACTGCAAAAACTATGAGAGCCAACATCCAGTTTGCTATGAATGCTATGAGCAATCCTGCTATAATTGTTGCAACATTTTGGACAATCAGAGCTAATGCGTCGCCAACTAGACTCCGCACTGTTGATGCATCAGTGGACAATCTTGCACCAACTGCACCACTGCAGAGTTTAAGAGAAAACAAGATTATTAGGACGTCATGATGGTGCATAACCTTTGACTTTATCAAGCACACTAGCATTAAACATGCTAATACTTTGAAAGGGCAGAAGTATGAAGATGAATGTAGCACACCTTGAGTTAGCAGGATCATCAAACCAACTAATTTGTTGGTGTACAACCTTCTGAAAACTCATATATCGTATCCTCCTAATTAACTTGCCACCAGCAACTCCGAAGAAATAGTTCTGAAGTGGTATGGCTAAAGGGTGAGGCATCCCATACCGATGTAAACAAGCGCCCAGAAATTGGCATCTTTCTTTAGTTGGTCCGCAGGTTCATAGAACATTTTGATAGCAGTAGACAGCAAGAGTCCAAATATCGGAAACACCACTCCGTGTACCAAGGCTGCAAGGGATGCAACAACCAGAACCGGCAACTCTGGCTTGTTCAAATATGCAAGACGTCTCATGGATACACTCTGACACTTCTCATTGTCCAGTTCAGTTCTCTCATATTGTTCCTCCTCTCCACCCATCTCGACGAGATCAAATGGACCAGGAACACCATAGCTGAGAGCAAAAGACTGGCGGCGTCCTGATGAACCTCTGCTTGTAGATTTCCTCATGGATGGTCTACCGGATGAGTTTTGCTAATGGTTCTAACCAGTAGCTTGTCGGCTTCAAAACTCGGCCCGAATTTAGTATCTACCTGGCCAAGTTTTTCATCGGTGGCTTTGTTTCCTTCTTGCAAACGGACAAGCTGCGAGTAGCCCCCCTCAGGGTCTTGGATCAGCTCCTCATGAGTCCCTAAATGTTGGATTCGAGCATCTCAAGGTGAATTAGTAGCACAAAAGAGATGATAAGAATATGTCAGATGAGGTTGAAGCATTAGTTTACCTTGCTCCACTATCTTGCCACGGTGCACAACTGCAATGATGTCTGCAGTTCTGATAGTCGTCAAGCGATGTGCAACTATAACAGTAGTTCGGTTCGTCATGACATTCTCCAAGGCATCTTGAACGACTCGTTCAGACTCTGCATCAAGCGCACTTGTTGCTTCATCAAGGAGGAGAATTCTCGGGTTCTTTAGAATGGCCCTTGCTATGGCAATTCGCTGCTTTTGTCCGCCGGATAATTGTGCCCCGTGCTCTCCAACCATTGTATCAAGGCCCTACAGACGCATTCCACGGTCAAGATTATTCCCTCGAAACATCTCATCAGAAGTTAACATACAAGTAAATAAAGCTTTCTCTTCATCTGATTGATGGCTTTATTAGAGAGAACTTAGACAAAACATCAGATGAGAAATTTCAATAATGAGCAGTATACTATGATAAATCTCTCTTTACTTTTGTCTCTGTATGGATGAATGAGCATATTGTAAGCATAACTTCTTTTCTGTATCAAGTCAAGCTCCTTTTTGTAGAGTTCTTTTCATAACCTAAGAATGAATACTCGTGCAAAGTTCAGATCAAACGAACAAGGTACCTTCGGCAGCTTGTCAATAAATTTTGCAGCGTTGGCAAGTTGAATCGCTTTTCTGATTTCCTCATCAGTTGCATTTTCCTTTCCATAGGCTATGTTCTCTCTTATAGTTGTTAAAAACAAGACTGGTTCCTGACCCACTAATCCAATTTTCTCCCTGATCCACTTAAGCTGAAGCTCCTTCAAATTGACACCATCGATCAGTACTTCACCAGAATCAGGATCATAGAATCTCTCAAGCAAGCTGATGACTGTGGATTTCCCACTGCCACTTTGACCGACTAGAGCTGCAGTTTTGCCACTCCGTACTGTCAAAGAAAATCCAGCAAAGATTTGCACGTCTGGCCTCGCAGGGTACCTAAAATGAACATCCCTAAGCTCAATGTCGCCTTTTATATTTTCCAATATCCTTCCAGAGGTGTCATAGGAGTCGATAAGTGGTTTTCTATTAATGGTCTCAAACATCTTGTAGGCTGCAGCTTTTCCTGATGCAAATGCATTTATGCAAGGAGATGTCTGGCCCAAGGACCTACAGACCAAGAAATGTCCATTCGAGAAAGATGAGAGTTTCTTCTGTAAATTGGCAGACTGATAAAAAAGGAGATAGAAGAAAGAGAAAGCACAGCGCTCACATTCCGCCGACCATAATGGCCATAATGACATTGATGATTTGCCCGCCATTGTATCCTTTCTCTATGATCAATTTAGATCCGTACCACACAGCAAGTCCGTAAGTGCAGAACACAATTAACATCATAACTCCAAGTCCCATGCCTGAGACAAACCCTTGGTTTACGGTAGATTTATATGCAACTTCCAGCTCGCTGTCATATTTTTCTATCGCTCTCTTTTCACCAGTGAAGGATGCAACCTAGTGGTGAAAAAGAAAGAAGATTAAAACTGGGACAAAAAGATATACATAATTGCATATAAGTTTTCAGGTTCATAAATCTCCCTACTACTGACCGTTCTGATGGCCCCGACTGTCTGCTCCACAACATTTCCAGCTGCTGCATAGGCAATCTGCCCTTGACTCGACATTTTGGACATGATCAATGACATAGCCCCCCAGCAATCACGATGAGAGGAATGCAAGAGAGGAGAACCAAGGAAAGAAGCCATCCTTTTGTAAAAGCGACCGCAAAACCTCCTAAGAATGTTGCCAGTAGTTGTACAAACTTACCAACCTACAAGTTACGATGAAATTTCACGAGTCAATTGTGTGCATATGACAATACTTTCCCAATCGTCATGTTTTTACCGGTACAATCATGAAGAAAGAGCAAGCGCTAGCCTTTTCTCTACCTTTTCTCCCATTGCGTCCTGAATGAGAATGGTGTCTCCTGACATCCTCCCAATGACCTCTCCAGTCGTTGTTTCAGTGTCGAAGAAGGCGATGTCCTGTCTTAGTATTGTTTTCAAGTACGAACCTCGAATCCGCGTCGCTTGCCTCTCTCCAGTGACCATCCAACAAGCTACCTCTGCAACACATGCAGCAATTAAGCCTTTAATTGCAGATCTTACGGAGAAGCTAGATAAGATGCGGCCATCAAAAAAGAAAGAATATGACCATAGAACCCGAAACTAATTAAGCATTACAGAGAGCTTTCGGTGTCATGCTACATTCTATGTTACTGTCAGTAAATATGATTCTGCCTAGACCTGAACAACATGGATAGATCCTGAAACCACATCAAACAGAACATAACTTTCTTTTGACTCCCCATTTGTGCAACAAAGAGACAAACCTAGTGACTTGACCAAGTATAGACATACTCAAGCACGGTAATGTTAAAGAAATGTTGTGAAGACAGAATCCAGTTGCACTTACGGAGAAAAGAAACGACTGCGGTACCGAGAGCCAAGTACAAAAACAAGACGGCCACCTGAAAGTCAAAGAGGTATAATCATTGACCACTAGCAAACATACATAAACATGTACAGGATAGAAGGACTTTTCTGGTATCTCCATTGCGGCATCCTGCTCAGGATGGTGCATAGAGTTAGAAATGTGGATATTAGTGAATTCACCGCAACTGAAAAACCAATGTCTTTCCTTCTCAGCCATAAGATTAATCAAGTGGTGAAATTAACTCTTGAAATAAAATATGACAGAAGGGCACATGCGCAAGTGAAATCTAAACAGAAAATCGGTACCTTCGTGAGAAATAAAAATGTTTTTTTTCAAAAGAAAATAGGTACCGATTATACCTAATTAATAAATGCGTGCTACTATGCTAATCAGCCAAAACATATGACTAAGTTAAAGTCAAACCAGAACAGAACTTGTAAAGCATTAGCTTCCCTAAATGAGATGTTTTCCTCCATTAATTCCTTCTGTTTCCTTTTCTTGAAAAAGCCCAACAAAATGCAGAACATAAAAAGAGTCACACGGTTCTCCTCACGTTCATACACGTGACAGCTATAGAGCATTTCACAGGGAAAATGAGATCTTGCAAGGTTCACCTCGAAACCCAGAAAAGTATGGATCCCGATTTCGAGCGCTTTCTTGATAATTGAACATAATCACCCATCGAAGCTTCAGACAAGCAATGCCCGATTTCCGGGTGGCAAAAGAAATCCGACCGGTTCAAAAAGAATAAGAGCTAAGCACGATAGACATATATATACCTTGGAGACTTCCTTAACGACGTGGTCGCGGTCGGAGGAGCCGAAGGAGTTGATGAGCTTCCCGAATATGAGCGTCATGAGGGGCTGGGCGAGGCCGTTGGCGCTGGCGGCGATGGTGCCGACGACCATGTAGAGGACGTCGAGGCGGTCCGCGAAGGCGAACAGCTTGAAGAAGGACACCTTCTGGTCCATCCCTTTGTTCCCGCCGCCCTCCGGCTGCTCCGACCCATTGCCTTCGTTCATGGTTCCGCCGCGCTCTCTTCCTCTAGAAAACAAATGAATGGCCCTCTAATAAAGATCAACGAAGGAGGAGGAGGAGGAGAAGAAGAAAGCCACCGCCAATGCGGCAAAATGCAACGAGAACGGGCGACTTCGGGACAGAGCCACGCGGAACAAGCCGAGAACGAGGGCGGACAAGAAAAGGCGCGCACGTATATTACGTATACCAGCAACATGAAAAGGAAACGCCGGATTCACCGGCGTCTGACGTGCTGAAAATGTGGTCTGGAGACGAAGAAGAGAGAGAGAGAGAAAGAGAGAGAGACGTACCGAATTCACAAGCGGACGGTGCAGAGAGAGAGAGAGAGAGGTGATTCTTGGTTTGTGTTTCTGAGAGACCAGGAAAGAGGTCGATGGAGATGGAAAGGTGAAGCGCGCATGTAATGCATCTATATATAAGCAAGTGATTTTCTTGATGCCGAGGGGGCTGTCCCGTTGTCTATTTTAATCGACGGTCACGTGGCCGAGGAGGGGGGGTTCCCAGAAACGAAGCCCGACATGACACCCAAGAAATCCAAAAGGTGCTTGCGCACTTCAGCTTCTAGAAGGTTTTACCTCTTTCCCCCGACGAAAGTGCTCTTGTAGTGTTTGACCCCACCTTTTATTTTGTTCGTTTTTGCTCCTGTTGACCTAAGATGAGAAGCCCTAAAATGGTGCTGCAGCTTTTCCTCCTCTGTTTCGGGCGTATTTTCGCACGCGCCTCGTGCGCGGGGTCCCCGGATGTCGGGCGCAGATATTTTGCAGCTAGAGATGAGTGGAGACAGGATGTTTACGACTGATTGAACAGATGTCGAAGGCGGATGATGATCCAGCCTTTCCTTCTTTTTTAATGAGATTTTTGTGGAGTTTGATTTGGCTTCTGGAAGACTGCCTTACTGGACATGACAATGTATCCACCGGCGTAGTTACATTCCCCCTAATTCGTATGCGAAATTCAATTTCTTTTTTTGGTTATTTAGTGAAATGATTATGCCCTACAGGTCATGAATCAGGAAATCCAAGCCTTCTATTTATGCAGATGATCCTAATTTAAAACAGTTTGGCAACAATTGATAGGATGAATACAAAATCCCTCGACATATCCCAATCAATTTCGACTAGCCCGAGTTTCAAAATAGGGTATGGGTGTGTATGGTGTTTTTTTAGTCACAAACACACTTCTATTTTCCAAGTAACATTTAAAGTTACAGTACCCTCTAATTGTCTTTTTACATTCCCCATGCAATTTATTATATATATATATATATATATATTTATATTGGAAGATTAAAGGGAACATAGAACCTCAACGGGTTTAAAGGAAGTAATTGCTCATTTTTTATATCTAGCCATTAATTTATTCCAAATACCTAAATGTGCACTGTCAAGTTCATCACATAAATGTAAACAAAGACTCTATTTATTTAGCAGAAAATAAAAAATTTGAAAAATATTTTTCTTAAAAATAATTGGTCATATTGTTTATAAAAATGAATAAACAAAAAAAAATCATTATTCACGAAAATATTTAGACATAATTACTTATTTCCACCAATTATTTTTAGAAATAATCTTTTTCAATTCATTTATTTTCTACGAAATAAATGCACCCGAAAGTATTACCTTGACTCTCTCAATTTCTGGTGCTAAGTTCAATTTAAGGTCTTAAATTCAATTGCAAAACCTCAAATATTATTAAAATGAGGATTGATGCAAGGTCCACAATACTCAGCACAATATTATGTTATATAATCATCTCGTCCACCTCCTTCCTTTACATTTTTCGAGCCTTAATCGATAAGAAAACCCAGAAAAGTGAAGAAAAGAAAGAATTTTCTATACAACATCAATGGGGCTAGAGTTCGATCAAGGTGCAATGATTCAATCTTTGGGGAACATACAACGGTTGGATCACGAAAGAATAGGTCTAGATCACTCAAATATACAGGCAATACGCACGGCACATCTGTGCAAAAAGTGTAATAAAATGCATCATAGCAATAATAATTCCTTAAAACTTTCACATAACTCCATTCGAATTGAGCCAACATCAGTGTCCCTTCCGAAACCATGTACGAGATTTTCACCTCATACAATCCCTCCCTCACGTGAAAAAGATCTTTTAGAACATCAAACGGGTCGGATGGGGAGGATCGGTCACTCGAGAGAGACCACAAATCGTACCGGCCAAGCATTAAAAACAAATGGCAAAGTTGGGAACAAAGAAAGCCAAAGGGCGCGTCCAATCTTATCTTCTCCGCAAAGCGTGTGGCCCGCCGCTGTCGCCACTTGTCGATAGCAAGTAACCCTACAAACCCTGTCCTATCGTTTACCGCGTTGAGAACCAGGGCAGAAAAAGACACAGAAAACGTCTTGCCGTTTCTCCTCGAGAAAGAATGCAATGGAGGAAGAGCGGTGACGCCACTGAGTGCGTCACCCGCTCTCTCGCCGGCGATTTTATTGGTTGCAACGATGGGTCGTCACCAACCTGGAGGAACAGAGCGTCTGGTCAACGGGTTCTGTCAAACTCTCGTTGACGCGTGGAGTGCGAGCAATCCGCGAGCGTCATTGATGACCTCTTGCGAAGGGCTTCTCGAATCAAAGGATGATGTTGGCTGGTTTGCACTCTCTTAATGATGCTTTTAATTAGCTACAAAACAGGCCCCCATGTGTGTGTTGTATTAAATTGAAATGCATATCTAAGTCGTAAATTCTTCTAGATACGTCTTTGCGTTGCGGGGCGTTTGATTAATGATCCAAGATCTCGTGAAATTCGAGGTAAAAAGTTTGATCGAATCTATCGGAGGATTGGCTTTATGGACCGGAGAGGATTTGGATCGGATCAATGATGGTCCGATCTAAATTGACTCATTCATATTTGGCGTAACTCATTTTACTTAAATATTTTCATATTTTACTTAAGTTACAAAAACGTGTACTCAAACTAAGGTAAGAGTGAGAAGTAAGCAAGATCGACTAAAGATGAGAGAAAATAAAAGAGAGATATGGAAATGGGTTGGATCTAAGTAACTTATAAACTCATTTAACACTCATATTATATGAGACTTTATCATCCTAAACCCATTTACGACCCACAACTAAATATAAATATCTTATATAAAAACTTAGCCTATCGATTACACAACCATTCCTATACATATATTTATGATGTTTCTAGAATGTTGAAAAGGCACATAGGAGATGAGATCAGCATGTGCTATCTAAGCACTTTATTTAACTATTCGTTATTTAATTATTTACTCATCATTCCTATACATATATTTATATATTCGAGTTATTTAAGATGTTTCTAGAATGTTGAAAAGGCACATAGGAGATGAGATCAGCAGGTGCTATCTAAGCACTTTATTTAACTATTCGTTATTTAATTATTTACTCATCATTATTCAATGAAGAATTCGACAAATCATGTTAAAAAGCACCACCCTTGCATCGAAGTCCTTGACCTCAAGAGCTTTAGATGATCGGTCGAGCTACATGAAAGCCATATTCTCCCTGGTCATGTTTAAGAAAGAAATATTACCCAAAAAAAAATCATCTCAAAATTTGCATTCATATGTCAAAAATCATTCTCGCTTTATAAAAATTTTTAATTTGCATCTCCTCAAAATTGAAAAGCTCCGTTTTTGGGATGTGAAGTGAGAGAGAGAGATTCCAACACCGTCGTCGATGCCCCTCGCCGTCAACATCACCCCCGCTTCCTCACGGAGCTTGAGCTCCATGACAAAGCTCGCTTGCAAACAAGATCTAGCAGACGAAACCGAAAGAGCAGTTTGAACAGGAGACCGTGGATTGCTCCTAGGGCAAAGGTAATTTGGGCATGAAAAAGCATGGTGTTTGTGAACGAGTGGGAATGCCAGGATGCAAGTGGGTACGAAAAGACGAAACTCGAGATGCACGGTACTTTTTTAAAAGCGACGGATCGTATTCGATATGTAGATCCAAATCTCGGGTGGCATATCGCAATTATCCAAAAGAAGGAGGAAAAAAAAATCTATCTTTGCCTTTTCTTTTCCTTGTTCTTTTCTGTCCTTGTAGAGAGGGTCAATCCCGTGAACCATCCTCAACCACTTCACCAGACTGGCTTCGGAATTTGAAGGTTTTCACTCAAAAGTCGTGTGTTGAGTTGTGAACGTGAAGGATGGGGTCCGAGCAAATCTTGATGACCCCAAAAACGTCATCCTTGACTTTTTTTGCGTAGAGTTTTCCCCGATCTAGGACGGTGTTGTACAGCTGGTTGGCATCTTCTTAATTGTTCCTTCGGCTAAGGTGGAACTAGAGAACGTGTTTACTCCTTTGGCTAGCAAAAGGACACTAGAAATGTAGGTGGAACGAGAGAAAAACGTTTGAAAAATCCAGATTGGTTTTTGATGAGGCATTTGAATTCCAATTCGGGGAAGCAGTACGTTAGGATGACTTGAGGATCGACCCAACATGCCCATCCGCGACTAGAGGAAAAGCGTCGGAAATGTCTTAAACCTATTACATTGGTGTCAATTTAATTCTAAACATTTTATTGGTACTAATTTAATCCAAAATATTTTAACATAATGTCAATTTAGTCATTTCAGCTAATTTTCACTGGATATTGTCAACGTGAATGCCGGTCGGCTTACGTGGCATAGCTAGCCGGCGTCCACGCTAGCAATATTAGGGCCAAAATTAGCCAAAATGATTAAATTGGCTTAGATCAAAAGGTTTATGACTATATTAGTACCAATAAAAGATTTATGACTAAATTTGCATGAAATTATAGGTTTAGGATTATTTTGATACTTTTATGCTACGCCCCATCTTCTCTCCACCTTGTGCCCTCTCTTTGCCCTCGACTACTTTCTCTCTCTCTCCCTCTATATATATTATGCCAAGGCCTCCATGAAGATAAATAAAAAGTAGAGAAGATGAGAAGACAAAGCCCAGCACATCAGCTCCAAAATGGCTAGCAGTAGCATTTTGATAAAATAATATTGACAATTAAGCTCCATTTCTTTCTTAGAAAATAATTTTCAATAAAATATTTTCTGAATTTTTTTACATTTGTTTCACGAAAAACGAATTGATTAGGATAAAAATTTCCTTGAAGGGACAAAAGCCCTCTAAGATAAGGGAAAATAATTTCCACTTTCGAGAAATAGTCAAATACCTTTTCCTTTTATTTTTTTCTTTTATTTTTTATCTTTTTTTAAAAAATAGATTTTTCAATTTTATTTTTCTTTTTTTATTTTTTCTTTTCTTTCTTTTTCTTTTTCTTATTTTTTTCAATTCTTTATCTTTCCTTTTCTTCTTCATTGACTCGATCGCTAGCCACGACAATGGCGGCAACCGACCACAAGCAATTGGAGCCTCGCCATAGGCTGGCAAGGCTCGAGCTTGCCATATTCCAACAAGGTCAAGTCCAGCCTTATCGACCTATGCAAGCTCGAGCCCTCCAGATTCTACCACTTGGGCGAGGCTCAAGCTTCAGCAAAGATCACCACACATTAGCAAGGCTTTGGTGACCTCCGAAAGGCTCAAGCCTCGCCTCACTCGCCATATCTAATGAGGCCCCAACTTGCCCGACCGACCTTGAGCAAGTTCGGGTCTTACCGATCCGCTACCAGGCAGGTGGCTCAAGCCTTGCTCAAGGTTGCCAAACGTCTTGACGTCACCAGACTTCACTAAGGCCTTGGTGACCTCTAGCAAGGCTCGAGCCTCGCCTAGGTGGCCAAATATTGTGAGCTCAAACTCGCCCGTGTCAGGCGAGCTTGGCTTCATCGGAATCTAGCGAGCTTGAGCCTCGCCAACCTATGGCAAGGGCTCTAGCTCACCTATGACCATTTGTTGGCCACAGCGCAACCGGCCAATGAAGAAGAAAAAGAAAGAAAAGAAAATGAATAAAAATTATTGAAATGGGTGCATGGGGGAAAATATTATTCTTACTAAACAACGAAAAATATTTTCTAATTCATTTTTAGGTTTTAGCCGAACCGCGAGATAATATGGTTATTTTCTAGAAATGACTTCCTAAAAAATATTTTCCGAAACGCCATATTTTTTGTGAAATGAGCAGAGTCCTAATATGTGAATTATTATTGCATCCATGCTAATGTGAAAAAAAAAAAAAAAATATTTATCATTGGATATGTCATATGTGAATGGATGTAGTTGCACAATTATCTGCAAGCATATACATTTGTATACTTGAGTTGCTTCATATGTTCATTTAATGTATAAAATGCCCACTATGAGGAAGATCTTCGCTAGCTATGCAAGCACTTTATTCACCTATTCATTATTTATATTTTCATTCTTTAATCAATTAAGATTTGAGATATAAAAAAAAAAAAAAAACAAAAATCCGCCATGCATCGAAGTCCTTGTACTTAGAGCTTTAGACGATGGATCAAGTTTAGTGAAAGCCATATTCTCCATGTTCTTATTTTAAAAAGGGTAAATTGCAAAAACCATCTTGAGACTCGCACCTATATATCAAAAATCATATTTCACTCTTAAAAACTTCCAATTTCGATCTCTTTAAAAACTGAAAAGACCAATTATCATGATGCGTTGGTGCCTGCCTGACCCCAACTTGGACTAGATTTTGAGGTGGTCAATGGCTGGAGACTGCAAGGGGATAGGAGAGAGATAGATGGTAGATAAGTGAGAAGTTTGAGTTAGGACCTATGGAGGGCTGTCCTTACGGGCAAGGGTGATTTGAGAAAGAAAAGTGATGATTTTTTAAAATAGCGAGGATGTCACAATGCAAGTTGATATGAAATTGCAAAAACTCAAGATGTAAACCATAGATTTCAAAAACGATAATGGTATTCGATATGTCGGTAGCTCCTCTTTTTTCTTTTTTTCCTTCTCCATAGATCCAGGACCAATCTATTTTACCCCTGTCAACCATCCTCAGCCTCTTTAGCACCTAACAAATAGTAGAACAGTCCAGAATTTGAAGGCTCACTCGAAAAAGTTAGGAGCCATTAAGTTATGAAATAGATTATTATCAATAACTACGCTTAATTAGGATTTTTTTTTCCAACTAATTAACATTTACATATCTCTTACTTCTTAAAATTCAGATTTTGTACCTCAACTCCACCAAAAGAACTCAGCCAAACCCCCCGCGGAAGAAAAACTAGTCTAAGAGCATGAACAATAATAATTTAGTTTCTGGACATAATTTCTAACCAGATTTTTTATTTATATTTTCTGAGCGAATTTCTGAACAAAAATACGCATTTGATATTCGACACAAACTTTCTATTCACGAAACATAAATTCGTTTGATAACAACATAAAATTTCTTCTTCCCAAGCAGGTAGTAGGAGGCGGCGGTGAAGGATAACGGGAGGGCAACCATATTGTAGCAAGGGCAAGTAATGAGAAGAATTTATATTTTTCAATTTTATTTCAAAAATAGAAAAGTAAAAAAAAAATTACTTCTCATTTATGCTCTAAACCTATTTTTGAACTAAAAATTTATTCCATAAATAGAAAAATGAAATTGCGTTATTAAACGGATTTCTTTTCAAACCAATTTCCGAGAAAAGAAAAATATATCTTGCTAGAAGTAGAATAGTTATCATGCACGCCCAACCACCCATGAATGTCGACTATGCTACTACCCCCCATACCTCGGCACCTTCGACCCTACTCTCTTCTTCCCCGAGTCAAGCCTTCGCTGACTGAACGCGTCGAACTCAAGAATCCATTGGCAAAGCCCAAGTTTTGTCGTAACACAACCTAGATTGAGCAGCCATGTTTACGAGCTCAAAGCTGGAACGGTTTTCAGGGCAAAACGTCATATATGACCTTTTTGCATGGGGGTTTCCCCGATCTAGGACGGTGTCATGGCGTCGGCCTCTTCTTAATTGTTCCTTCGGCTGGCAAAAGAACACTAAGAATGTAGGGTGGAACTAGAGAACATGTTTGAAAGACCCGGATTGGTTTTTGATGAAGTATTTTGGAAAGCGGTACGCTAGGACAAGTTGAGGATCATCTGGACATGCCCATACGCAACCAACGGAAAAGCGTCAGAAAATGCCTTCAACCTATTACATTCATGCTAATTTAGTTAAAAAAATATTTTGACCTAACGTCAATTCAGTCTTTTCAACTAATTTTAGCCGAATAATGCCAACGTAGATATCGGTTGACTTATGTGACAATTAATATGGGGATTATTACTTTAGTGTATTTTGACAAAGAGAATAACATTGGCGATTGGCGATTAATATGTGAATTATTATTGTGTCCACCACTAGTGTAATTAAAAACTTCTTAAACATTCATTCTTCAATCAATTAAGGATAGATGATGGATCACCACATTCTCCATGTTCTTATATAAAAGAAGGTAAATTGCAAAAACCATCTTGAGATTCGTTCCTATATATCAAAAACCATATTTCACTCTTAGAAACTTCCAAATTGGATATCCTCAAAACTGGTATGACCAATAGTTATGATGTGTCGATGTCCACCTGACCTCGATTTGGACTAGATTTTGAGGTCGGCAATGGTTGGGGACCGCGGGGACTAGGTTTGGGGGGTCGCAGCTGACCGATAATGAAATAGGGGAGAGAGATGATGGATGAGAGAGAAGTTTGAGATAGGGCCTATGCTGGTTTGTTCTTGGGGCAAGCGTGATTTGGTAAAGAAAAGTGATGTTCTTTTTTGTCTTTTTATGTAAATAGCGAGAATGCGGCGATGCAAGTTTATATGAATTTGCAAAAACTCGAGATGCAGATTATAGATTTCAAAAACAATAATGGTATTCAACATGTCGGTGACTTCTTGAGCCATTCAGTCATGCAAATAGATTATTAACAACATACACTTCATCCACTTGATTAGGATTTTTTTTTTCCTAAATAAACATGTGCGTTTCTCTTCTTCTCAAAATACAAATTTAGTACCTCAATTCCATCAAATTTACTCAGCCAAACCCCACCGCCACCCCCGGGCAAGAAAAACTAAACCACCCCCACCCTCGCCCGCTAAGCCCCGGTCGCCCCTCTCACCCCAATGCCTTGCACCTCAAGCTTTTGAGAATCTATTGGCACGATCCCAAGTTGCGTCTTGACGCAACCTAGATCAAGTAGCCATGTTCATGAGCTCAAAGCTGGAGCGATTATGGCGGCGGGTGAGAGAGAGATGGTGGCAATGGCTACCAGCTCAATGCCTGACGACTTTGGCTAAGAACAAATTCAAAGCTCTAGACCATGAGTGTAAATATGCATTTTTCAAAATTAAAAGTTTATGAGTGTTATATCAAGAAAAAAAAACTTCGAGTACATCCTATTCTTTAATATTTTCCACTCATCATCATTTTGCTGGATACATTAAAAAAAAAAAAAAAAAAAAAAGGTGACCCCTTGTTTTGGCTAACCTCGATCAAACCTCGTACAGAATAAGTATAAAATCCCAAAAAAATAAAATAAAATTAGTCAAACCCCCTCTCTCTTCCCTTCATAACGGAAAGTTTGACCGGTAGTACGGAAGTCGTTACTGCTACTTCAACCGTTCGGAAAAAGAGCGCGAGAAACCGAGAGAGAAACGAAGTCCTCCGCGGACGAAAGCGAGAATCGGCCGGAGAAGAGAAGAATGTCGATCGGAGAGGCCGCGACATCTCGGCCGGTGGCGCACGAGGATCGCCCTCCTCCGATGAACGCGGACTCCGAGGATCCTCGGCGGTCCTTGCGCGGCCGCGGCGGCGATCGCTCGGGACAAGCCGAGCCGGAGATCGCGCGCAAAGCAAGGAGTACGTCCGGCCGGCCTCATCCGCTGGGGCACTCGTGGACTTTCTGGTTCGACAGTCCCGCCGCCAAGTCGAGCCAAGCTGCCTGGGGAAGCTCGATACGCCCGATCTACACTTTCGCCACCGTCGAAGAGTTCTGGAGGTAGAGCGATTTGTCTTTCTTTTCGCTTTCGTCAGTCTCGTTTTCGGCTGATCTTGCTCGATGTTCTGTTTCAATCCGGAGAGATTTCGAGCGCGATCTGAAAGGGAGAGATCTCGCGTTGAAGACATTATTCGCGTATGGATTCGGAGACTTGAAGTTCTGTTTGCTGATTTCGATTCGTGATCGGTGAATATCGCCTAGCGATGTCATATCCGATCCAATTTTTCGGTGTTTTTCTCGGTTCTTTGTGTTCTGATCTCGTGTTGGTTTGTGTTTATGATTTTGAAGTAGCTTTTTTGTCTTTCCAATCTACGATCAAACGTGGTAGCATAAATCGAAAAATCCATTAAAGATATCTCGTTTCTCTTCGGTTGAATTGAATCTTGAGTGGTAACCATGAAATCGAAAAATCTATCTGGTCTTTTTGCTTTGCTATCAACTGATGGTATGTCATTTAACTTGGCTTTATTGAGAAACCGAAAAATAAAAGACTGAATGATCTTGGATTCTGCATTTGGTGTAATATATGATTGACTTTTCTAAGCCATGTTTTCTTCTGCAGCCAATTTGTGCTAAATTGTCAGGTACTGCATATTACTTCATCATATGGTAATAGCCGTTTCCCTCTTTGAATTGCATGCTCTGGTCTTGACAGTGTTGATGTTGTCAAGAGTCTGATAAGGGTTGTGACAATCAGATGGGAAACTGCAATTTGGCTGAGTCCGTAATGGCATTTCTAATTAGACCAGCAGTATAGAGGCTGATGAATTGTATAAGATGGAAAGTCATTTCGATTGCTGTGGCACTCAGGCATTTGGATTCTAGTGGATTCCTTTAGGAAAGGAAATAGAGTAGATGGCATAAATGGATTCATATCCTGCCTAGTGAGGTCAGATATTCTCTGGGTAATATCTGTTTTTGTTGTTGTTTGTAGCATTGTACTATGGCATATGCTAAACTGGATGGAATTATTTCGTAACTTCTATTCACAGAATGGGGTTCTTTATATGAAGAACCGCTCGCACGATGGTCGATTCAATGAAATCTGCTCTTTTAGGCACGCATTGATAAGAAAGATGATTTCAGTGGAAGACACTCGATCCACCATATCTTCCCTTTTTCAAATTCCTTTAACGGAAGCATCTCATTGACCCACGGGAAGCTGATAATTTCACCTAGCGATTAGCGAATGACTAATTAAGAACAGCAGTGAGGGCGAAAGAGAAAAAGAAGAAAGGGTGTTCAGTGCAATACCCTCTATATGCTGATCAAAAGAGCTGGGAGAACAGTTCCGTTGCACGTACGTTGTGTTGCTTCTCAAGATGCCAACCTGATGCCATCTTGGGTGGATAATTGAAGGAAAGAACGAGCCTTTTTTTCCCTTTTGATCCTATTCTTTAGTTTCCTTTTTTTATCCTGTCGTTACTTTTCTTCTTTTGCGTAGGTGCTTCCATGTGAAGCTCTTCAAGAGATCCTTGCGATCCTAGAATTCCTTTTGTCAAGAAAAAGTGTTCAATAGTACCTTTATTTTCTCAAAAGAGAAGCTTCAGTGTGGTCCATCACTATGCTATGATTGCTATCTCTGATTTAAGAAGAGAATTTTATCTCTTCTTCTATAAAATTGTAGAAGATTTTGAGCCTCTTGCTTTATGCAATTAACTCATCCTTTTCTTTCCCTTCCTTTTCTTTATTCTAGCTGAAGCCATTCACTCATTCCAGGTGCTGTATTTATGGCAATGTCTGCTTTAGTAGTGTAAGAAAGGTCTTGCTATCATTCCTCAGGTGCAGTGCCAACTGCCAGCATGAAGGACGTGTACTAAACGGGAATGTGGTGTGGTTGTATGACCTGCAATCCTGATGCTTTAAATTTCTTAGTAGCCTGATATTATTGTAGTGTGGTGTTTGTATTCAGATTCTATGCCGAGTATTTGCACGATGCCATGATGATAGAGTGCATTTCTCGATGTTCTGTGAGAATTAAGGCTTGATGTACAGTTTTCCGAGATCTTACGAATTCATGATGTTTGGGATTTCAGTGTCTACAACAACCTGCATCAGCCAAGTAAGCTGGTGGTGGGAGCTGACCTCCACTGTTTCAAGAATAAAGTGGAGCCAAAATGGGAGGACCCTGTCTGCGCAAACGGAGGGAAGTGGACTGTAACTTTCTCCAGAGGGAAGTCAGATACGTCCTGGCTATACACGGTGTGCCTGATGGCCCAAATGACTGAAGCTCTTTAGAATTTTCTATAGGTGTGTGGGCTTGGTTTGACGCATGTTTATGATCTTTGTGATAGTTGCTTGCAATGGTTGGTGAACAGTTTGACCATGGAGATGATATTTGTGGAGCAGTCGTCAGTGTCAGAGCCAAGCAAGAAAAGATAGCTTTATGGACTAGAGATGCCTCTGATGAGGCTGCTCAGGTAACTCTTCTTCGAGCCAGTTCTAGTTCCGGTCATTTAACCGTGCGAATATCTTTTGGCCCGCCACTCAGACATTACTCACGTTTGCCCGGCCTTTGCAGATGAGCATTGGGAAGCAGTGGAAGGAGTTTCTCGACTACAGCCAGAAGGCAGGGTTCATATTTCACGTGAGTTTTGATGATAGCAGCAACTTGTGTCTTTCTTAACTTCTAGTTGTTTCTTTTTCCAGTCGTCTCATGATATTTGCACGACCGAATGTCTTGGATACCATTGCAGGAGGATGCCAAGAAGCTTGACAGAGCCGCTAGGAATCGCTACACAGTATGAACAGGGTATGACAATGGATAGCGCAAAATATCTGCTTAGGATGCAGCTTCAGGTGTAATGCCTTCCTCGTTCCTCGCCTTACCAATCATCTGCACAGTTTTAAGGATTTTGTTCCATCACGATCAAACAGCACATATGCACTTCTCTGACTCCATATTGATCAAAACTTCCGATGAAGATTCAACATGAATTGCTAAGTGACATAGGTGACTAACTTCTTAACAAGTACATCTCGTAATGGGACAACTCTATTCATACATCAGGGCTTTATTGTGAAATATGTGAAATATCCCAAAAACTTTGGATACATGAAATGAGAAGCACTTCTCGAACTGAACACAGGGTAGAAGGAAAGGATGACTCAATATACATCTTATTTACATTTCAGCTCATTCCAGGTTCTTATCAGGCTGCCTTTCTGGCCTTCTAGGGGCCAAATCTTCCTTTCCTTGGTCATAGCTCTAGGACTGAATCACCAGCGGCCACCACATGCTCTGCAAGTAGTTTACTACCTCCTCTATGGTCATACAAACAATATAGAGGGCAGTCAAATGCTGATACTCATGAATGAAACTCCTTCAGAGGGCCAATACATCATCTTGCATTATCGCATGCCAAAGTCTCCATTTTTACACCACACGAAATGCTTTTTTCAAATCAGCCACGACACAAGACATCAAGCAAATAAAGCTCATTCACATGTAGCATTTTGCTAAATGGACACTCACCAAACCACTACCTCTGTATTTCCACCAGACAAGGAATTGATTTACGGCAACGTTTAGCTCTATTGTACGTCAAAAGAGCTATAACAATTGAGAGGAAACACAAGATCAACCGCAACCCCATTGGAACTATAAATGTAAACTATGAAAGAATCTCACCCTCCTCCCCAATCAAAATTTTCTCATCATCGTCGTCTTCCAAAAACTCATCCTTCATAAACAAGCCTAAGCGCTCCAGTGGATTCTTATAGTGAGCCCCGTCAAACACTCCTGATAACACTTCAGATCCATCATCAACGTCACCGAGACAAGGCGATAAACCGGAACACCCACTCAACATCTCAAGTTCCTTCAAAATCTCAAGATTTTCCTCGAAGTCGACAGTCTTTTCCATCTGGATGCAGAATTAAGCAATTTCGCAGCCATCAGTATTGCATACAAGTACTTTCTGAGTTTTGACCACACATGAAGAAACAGGTTGAAGAATAAAACCTTTTGAAGTGCGATCCGAGCAGCTTCCCTGTCTCTCTCCCTTTGCTTTCTGGCCTCAGCCTCTGCTCTCATTTTCTCAGCAGCTTCTGCTGCTCTGATCTGAGCTTCAATCCTTGCTTTCTCTGCATTGTAACAACACAAAATGTTAATCACCACAATATGAGTTGTTGGGACAGCAATGAAATTCCAATTATTGCTCTAATGCCAATATCCATAATGAACAAAAACAACTAGGACATTAAATGCAAAAAACCAAAAGCAACATATTCGGGATTATATTCAGACAATCGTATCTGAAGTCTATGGAAAATGGACTGACAAGATTTCAGATGTTTTATCTACCAAAATAAAGTCCAGACCTACCGTGGCAGCAGAATAGTCTTGTGGAAAGAATGTCAAGGAAAGAAGGGTTTCCACAAGACCAGGGATATCATGGGAAACTGAGCCATCCAGCTACCCATTGAATTAGCTTAATCAATAAGTGGTCTCATATCATACTTTGACAGCCACACTTATCTGGAATTTGATGACTCATTCGATCACTTGATCAATCAGGATTTCGCATCAGTATTATTACGCCAACAAATTACTTGGCCAACAAAAATTACCAATCACTACTCATGCAAAACAGGAAATTCCTCGGCAAACGACGTGATCTGCCACTACGGAAGACGATGAGGAAATCAGCTCATCGTTTGCACTTCGCTATTGGCTTCTCGGACAAGCGACTGTCTATGCATAGTACTTCCTTTGATAAAGCGGGTTTGCAGAGAAACCTTAGAGAAACCTTAATCTTGGGGTAATTGCAGCAAGCCAGCAGAAACCTAAACAACTTCAACTTTTCATTCCAAACCTAGCTAGATATTAAAGAGCTTAGAGGTCGAAATTTCTTGCGAAGGACAGATGTGGTTTCAAACTTTGAACTTTGGGTCTTCATTTGAAAACTATTCTGTTTTCCAAGAACAATTATCTAATCACATATTACTTATTTCCCCACAAATAAGATTCTTTACCTCTTTAAGAAAGATTTGTACGATCATTAAGCTGAAACTATCCTCCAGCTAGTGAAAGAAAAGCACAGTAACAAGAATTTGTCCATTTGACCTAGGCAAAGGAAAATCCATGATAACTAATGGAAAGCACACCCCGTAGAGTAGCCCACTCTCATTGGATAACTCTACCAATGCTCATAGAACCCGCGACAACAGTAGTCATAAAGACTAATCTCAATTAAAGTACATTAAAAGGTCTTTGAAGCCTTCAAGGTGCAAGCAAACCAAAAAAGTCCTAGACAAAGATATTATTGATTAGAAAAACCTCTTATTTAAGGAATTTCAGCATCGGACCAGACCTCCTGGCTCCGTCACCAACTGCCTCTGCTCCACACAAACTACTTATAGCAGTCAAGATCTAGCCAGTATTAACTCATCAATCCCATCAGAATCCAAGGAGCAAGCCCAGAGATGCAATTACAAATCATACAGCATTAAGTCAGCTCCCTTGGGTCAAAACTTAAGGTCAACACAGGGCTCTTAAAATGCTTGCCAAATTGGCTTCCATGGCAATGGCCACAAAGACTGACTTAACTGAATCCTTTTAAGAGATACAACACTCGTGAACTTTAGGAACTACAAAGGACCATAGTAAGAAAATATACGGAGCTGGGCTCGTGTATCCATTCATATATCCAGTTTTGAGTCTGGGTTATCACGATAAATCTGAAGAGGGTAAAATCAACCCAGCTTCTATATAAGCTCTTCAGCTGAAAGCACTAAACCAACAACTCCAGACAAGAAAAATGCAAACAATAACCCAAACTCTGCTGCTCACTAGAGAAAGCGTTCACAAAACACAATAAAAATCACAATGCTGCCCAAGAACTCAAATTGAACTAGCCAACTGCTTTTCTACTTTTGCTTCAACACTATTGAAATCATAATAGAGGAACTCAGAGCCAATAGAGAGACAAGTTTAAAGAGTAAATCTAGTTCCCTGCTCATGTGAGAGTATTTGCACAAGCTTTGCACATACATGTTAGGGAACAAATATAACAAAAGGTTAACTTTTTAATCACCTTCCTGCTGCCTTCTCTCTAATCTTTCCTTCTCTTGTTGCATCTTCACAGGATCAGCCTTATCGCACTGTAATTACAAAAGGCACGTATTAACCAACTGTTATGATACACTTCATAGCATCATCTACTACTAATAAAATGCATACATGATCTAGTAGCGTCTTCTGTTGTGCCTTCAAGATAGTGTCCGCAAAGCGACTCTTTAACATCGCAGCACGCAGAGCCTTTTAGGTGATAGTTGTATGTCAAGGAGAGAAGCACTCCACACTGATACAATATCACCATGGATCATTCTCCTGCTTTCTTGAATGGCCAAAATATATCTCAACCAACAATTCACCGCATACTAACCTTCCCCACATGTGGCATCCGTAGATGGAGTTGCAAGGTGGGAACTAGGACAGACATTTCCATCGTCCACAGCACTCACAGCCCCTTTTGAGTATTTCCAGAACCAAATTGAATGATCGTTGTAACATTGAACAACTTCAAACATCACAAATCCAAAAGATGCACTTACCATCAGAATCTGGATCAGATTTATTGGTCTGCATAGATGAGCTCCTAGCCTAAAATTGCAAGTTCAGGTAGCAACTTTCAGCACCAAATCAAATGGCATATGGACAGACTGTTCAGCTTATCAAAAATAAAAAAACTAAAATCTAAATATACCAGTCTTGGAGGATCAATAGTACATTCATGATCTCGGCCCTTCTCTGAAGTTAAATCCAAAAGGCCAACAAACATATAATCAATAATCGATAGATACCAAAATAACAGTTCCTAAAATAGACACAAAAGAGAAGATATTTACCCATTGAAGATGCACAAGCTGGTCCAGCAACACTGCATCGGCATGTTGTATTGCCACATGCATTGCACTTGGAGCGACAAGCATGTCCACTAGCACCATCAGTGCCTATATGACACAGTGGCAATTAGCTCAGAAGAGAGCTACAAAAGCAGAAATTATACTCTGCCACTTCATTACCTTTGTCGTTATTTCCTAATGACTTGATTGTGCAGTTCTGTGCAACTTTAGAAACCTTGACCTGGACAAGAACCAGTTAACCACATGTCAATATATTTCTGATACAATAAATGCAAACCTCAGTCAGCAAAATCTAAACAACAAATACAATCTGCCAGTAAGAATACAGGCTAATGTTTTCCCAATTAAATTAAATTTAGGAAAATAATAACATTCCAAACATCTATTCCCGCAGTGAAAAATGCTAACCTTTAATAAAGTAGCATCACTGTTCTTCTTTACCGTCTCTCCAGTTTGCATCCTATTTTGAGGTAAGCTGGTGCACTGAGGAGGTGTCTTGGGATCGCTTTGTCCCACAGCACTGCTTTCTCGACTTTGTTTACTTGATGCAGGCCCCTTCCCTATTTTAGTGTCTCCATTGCTCCACTTTGCCTCAAGAGTTTTCCATCCCGTCTCAAAGTACTTATTCAACTCATCTGCCATTATATGTACTTGATTGCCGGGTGGATTGTAGTACATGGCATTAGAAAAGGTCAACCTGATATCAGCAGCAAATTCTTCTGTTCCATGATACATATTTTTCTCGAGCTTCGATTTTATGGTCCCTAAATCCATTGGCTCTGATATGATAGTGAAGTAATCCGGTATGTTCAGCTTTACTGGATCGACTGGTTGCTTGAAAGGCCAACCACATGGATGATGCATTAGTTTCTTTAAAATGGCAGAACATTGTTGCGTGACAGCTCGATCCATCCTCTGTCTCTTCTTCACAACTTCAAAATCTACTTGCGGACCACGCTTATTAGCACCAGAGACAGAACTTCCCAACTTCATACAACCGCCACCATCAGCCTCGCTTTTAGAAGGCAAATTGCCATGCTTCTCCTTTCCATTCACAGCACCAGAAGTCCAATTATCAATAAGCAGCTTCTGCTGCCCATATCCACATGATCTGGATTGGGGCTCTGCTTCAATTCTCCTTCCGGAAAACTTTATCTTCACCTTCTTTACAACTACACTTTCGGTCGCTATCATCATGACACGCTAGAAAACCAACTAGTGCTGCTCAGAATAACTGGCTCTTCATGACAATCAGCCTTCTCAACAAATAGTTCCGTTGTTGGACATACCTCTGATTGCTGACGCTGGGACCGAGAATTGACATGAACGAGAGCCAGACAAGGGAAAGAGGAAAGAAGCAAAATCAGTACAGACAGAAGCATAAAAACTATGAGACTGGAAAACAACGTGAGAACCCTAACGTAATTCCAAAAAAAAAATTCAATCCCTGAAGGCAGAGTCAAAACACGCTGAACTAAAGAACAAGAGCACAACCCCGAAAGCCGAAACTGATGATTCCGGAAAGGGAAAAAAAAAAAAAAAAAACAGCGACAACCCAAGAGTCCAATCACCCAAAGAAGAGCCCGAACCCAAAACAACAGCATCGAAGCCGAGTTCAGCTCGCACCCACACGAGAACTTTGCCCTAATTCCTTCACCAGGAGGAGGAAAACGCAGTCAAGAGAGAAGAAAATAAATAAAAATTAAAAAAAAAAATCCCCCGGACCCATCAAATTCCGCGTAAGAACAAAGCGAAATCAAAACCCACCTTCCCCTTTTCCCCAAAATCCTCGCCCCCTCCCTCGGCGACGACCCGCACGACCGAGCCACTCAACACAAAAAGGAGGAGGAAGAAGAAGCAGCAGCAGCAGAAGCAGCAGAAGACGACCCAGAAAAAAGCAACCCGCGAAGATCAAACCGCGAGATCTAGGGTTCGCGGAGGATAGAAAGAACTCACCGAATCGGAAACGAATCTGCGCCCGCCGGGCCCGGATCTGACGATCGCAGCCGCCGGCTCCCGACCCCGCGCCCGCCGAGGACGTCGAGAGATAGAGTGAGGGAGAGGCCGGCCGGCCGGCGAGCCTCCTCCGCCTGGCGTCTCCGGCGGCGTCGCGAGGGGGCGGGGCGGCGGGGGAGAGGAAGAGGGTTTAGGGCAGTGAGGGTTTTCAGTGGGGGGGAGGAAGAGAGAAGGGGAGAGAGAAGACAAATCGAGCTTTCTATCTCTTTCTCTCTCTCTCTCTTCGGATTTTTGCTTTTTTAGGGTTTCTTGTCGTACTCTCTTTCTCTGTATACGGTGACGATATTTCTCGGGAACGGCGATGACGTCATTAATCAATCCACCTTCGCTTCTGCTCTTTTTTAAATTAATCTTATTTTGTTCCCTCTTTTTTATGTTATTATTATTATGGGTTAATACTCTGAAAAACCCCAAACCGGTACACTTGTGACAAATTTACCCCAAACTATTTTTTTTTACCACTAAAAACCCCAAACCACATTTTGACAAATTTACCCCAGCTGGCCCAGACACTTGTGACAAATTTACCTCTGTTAGTTTTCGTTAAATTTTAATTAAGTTAAATGACACGTGATAGTTGATTGGTATACCGATTTGGGATTTTACACTCCGTTTGTCACAGTTTACAATTTTTGTGATTTTTTTGTGGTATTAATCCAATTTACCGGAGGGTATAATTGTCACAAATTTATCGGTTTTGGGTTTTTGTGGTCAAATAAATTAGTTTGGGGTAAATTTGTCATAAATGTCCACTTTAGGGTTTTTATGATCGGTCGGGGTAAATTTGTCACGAGGTGTCAGGTTTGGGGTTTTTATGGTCGAAAAAAAAAATAGTTTGGGGTAAATTTGTCGCGGGTGTATCAATTTAGGGTTTTCGGGTATTAACCCTATTATTTTGTTTCCTGTTTTGTCATTGGCGCTGCGGATGGACAAGTCAAAGGGGCGGTTTCGGCGCGTGAAGTTACGCGGATGCCCTCCGGCGCGCGGGGCTTCGGCGAGGGCGGATGCGTAAATTCGGGGAGGCGGTGGGGGCGAGATTGGCGCGCGGGGGCGATCCTGCGCGGTGGGGGTTGGTTGGCGGTGCGTATCTCATTTCGGCACGCAACGTCCGGGCTACGCAGTCTGAGATACTAGGAGGAGTTGTGCGTCAGTATTTAATTTTTTTATTCATTAACTATATTTCCAAGAGAACTTTTTTTTTTATACGTAGGGAATAATGATCTCTCGTCTTTGGCACATTATATAATTCAATATAATTCATAAATGTAATCCGTAAATTTTAATTTGTTCACTATGACCATATTTAATTTAGTCCATGAACTATATAAAAATATTGGATATTATCGTTGCATTAACTCGAATTTGGAGACAACATTGACTATTTTCACATAGTCATGGAACTAAAATTGAGTCTACACTAAACGCCGAGAAAATTACATTGAACAATTTAAAATTTAGGAATAACATTGCATGTTAAGATAAAATTTAAAAATCATTTATGTCGTTTTATTTTTTTCAGTGAGGAATAATTAAAAATTTCTAAATATTAATTATACGAGTTTTTCCGATTCACGGACGCTCACAAAACCATCCCCAGTGTTTTTTTTTTTTTTTTTTTTTCTCTAGAAGGGAAATGCGTTAAGTTGAAAGACTAAGTTTGTACATATGTAACGTAAAGAGGGAAGCAAGTTTCTAAAAGGTCTGTATGATAAAATAACAACAAGAAATGAGGAATAGTAAAACGATCTCTTTACTAGTTCTAAATGACGGGGCTTCACTAGAGTATTGCGGCATTGATTCCCTTGCAGGATAAAGCGTATAAGCTTTGGTATCTTTATTGATGCCGCGTGATGATGGATGCCGAGAGAAAATGTTTGGATAAAGTAATAACAAGCGTGGCATAAATTCAATCTCGAATTCCTCGACTTGTCTAACTTTGATCAATTATGAATGCACATCCGAGTTTAATTATACTTGTGCTTATTTAGTCATAAATCTTTCAATCATGTCAACTAAGTCTTAAACCATTTGATAATTTGCCAATGTAGTTCGTCCGACCAATTTTAGTTGAAAATCGTAGGCATGGATGTTGGGCGGTCTTAACGTAGATAATTTTTATAATTTCTTAATTTCCTAAATTTTTTGTTATTTTATTACTTATTTTCTTTTATTTTCCCACCTACTTCCTAGCCACAAGCAAAGTCTGGGTATGGGGCTCGGGCCTTGCCTGTGGGCGGCAACAAAGTTGTAGAAAAAACGAATAGAGATAAGAAAAAGGAAAAAAGTTACACAGTAAAAAAAAATTACAAAATTGTCAACATTAATGTCAATCGTACCACGTAAAACAACCAGTATCCACATCGGTGATTTTTATCAAAATTGGCCTGATATATTATATTGATAACTCATCAAAATATTTAAAGTTGAATTGGTCCAAATACAATAAATTTAAAAAAAAATGATAATTTTATCGTTACTAAACAAAATCCCCGCAGGGCATCCATGACCACGATCTTTTCTATTTCGCGTTTTACTTAAGCTTTCATCCAAACAATGGTTTGTAACGTCAAAGAAAGAGAAATAGAATAATCCTTTCTTTTTCTTTTCAAAAACAACCGATTTGTTCTAATCCATTATTTTTAAAAACATATTGTTACTATTTTTTCCAGACAAAGAAAACATATATAAATATATTGTATTTAGAGATCATGCCTATGTATTTTTCTGAATGATGATACACCATTGAAATTGGAAATTGGGATTCTATACATATTTATGTGGGATAAAGATACCAAAAACTCAAAGTATGCTCACTGTGGATAATTTCCTAAACTTTTTCTGACATAAAAAATATCAAACTATACTCATTATGATAAATTTACCTTCAATTTTTTATTGTGACTTAAAAAACCTCAAATTTGTATTATGCGATATACTTACGCTCTATGAAAGTTTCATTAGATAATTTTTCATATCGATTTTGCTTTCCAGCATTCATATAGGTAGATTTTTAATGGTACTCATAGCGAAACCTTGATCAAAGGTAGATTTATCACACCAATACGGATTTGGGATTTATTATAGAAAAAAGCTTAAGATTAAGATAAATATGTCGCAGAATGTATAATTTAATGCCTTTAGCAACTTTATTTTATATATAAAATATGATGAAAAGAGGATTTTCTAAAACCTCCGTGGGGAGAGTACGGCGCACTCCGTGCGGACCCACTCTGACCCGCTGTCACACCTTTTTTTTTTTGGGGTAAACACTTTATTTTATTTTTATCGTCTTCCCTTTTTTAAAACTCTTTTGCTCCACCAACTCTGACTTACATCCTCGTTTTCAACGACAGAATAAAAGGAGGATTTAAGGTAGGGCAGGCTTTGCTCCCTTAAACCCTTATTTTCAATGTTTTTGTTTTATTTTATATTTGCCAACTCATCTAACTCTTTTTTTTTTCATTCTACTTAGTTTGTTACTTAAAATTGGCAAGCTTAACTTCACACATTTTATCACCATCTTGAATAGCAACGAGTTTAATTTCTCTTCAACTCAAGCATAAAGTTTTCTTGCAACTACATTTAAAGTAATATGAATTTCTACATTTCATATGGCTTTCTAATAGATTCATACATTGTAATTGTTGTAGTGCCATACTAAAAGTCTTAATTTATTATATGGATACCAATTTGATTTTAAACTTTTCAATTTGACCAATTTAATTCTAAACCTTTTAACAATTTATCAATATAATTTTTTTGGTTAATTTTGGTTGAAAATCGTCAGGTGGACACCAACAGTCTTACATGACACAGTTAATATTGATGTGGATAATTTTTTGTACATTTAGAAAAAAAATTACAAATTTTTCCTTGTTTTTATTTTTTTCTTTTTAAAGAAGGAACATAAAAGAAATTGCAAAAATTATCCACATTAACATCAATCGTATCATATAGAACTGTCGACGTGCATGTAAGTGATTTCCATAAATTATTAGCTAGAATGATTATTGATAAATCACTAAAATATTTAGAATTAAATTGGTCAAATCAAAAAATTTATGACTGAAATAGTATCTGCATAATAGGTTTAGGATTTTTTTTTTTGGTAATTATCCCTTTTAAAGGTCAAAATTTAAAATTTTTAAGAAGAAATAATAAAAAAAAGGCCAAATCAGAAAGGGCCACCTTATTTCCACCCCTAAATAACTACATCCACCCCCATTTACTCTAAAAAGACAAAGCTGTCATTAATCTTTCAATTGCAATTTTATTTTTTTCTATTTTTCTTTTTTATTTATGATAATTACCATAATTAAGCATTTCACATTTTTTTAGTATATTAAAGAAAAATGCATTCTCAAATATTTCTATGACGATTTCCATTATCTGTGTAGAATCATCTTGCTAATAGTAAGGAGAAAATACATTCTTTGATATAGCATAAAACTAAAAAGTATCTTTTTCATCATTGATCTTATAACGATTTATTTATTTTTTATCCCTCTTATCTCAAAAGCTTACTTTTTTTGTGAACTTTTTATTAATTTTATTAGTCTACAATATATATCAAGTTTCTTTATTTACTATATATATATATAAAAATATATATTTTTCCCTTATTATACTAGCCAATTACTATTCTATAGAGCACGTAAAACATCAAAGGAATATGTAGGAATACACTAAAAAAAAATTTGCACAATAAGGTATCTTGATATTTCTTTATAAACAATTCGTAAAAGATATTAGTTTTTGTCAATTCAAACTAATGATATTTCACTGGTATTTCAAAAAAAAAAAAAAAATCTTACTTTATGAAATATTTTGATTTAATTAAATTTCATCCACTTAACAATTTATTCATACATATGATTGACAATGTGGAAAAGAACTAGATTTTTAGAAATTTCTCTTTTCAATGAAACGAATTTTTATGGAGTAAAGCTAACAATAAAAAAAAGCATAGTACCTTTAATATATGTAGAAAATCTACAATAAACAAAAACTGAACATATGAAATTATTAATTATGGTAAGTATCTCCTACATAAATATAAAAAAAACTAAACAAAAAGGAAAGTAAATAATTTGAGACCACATATCTAAATTGCAATTGAATGAAAGAGGGTAATTTTATTTTTTAGATGAAAATTGGGTGGATTTAGTGATATAAGAAGTAAAGATAGCACTACCTACGAGGAAGGGAGAGAGCGCACCGCGGGTGGAGAATCCCACATCCTAGGAGCAGTGGGGGAGGGTTGTTGATGAGGGTCGGCGCTCCCATGAGGTGTTATGGAAATTGACCAAATTCAATAAAAAAAAAAGTATTATGACTTAATTGCACAAATTGAAATATTTAGGATTTGATTACATGTCGGCCACACATTTCTAAGTTTTGGTGCAAATTCTCCGAGTCGAGGTTCAATGTGGAGGCCAAGACCCAAGAGTTTCATTTTTTAGATTTCATTCGGCTTTTTTGCTTTCCATTAATCAACTCTACAATCAGGAAAGTACAATTAGGACATCTCGATGATATCGTGTCACTTGATTTACCAAACCGTTGACATGGCAAAAAATTTGAGTGCGCGACGCCAAAATCTACACCTCCAATCAATTCAAGTCTCTAATCAATTGAGCGCATAGTAATACAGAGAAACAAAACTCGAGCATGAGGAGGAAACGAAAGTTGAACTAGAGAAAGGTGTCGGGCTAACTAGAGAGAGAGAGAGAGAGACAGAGACAGAGAGAGGATGGACTTATACTTAGTTTCATTCATTAATTGAAGATTTTACGCAGCTTGTAGTTGCAACAGATGCTAAGACAGGTCTGCTTAGCATACATGAGGAATTGGCTCCACGTTGGTCTATCTTTGATCTACGCACATTCATCAGCTTCTCCAGCAAATCCGGTTTTTTTAAGGCGTCGGTTCTACGCTTGGATCCGACAAACACGTCTCGAGATGCTGAATCACTTCCCGAAATGCTATCGACCATCGACAGAACATGGAACCCCACGAGATAGATCGACACAGATTTCGGATTTGGACGACTTTGGCCAGGCTACTATTCCAGCTTCTATTCTCACCCGGCGCAAGAGAACCGAAACCGATACAAAGATCAGTCCCTCGTCGTGTATGTGATCTTATCAGGCGCACGAGTTTATTAAGGGCTCTCTCAAGTGCACTGCAGATACATTCTTGTAGTAGAAGTACAACGCCAGTTGAATTATTCCCAGAATCGTCCCGATTCCGTTCGGAAACTGTAGAGAATACCAGAAATGTTAGATCCTTTTCCCAATCATGTCAACTGAATATGCAGGATATCGAGAAGATAACAGAAATGGGAACTTACATAGATGAATGGATCGGCTTTGAACAATCCGTACGCGAGGAAAGATAGGCTCGTCAAAAAGGTCGAGAAAGAGAGATAGAAAGGCATGTACTCGACGCTCCTCGTCTTGATCACCAGCTTCTGCAACAGAAAGCGAAGTACCAGTATTAGGAAACGTGCCGTTCGATGCCGGTCTGCAGAACTATTCAGATGGACTTACGATGATGAAGAGGGGCGACGCGAACATGGAAATAAGGAAGCGACGCTCAGGTACCCGACGAAAATCTGCCGTGAACGCGAATCGAAGAATTGCAAGCTTATGATCACCATGACTAGGAAGAGCACGAGAACGGATATGCTCAGTCCTAACATCTTCAGCTGTAGCAAAGTCACTGTGAAATCAGAAGAGACCATACAGAAGCAGCAGAACCTACATCAACCAAGCAACGGCTCGGCGAAAATTCTTTTTGACAGATCGCCATGGAACGAATACAACAGATTCAATCAATCAGAACCCACAAAACACGTGAAGGAGTTTTCCGAGGTATGATTGGTCGAATCTATTAGGCTTGATTTCGTGGGATTAATCTTTCATGGTTAAGCAATTTACCTTCCTGGCTTTACTGGCGTATACAATGAAGACGGTTATGTAGACGGCCTGAAAAACAACCCCAATTCCATTGACGGTCGCGACCATTATCACGCCGGGCGACACGAGGGGCAAGCCGTACCACAGACATATCAAGGAGTTCAAGAGCGTGTATATGTAAGGCGATCCCAAGAACTGCTCGGTGGACTGATTCCGAACAATCCTTCGGAATGTCGGTCTGCAAGTACATCAAAATCCATTTGCAGTGAATCAAAATTATTGGAATCATATGCTTAACTGGAGTGCGTATGGTAACAACTTACATTGGGGACATGAACAGTACGAGTGCGAAGACATTTCCTGCAATTCAGGCCGAGAGAAATTAGAGACCGGCGAATTCGCATTCACACTAGTGTCTACAAAATGGCGTAAATGGCGTAAATGGCGTCTCAGAGGGGGAGGGATCGTTTTGAGTACAAATTATTGAGTTGCAGCTGCACGGAATGCCCACAAGTTAGCAGAAAGCAAATTGTTTTCCAATTCAAACTACATAAAACAGGTAGGAACCCGAGATTTCTCTACTGTTCATCCTGGAATCAGAACGAACCAATTGATCTAAACGAGGATGACCTCCCGGAGCTCTCTACAATCGCATTTGCATCGATCAATTCGGGGAGAGGAACAATCTAAGCCGAAACCTCTTTGCAATTCAATTTTACCCGAGGCGTTTTCATCAGCTCTATCGGTGTTGGCCAACTCATTACTAGTAGTACCAAAACAAGTTTTATGGAGTAACAGATGAAGTGAAACCTCATGCATATGTACCTGCAATTCCTGCTGCAGCACTGCAAATGGAATTTGCTGAGAGACACGAATTGGGCAGCATCTCTGCAAATTCTCTCTCTCTCTCTCTTGTACGTTTGCACATAAATTGCAAAAGGAAAAGCATTTATGTACAAAGTTCTTATGCTTCCTCAGGCAACAAGAGTCACAATAATGATTCTTGAATATTTGTGGGAACTTGTTATTATGGCTGCAGATGTGCAATCACTCCGCGTGGACGTGGGGCAACTGTCCCATGACATACACACCACAAATTAGAAGCTGCTACAATAAAAAACCATCTTCATCTTGAATTATATACGTTTGACAATTCTTTTTCTCATGTGTGTCTCTTTTGGTTAATCGGTAATACTTACTATTGCATTAAGGAATGAGCGATACTCAGTACCGCAAGATCAATTGACAAAATTCGTTTATTAAATGATAGGACCGACAATAATGGTGTTTTGAATAAGTGGGTTACAAATTCAACAACCGGGAGCAAGCGGACACATTATCAAGGAATCTGTTTGGTATAGTTGTGGCTGACTAATATCGTGACGTATTGTCTTGTTGTATTGCGAAGCATTGGACTTATATGTTTGGCAATACATATTCCAAAATTGCAAAAACCTTAAAATTAGCTGAGGTAGCTTCGTAAGAATGATTGATAAATTGTCATAGTTTGAGCAAACGCCTAATATAAATTGCAAAACTTATTTCCATGGTCAAAGCTACTTTGGGGTGATTGTACCGTATAACATTTTAGTAGACTATTCTTAAAATAATTACATCTTACTGAAATTCACCATTGCTTCTGTGGAAAATTTTGTCAAGGGGGGAAATTTGGTGAAAATCATGGAGGAGATACTTCAAATTTGAGCCCAATTTGGGAAGGCACAAAGCTCAGGGGCAGGTCGCCCACCACAAAACCATGTTGGGTAGGACCCCCTTGCAAAAAGCAGTGCATTCAATTCCACATCAATTAGCCTTTTATTTCACGTGCTTCTCCGAAAATGGCTTCTCAACCACTTGAATAATTGGGTCCCCATGCAATAGATATTCATGCCAATTGACGTCCGATGCGACGACGTAGCACGTTGAAAATGAGAAGAAGGAGACAGACGTGGGGCAACGTCTTCGTTTGAATCACATCAGCAAACATTTTCAATATATTATTTATCACATGAACGTATAGAGTAAATGACACAAATGGTCCCTAATCCATGGACTTTTGTTTAATATGTAATGTGATCTTCAAGCTTTTGAATTATTCAATGTAATCTCTAAATTTTTAATATAAGATTAATTTAATCCTAGATTATATAAAATGTTCAATAGTGTCGCTAAATTTAAATTAATGGAAAGATAGCATTAAATATTTTAACATAATTTATAGACTAAATTGAACATATGTCAAAAATTCGTAGATCATATTGTATATTAGACAAAAGTTTATGGACCAAATTGAATAAATTAAAGTTTCAAGGACCGTATTGCATATTAGGCCAAAGTTAATAGACCATTTGTGTAATTATTTCATATAAATATATGGGAAGATAATTATTTTGCCAATAAAATGAATGAATTTTGAACTTTGCATTCTATGTATATAATAACTTATCCATCTTATAATAAGTACAGTGATTTCGATAATTATATCCGTTTTGTTCAAATTTCAAAGTATAACTTTTCTTTCTGAATCTATTTGTATAAAAAAATGTGTTATTATAATCATGCATGTATCAATCCCTTGTGAGAATTGGACTTGAAAATTTGACGTCCATTCTGCAGAAGTTGTTTTCCGGATCATGTTACAAAATATCCTTTTGGGTCACTGTTGTCGGCTTCGGTGCTGCAATTGGACGACAATAAATTGTGAAATTTTTAAATATGGTTTCGATTATATTACGAGCTTGGTTTTATGTTGACATCGATATTTTTACGATCTTTATGAAATGGATTCTCAATTTTATATTGAGAGAGGACACGATATTGTGTTTTTTTTTTTTTTGGCTAAAACAAATCTTCCATTGCATCAAAATAGTTCAAATATTACAAGGAAAAACTAAAACTTACATTGAGATGATAAATTAAAGAAGATTCTGCCAACACTAAATTTTTAACTCTAGAAGGGAAATCACTAAGAAGGAAAGAAGATGCAGTTCTTAATTGATGAAAAAGTTCATTTTGCAGGCTCATGAATAACTTATTGACAAAGTCCATTTTGCAAACTCATGAGTAGCTTCATTACAAGTTTTATTGGTTCATTTCAAACTGCATCTGTAATTGTTGCTAAGAAGTAAATGGGAGTCCAAAACAAGATGATGAATACATCAAGGGTAAATGCCGTTTTTTTGGATAGCACCAATTAAAGGACACAATATTGGTATGGCATGGGGAGGCTCTTCGTCGAAAGTGAAGCGAGAAAGATGGGAAGAAAGAGGTGAGAACTTTGCACAACATGAAAAAATTTGCCTAAAACTTGCTTATTCACCTCTATTGCTTGACTTGAAAATTTGACATCTTGCTGAAATAAACTTGAGCTGCTTGTCTTACTCCTGCTCGTAATTGCAAGATTCAGCTTTAAATTTTGTCCAAATTGTCAGGTTGGAATTAGAGTTTGAAGAAGAGGGGAAATGGCATGATTTGTTTGTATTGCAGGCAAACATGTTGACCCGCGCTGTTTAGGGCTATTAATGTTGACTTGGAGCGTTAGTGAGTCACGTCAATCATAAAAAATGATAAAATATTACCATGAAGGATTTTCAGCATTCCAAATCAAAAACTACATTGAAGTGATCTTTTTTTTTTTTCCTTTTACAAAAGTGGTACTAAAATGATCCAGTGAAAAATTTTGGTATTAAATTAATCGTCATACGAAAATATGACACTTTTAGTGTCTTCCCAAGAATATAATTGGACAAAAAATAAACTTAGGTTTCACTTTTGCAAAAGTTTGGAGAGTAATGTTCTTTTATCACTTTCTTTTACTTTGATAGCTCCATTTGCAGGTGCAATCGAATAAATGAAAATTTTTTCAAGGTATCATTTCAGAAATAGATCATTTTGGATCATATTTTCCTCCATCACTAGAACTTTGATTGGAGTTATGAATATGTCCCTCTCTTACATTATTTCTGGTTAAGTTTGTCTATTGGTGATGGCCATCTTCATATAACTTATCAGTCAGAGGTTTGATTCGAGGCCAAGGAAAATATGGCCCATTCTTTCTTGGTATTTTAAGAATTATCACAACAATCAATCCAAATTTTCATGAATGTGCGTAAGCAAAATTAGGGATACTTTTTTTTTTTTTGGTCCTATCCTATATTTACTCTACAAATCACTGTGTATACTATGTCCTTTGCGTAGGTTGCGAAACTCTGCTTCTTCACTCACGCGCTCCCACCCCAGCTCCCCCGAGAATGTTGGGAATCGAACTCCTCACCTCCAGCTTCCCAAGTGAGAAGGATGGCCACTTAGGAGAAAAAATACTGTATAAGCTAGTATTCTATAATTACTCTAAAATTAATTGGTGATTGTGATTGCTTAGCTAAAGTAATTTACTTTTAATTCTCGGCGCTGGGCCAAAGCTGCCAGTTGTATAAAGATCTGGTGTCACTGCACATTCATCCCCTCTTCACAATAAAAGAAGTATAAAGATCCTTCCTCTTCTTCATCAATGTGTCCATGTTATTAGCAGGTCATAAAATAGGAAAGAAATGAGCAAACAGACATGCCAGGTCTTGTTCACAAGTTCGCGCAGAAGCTGTGGGAGCGCTGCGATCAGCAGGAGCGCTGCGATCGGACGACTCATTGTGCGACCCAAATGGCAAAAATTGATGCACTGCTGGCCATCACTGCTGCAATCTTAGTCTTTCTTGGGTTCTCTGGGTCATTCAGGCGACGCTGCAGCAACCGCTCATTCGCAATGGTTGCATTTGTGGCCTATACCCTTACGTCCGCTGTCATTGCATACACGCTTGGCCTTATCCAAACCGCTCAGTTCTGTAGTCTGCGTTTGCCTATCTGGGCGACTTATCTGGTGGTGTTTCTCAGAAACGTGGATTCCTACAATGCTCACAGCATGGAGGACATTGACCGGTGGAGGTCATTTAAAGTTGACTTTGCTGCTAAATGTATCCTGACAAGTTGGATGATCGTTTCATATATGTTTCTGTGCCATGAGGAGCACGAGCCAATAATAAGCATTCTTTTCGTCATTCTATTCATGAAATTTGACGGAAGAGCACAAGCCTTGAAATTGGCAAGCAATCCTATGATGCAGAAGAATGATAGGTGCATAGCAGACTACATGAGCACGGAGCACCAACGGAGAGATTCAAGTGACGAAGATCCTGCTACAATGCGCGGGTATAGGTACTTGGTGAGCGGGGGAGAAGAGGCAAAAGTGCACTCACTGTGCTCAATAGCAAAATGGATGCGAAAGGCAGCTCCGTGGCATGATGGGGACGCACCGCACTATCGGCAACTGTTGGAGGTGACGGATGAAGTTATCACCGTTGAGAAGGTTTGGAATTGCAAAGGTAGACTTTTACGTGGAGGAGACCCGGATGGCCGACTCAAGGATCTTTGCCTGTCTTTTTCGCTCTTCAAGCTCATTCGCCTGAGATTCACTGGCTATTCGTTGCCCCAAGAAGCTCATAGCAAGTTATGGCGCTTGATTCAATGTATACTTTCTGAAGAGAAGGGTTATGAGCGTGTTTTCTGAGTCATCAAAGTAGAACTTGCCTTTCTATTCGATTTGTTCTTCACCAAATACCCAGTGAAGCTCCATATGCGTCGTTCAGTGCATAGATTGCTTCTACTCCCCATTTTGGTTGCGGTTCCACTGTTTGTTCTCTGGTACGCGCGTCATGGAGGACATGCGTACTACTGTTGTAAGCGACATGTTAATAACGTCAATCCTCGTTGTTGAGCTTACCCAGTTTGCCATCATGATTTTCTCGGAATGGGCAAAGGTGACATACATATGCAAGTATGTGCGCAACGAGCGGTGGCAAAGGTGCAGATGTGTCGGGATGTTGATCGGAATTATGTGCCGAATTTGGTTAGTGAAGCCTTGGGGAAGACAACTGCGTCAATACTCGCTCCTCAAATTGTGTAGCTATTCTCCACTGAAGTGCATATATAATAGACTCACTGCTGCGTATCTCGACCAGAAAAGAAAGGGTGAGAAACAAATTACTCCCACCAATTTGTCTAAGGAAGTGAAAAGGGCGATCGCTCGGTCTCTAGGGAAGTATTTGGAGAAGGGACAAACGTCTTTGAGGCTCAATGACTTGTCTGATGAATTCTTATGGGCATGTAATCTTGAGACAACTACCCATGTTATAATGGTCTGGCACATAGCAACCACTTTCTGTGAGTATGAAGTGCCTCGCGACCAACTTTCCAAAGAACAAAGAGACAACTTTGACATAGCGACTAAGCTATCACACTATCTTGCTTATTTGGTTGTGTATGCCCCAAGGTTGCTCCCTGGTCACCCTTGCAGGACCGAATACATATTTGATCGTGCCGTCAGCGAAGCCAAGAAATTACTTAAAGGTTCCTTTTTTCCAATGGAAAGGAGGATTCAAAAGCTGAAGATGGGCATTGACATCGAACAATGCTAGGATACCATTGTGGGTCGAGGCGTGCGGCTAGGAATGCAGCTTGTGAATGGAGTAGCGGGTGAGAGGCCAATTTGGAAGGTCTTGGCTGACTTTTGGGCAGATATGATGTTGTATGTGGCTCCTTCAAATGATACTACGCTTCACGCTAAGTACCTCACCATCGGGGGCGAGTTTGTGACTCACATTTGGGTTTTGGTCTCTCACGCAGGCATCATGAGAGATCCACATGGTGATGAGTAAACTGATGATCCAGAGAGGAGCTAAACTTGGCTTTATTTTATGATACGATGACTAATGAACTGCGTAAAATGTCTATATGCTTGTGCGTGTTTGCAGCAATCCCTTTATCTTCCGTCCATCTATGGTCAGGCTCTAGAAAAACTTTCTCGTGTATGATGCATGACCTCTTTTTTTATGTGGTGTAATGTGTTGCTTTATCAAGGGTCTATTAGCAAAGACTCAACTTGGTTGTGCATTTCTAAGTTTGTATTATGTCAAACATGGGATATATGTAATTTTTTTTTTTTTGTCCGTTCACACTTTTACATGTTAAGAATATAAATGCTATGAGCACACAGCAGAAATCCCATATCTTCATTTGCTTACGATGTCCCAAGAGGCGTCGCTAACCCATTTGTAAAATTGATAATATGCACAAGCATAAGCATAAACATTTCACCCAACCAACAAACATGGATAGTTTATGTCACGCCCTGAACCCCGGGTACGCGCACTGTCACGGCCCGAACCTCGAGCGCGCGCACATCCCTCGGTGGTCGATAGAATTTTGCGACGTTCCCAGGACTCGTCGCCGACCCTTTCATTTTTATTGCACATGCGGAAGCGAATTACTAATCCCCTGACAACAACATACATGGGATAGAAAAGCAGGACAACCAATTTCAAATCAAATACACTTTTATAAACACTTCAAGCTTATACAGAAGGTCTATGTCATAAAGAACTACTGAGCCACCTATGCTCCTGACCCATCCTCTTCAAGCTCCTGGCTCTTCACACTAGGGACCTGAAAATGGTTATTCAATAACCAGTGAGATATAAATCTTAGCAAGTTCCACCCCTAAGCCCCGGTTAGTACACCAACTCAACTCGGGGTATCTATCCAAAACTACCCCACTAGAAGTAACAACCAACAGTCGAATCGCATACAACCTTACCTGGTATGCCATACCCTACACGTTAAATCTCAGCACAATACACGCAATGCACATGGCCATTAAATGATGCAGTTCATCAATCACATACGAGTCGCATCACAAGCGATCTCACCTAGCCAATGCCACACTCGCACGTTATCGATTCGTGCGTGCGTATCATAAACAATGTGCTCAACTCATGCACAGTCAAAACCAATGATGCCATGATCCTCATACGCTCATGCGTGTTCTAGTTACTAATGACCTACTGGCCATAGCTAACTTTCTAATTAGTGCTTATCCACCTCAACACTCATGTGTGCTCCAGATAATAATGACCTCCCGGCCATGGCTAACTTCCCAGTCAGCACTCATCCGACTCCCGTCGGGCTACCGATAAAAAGATCGGGCTTCGTCTCGCCCCGTCGAGCACGGGTACGTCTTGAACTCCCGTTCGAGACGGTTTCCCAAAAAGGGACATCGGTCCGAGTCTCTGCGACCGGCTTCCGACTCTGTCGGGTATCGCCCCCAAACTCCCGTTCGGTGGCATTCCAATTCGATCACGCGAGCACACCACTACATCTCCCTTTTTCTCTTAATAATAACGGTCACTTATAAGGTCCCTCGGACAATCCATTTTCCCCTCTTTGTGGAAAACATACAATTCATGCGGATGTTTATGCAATAACCCATCCAATCACTTCATAGAATCAACACACATGAATTTTAGATACTTTTCGCATTCTCGGGATGAACAGTGCGCGTGAACGACTCGGTGAACAGTACTTTATGAACAGTGTCGCGTCGCGTGAACAGTAAATTTTCAGAATTCAATATTTAATAAATTAAATTCAAAAACTAAACAAAACATTAATTAAAACAAACAAACAATTACATAAGCAAAACAAGCTTAATTAAACACATAAGCACAATTAAGCAAATAAAGCGAGATTAAGCTAGACTAATCTAATCCATCCATCTAACCACCTATCTTAGGGCTAATAAAACTTAATTAAATCTCCTAAACTAGAATTAAATCTAATTGAACCAACCCTAAGCAAGTTTAGGCACTAATCGAAGGATTATGAGCTAAACTCACCCGTTAAGCGGGCCGGAGACACCAACGCGGCGGCGACGACGGTGGCTACGCACTGGGACCTCAACAACGACGATCCAAGGTGGTCCCAAGCTCAACACAGCAACCACAGCTCAAACTCCCACTGAAAACACTGAAAAACAGCCCTGCCGGAGGAGAAACTAAGTTGAACAGCTTGGCCGGAGATCCGGCGAAGGGGGTGGCCGGCAACCGGCAGCACCCGGGGGTCTTGGGAGTCTTGTAGGAGGTTGGGATGGGCGGAGGAAGGGTCAAAATGGGAGAAAAAAGGCCGAAAACGCGAAACAGTGCAGGCTACGGGTGGACCGACGGACCGGCGACCGGCGGTTTGCGACGGCTGTACAGGACGACCGGCGGCTCCGTTCGGGACGAAATCAGGCTCGTTGGAACGCTCTATCTCTCCCGGTCACGATGATGGGTGGATCGTTTTCTGATTCATCCGGGAAGACCACTTTTGACTCGATTCTTCACCGAAGGGTCAGCTGGAGCAGAAACTGGAGGAAGAAGAAAATTGAGGAGAGAGAAACTGCGACCGTTGGGAGGCCGAATGGGGGAGAGAGAGATGTGAGGGCTGGTGTCACACCTCATTAAGCCTCTCACATGCTTGCTTCAAGTCCCCATGCATGACATCACCTTCTCTCTCTTCTCTAGCCTTTTCTCCCTACAACTAGGGGTAATTTGGTCATTTTACCTTGCACAATTACCATTCTGTCCTTGGGCTGAAATTGTTGGATGGGCCTAAGAAATGGGCTTGGCCATAAATAGGAGTGGGCTTGGAAATTGGTTGGGCTTGATTGGGATCAAAGTTGGACCATGGCCTTTGAAAGAGGAATAGTTGGTTTGGCCCAATGGGCTCATTTGCTTGACTTAGGCTCATTTGGTGGCTGTCCCAACTTGGGCCTAAGGCCCACACCGGCTTGGCCCGGCCCACGTCCTCACGGGCTTGCTTCCTCGGTCCGAAAATCCCTTTTCCAATTGCTCGGCTTAATTGACTCTGTCGACTGTTTGACGTAGCTCCATCCAAATCCGTCCCGGACATTCCCAACAATTCGAAGTCAAATCCTAAGTTCTCTTGCCATGTCAATTTCGCCAAATGCCATTTCGGTTACAACTCAGACTGACGGGTAGCTGTGAGGATTCACGCGTGACTGACTCATGCCAAACCACGTTCAAGACATCTCGATGCATGGACATCCTTGACTGCATGAAATTACGGAGGATAGATTCTTATTTCAAAGTACACGATCACTAAAGATCGACATAGGGTCGTTCGTGGGTTCAATAATGGTAAACGGAATCACCCATTGTTCCATTATGTTACGTCCGCAAATCGATTTCTAGTCGTCCTTAGAATCGGCCTGCCTATCTACAGGATTATTCTCACGCAAGTCTCACGGTCAAGTCGTTTTCCTAGGTCGAGCCCTTTAGTCGTACGAGTTCTGTCCTCATTAGCCTTTCCCCTCAAGGTCAATATCTTAGGAGTGATCAATTCCGAGTGAGATCAACCAACAATGCTTTGACGAAATTCACTTTCACTCGTCCTTCAGAGAGCTCGAATTTCAGGATGTCACACGCATGTCCCTCGGTGGTCGATTAAATTGCGACGTTTTCAGGACGCATCGCCGACCTTTTTATTTTATGCACATGCGGAAGTGAACTAATAAACTCTAGACAACAATGAAACATGAGATAATAAAACATGCTAGCACCTATTTTCATAAAACACACTTTATATACAGCCAAGTCAAAGCTACGGTTTATATACGGGAGGTCTATCTAAAAAGGAGCTACTGAGCCACCTAAGCTCTGGACTCTCCAGTCATGGGCTCAGGGTCCTCCACAACACCATCAGGGGTGTCGATATCCATAGGATACCCTATTTCCCACTCATCGGTCCTGACGGGAGGCCCGTCAAAACCATGTATGGGACCCTCCCGAGCCACGTTAGGAAAGTTAATGAACCACGCTCCGAAGCGATGAGGTACTCGGTGAGGTAGGCCCTCATCGACCCACACCGTGGACTCAACTAGCTCACGGGTTAGGTTAGTCTTGGGAATAGAGAAATAGGAGTGCTAAAAGTCCATCTCCTGCGGGACCCCATACGTACATGACATACCTCCATCTAAGAACCTGAAAAAGTTAAACCACGACGGGGGTGAGACAAAGTCTCAGCGAGTCTACACTCTAAACCCTGATTAGGACGAGAATTGACCCAGAGGCAGCCTAAACATGCACCTTAAGGGACTTACGTCGCCTCAGCACCTCCTTGCACATTAGTACATCTCATATATCATATGTAAACGCAGCAAGCGTAAACCATTAATTGGAACACCTCGGATCATATATCAATCAATCACGGGGTCCTAATTATAAGGCCAAATTGTTATGACACATCCCATTCTCGTGCCACATAATTTTGTCCCATAATCAGGTGCGGCTATTTCAATCATTCAAGCGTGTCCCAAATAATTACGACCCAACGGCCACGGCCAACTCAACAGTCGGCGGTCACTCGGCATAACCAGGCATCATCCCGCTTTGTCGGGCATGTCAATGTCTACATCTAGACGGCATTCCCAAAGGAGCATCGGCCCAGCCTCCATTGCGACCGGCATCCATTGACGTGGGGCATTCCCGAAGGAGCATTGTCCGACGTAAATGCATCGTGACAGGTTCCGATAGCGATCACACGCACATCCATGTTTGGCCAATAACATCGTGCTTTGCACTCAAATGCCTCAATTTCAAATAATGTACTTGGCCTATTTTCTTCATATTAAAAACACCCGGTAAAATAATTGTGCGTGGTCACACAGTCAAATCGATCCACAAAACATGATACTCTCCCATTTAAAAATTCCACGATTTTATATAGTACTTAAAATATTTTTGGCATCAAAATCCGACACCTAGTATTTTTCTAATTAAATACCAAAATTCCACATTTTTAAAATAATAATTCCAAAGTCATCACCAAGCATCCAATTGCATAATTTAGCAATTAATTTCATAAACCAACACTTCCACGATGATTAGCACGAAATTCTAACAACCAGCTGTCCCGGTATAATTTACGCTAATTAATAAATAATTAAATAAATTGCAAAATAATTAAATAAATTGTAGTTTATTTAAATTAAACCACATAATTAAATTAAATAATCTAACCTAACTACCTAATTGAACTAACTAAATTAATCCACTAGGCTAACTAGATTATCTAATTAAGCTAACTAAGCCACCTAACTAACCACATAAATACTAATTGAACTAACTAACTAGACCTAACCAATCTAGTTACATGAACTAAATCTACTAATCCTAATTAGCCTAACTAATCTCCCCTTAAGTGCAATTAACCCCCTAATTAGAGCTTAGGATGTTAACTCACCGGATTAGCGAATAAACGGGTTCACGGCGACGGCAGTGAATTCCCGTGTCTACGACGACACCAAAGGGGCCCCAGAAGATGTTGAAAAAGGCTCACAAGCCTCACGGGTCCAGTTGTGAGGACCGGTTCTGCAACTGGTTAAAGGCACGGCTAGGTTGGGCTGAATGGGCTAGCGGGCACGGGGGTGGTTCGGCTGGGTGAGTAGGGACGGACGGTCGGCCAAGGGTGGCTAGCTGGTAGCTATGGCGGAGCCAAGCGATCTGGCGTCAGGCTGCGACGCGGGCTGGTTTGGGCGGTCGCTCGGGCGGGCGGGTCATTTGGACCGACGGACGGCGAGCACGGACCGACGGACGCGCGGAGTTGGCGGCTCGGGGCAACAGCTAGAACAGTGCAAGCTGGTTCTAGGCACTTGCAACTTCAACAATGGAGAAAGAGGAAGAGAGGAAGAAGAAGAAGTTGGCTTCTGCTGGGCTTTTGCTGGGCTGGTCAACCAAAGGGGAAGGAGAGCATGAAAAGGGGAGAGAGAAGGGGAACAAGAGGGGGACAAGAGCCATGCAAGTCAAGGTTTGAGCCAATGAGGTTCAAGGTGAAATATCCAAGCATGTCCAAGCTGCCAAGCTTCCTCCACAAGCCAACTCTCTCACAAATCTTCACCAAATGACTTCATTTTGGTGCCCAAAATCAACACAGCAGCAGCCCCTACGAATTTGCTGAATTTCTTCTTCAATTTCCCACCAAACAACTTCAATTTAATGGGCACACATGCCATGGCAACAGCCTAAACCAATTTCTCTTCACTCCCTCACAAACCAACTTGCTTTGGTAGCCAAAAATCCACACCAAAGTGCCCATCCGAATTTCTTTAAATTTAATTTGCCAAATTTTGATTTTCCGCCAAAATCCGGCCTCGCCGAAAATTCTTCAAAAGATGAGACGATGTCCTAAAAATAATTGTGACATGCTCGAACTTTCGATTATGGAAACTTAGTTCAATTTCGTGGTTAAAATCAACTAGACGCGATTTTAGTGTGATCTAACCTACCGAATAGCTTTTAGGGATTCTATCGCATTTGACCCATGGTTGATAATTCTCGATCCACGTTTGTGCATTTTCGACTCATCGGCGACTCTCGGTTGTCGTAAAAATCTCAAAATTTCAATTACGGGTACCGGGTGCAAAATCAACAAAAAAATCGGTTTAGTGCCGTTCGACACAAATTTTGCAATCAGGTGGAATCACCCACAATTTACTTACATGCTTCTGTCGAATCGACCTATCTCCGATCTCTAATAGATTATAACGGTGTCGCATTGACCCTTGCCGATTGGTACGGCCGAGCAGTCGATTTCTGATCGAATTCTCAAGTCTGTCGCGTTTATATCTCTTAACAGCTTCACTTGATAGATTAGTTATCTCGTGAGTGATCAGCTCAGAGAAAAAGAACCATAGGCGCGTCGATGAAAAGCCCATTTCATTTAGTCGAGACAATGTCGAAAATTCAAGATGTCACAGTTTAAACCACACTCACACACGCACGCACGCACGCACGCACGCACGCATCATAAAGTCATCACATCATACAAACCACATACACAGCTTAACACACAAGCTCAAACATCACTCGCTTCGCTACATCAGATCAACCTAAAAGCACGGCCACAACCTTCTTCAAAAAGGGTCTCATGTTTAGCTCTATAAAGAAAATGCAGTTGGGCTTTTTGACGGATCGCCATAGAACAAATACGACAGATTCAATCTATCAGAACACACAAAACACGTGAAGGAGTTTTCCGGGGTGTGATTGGTCGAATCTATAAGGCTTGATTTCAGGGGATTAATCTTTCGTGGTTAAGAATGTTACCTTCCTAGCTTTACTGGTGTATGCAATGAAGACGGTTATGTAGACGGCTTGAAAAACAACCCCAATCCCATTGATGGTCGCGACCATTATCACGTCGGGCGACACGAGTGGCAAGCCATACCACAAACATATCAAGGAGATCAAGAGCGTGTATATGTAAGGCGATCCCGAGAACTGCTCGGTGGGTCGATTCCGAACAATCCTTTGGAATGTCGGTCGCAAGTACATCGGAACCCATTTGCGGTGAATCAAAAATATCGGAATCGTATGCTTAAGCGTAGTGCATATGGTACCAACTTACATTGGGGACATGAACAGTACGAGGGAGAAGACATTTCCTGCAATTCAGGCCGAGAGAAATTAGAGACGATGAATTCGCATTCACATTAGTGTCGATCAAAATAACGTCTCAGAGGGGGGAGGGATCGTTTTGAGTACAAATCATTTAGTTGCAGATACACGGAACGCCCACAAGTTAGCAGAAACCAAATTGTTTTCCAATTCAAACTATTTAAAACAAGTAGGAACCTGAGATTTCTCTACTGATTCATCTTCGAATCAGAATGAACCAATTGATCTAAATGAGGATGACCTCCCGGAATCTGCGATTGCATTTGCATCGATCAATTCGGGAAGAGGAACAATCTAAGCCGAAACCTCTTTACAATTCAATTTTACACGAGGCGTTTTCGCGAAATCATTTCAGGTCTATCAGTGTTGGCCAACTCATTACTAGTAGTACCAAAACAAGTTTTATGGAGTAACAGATGAAGTGAAACCTCATGCATATGTACCTACAATTCCTGCTGCAGCACTGCATATGGAATTTGCGGAGAGACACGAATTGAGAAAATATTGGCTGCAGCTGGGATTCCAGCGTGTCAACTTATGAGTCCATTCATAATGCGACACGTGTCACCCGGGTCCCACCGCGTCGAATCTCGACCCACACTCGTCTCACTTACGTCGCCTCTCTCTCTCTCTCTCTCTCTTCCCTCTCTTCTTTTTTCTTTTATTTCTTCTTCTTCTTCTTCCCTCTAGCCTTCCCTTTCAATCTGTTGTGGAGCTCCTAGGCCTTGGACTCACCTCGGCGAGGTTCGGGGCACCGAGACCTTCTCGAGCAGCCTCCGGAGCTCACCCCCAGTCACCCCACTTTGGCCCCCGTAGACGGAGACCTTCAAGCAGACTTTGCCGGAGAAGATGGACTTCCCGACGAGCCTGTTGAGGTTGGACTTGCTGAGGTAGAAGGTGGCATCGTCGTCGGTGAAGTCGTCGAGGGGGTAATCGGCGTCGGCGGGAGGTAGGGGACGAGGGTTGTCGGAGGGGGAAGCTCTTGAGCTTGATCTTGCAGAAGAAGCAGGGGGAGGAGGAAGGGCGGATGGTGGAGCGAGCGGGCTTGGCGGCGACAGGAATCCCCACTGTGAGCAAAGGCTTCCCACCATGAGCAGAGGGAGGAAGAAGAAATAAAGGAGAAAAAGAAAGAGGAAGAGAGAGACGGAAGAGAGAGAGAGAGAGGTGACAGAGGGGAGGGGAGGGGAGTTTGTGTCAGGATCTGACACGGTGGGGACCGGACGACACATGTCGTCCGGTGAATAGACTAGTAGGTTGACACGGAATCCCAGCTGCAGCCTATATTTTCTCACACAAATTGGGTAGCATCTCCGCAAATCTCTCTCTCTCTCTCGTACGTTCGCACATAAATTGCAAAAGGAAAAGCATTTATGTACAAAGTTCTTATGCTTCCTCAGGCAACAAGAGTCACAATAATGATTCTTGGATATTTGTGGGCACTTGTTATTATGGCTGCAGATGTGCAATCACTCCGTGTGGACGTGGGGCAACTGTTCCATGACATATACACCACAGATTAGATGCCGCTACCATAAAAAACCATCTTCATCTTGAATTATATACGTTTGACAATTCTTTTTCTCATGTGTCTCTTTTGATTAATCGGTGATAATTTACTTTTGCATTAAGAAACGAGTGATGCTCAGTACTGCAAGACCAATTGACAAAATTGGTCTATTAATGATAGGACCGGCAATAATGGTGTTTTGAATAAGTGGGTTACAAATTCAACAACCGGGAACATGCGGACACATTATCAAGGAATCTGTTTGGTATAATTGTGGCTGACTAATACCGTAATGTATTATCTTATTGTACTGCAAAGCATTGGACTTATATGTTTGGCAATACATATTCCAAAATTGCAACAACCTTAAAGTTAGCCGATGGAGCTTCTTAAGAATAGTTGATAAATTGTCGCAATTTGGGCAATCGCCTAATATAAATTGCAAAACCCGTTCTCATGGTTGAAGCTACTTTGGGGTGATTGTACCGAATAACATTTTAGTAGACTATTCTTAAAATAATTACATCTTACTGAAATTCACCATTGCTTCTGTGGAAAATTTTGTCATCGGGGGAAATTTGGTGAAAACCATGGAGGAGATACTTCAAATTTGAGCCCAATTCGGGCAGGCACAAAACTCAAGGGCAGGTCACCCACCACAAAACCATTTTGGGTAGGACCCCCTTGCAAAAGCAGTGGGATTCGATTCAACATCAATCAGCCATTTATTTCATGTGCTTCTCTGAAAATGGCTTCTCAACAGCTTGAATAATTGGGTCCCCATGCAATGGATATTCATGGCTATTGATGTCCGATGTGACGACCTAGCACGTTGAAGATGAAGAAGAAGAAGACAGAAATGGGGCAACATCTTCGTTTGAATCACATCAGCAAACATTTTCAATATATTATTTATCACATGAACGTATAAAGTAAATAACACCAATGGTCCCTGGTCCATGAACTTTTGTTTAATATATAATGTAATATTCAAACTTTTGAATTATTCAATGTAATCTCTAAATTTTTAATATAATATTAATTTAGTCTCTAGATTGTATAAAATGTTCAATAGTGTCCCTAAATTTAAATTAATAGAAAGACAGCATTAAATATTTTCACATAATTCATAGACTAAATTGAACATATGTCAAAAATTCATAGACCATATTGTATATTAGACAAAAGTTTAGAGACCAAATTGAACAAATTAAAGTTTCAGAGACCAACCACTGGGGTTGCCGCCACCCTTCTAACTTGGAAGGGGAGGTGGGGGGTTCGCATCCCCACTTTCTCAGTGAGGGGTTGGGGTGAGACGCATTAGTTTCAGAAGTGCGTTTTGACTACCACGCCCTGCAAGGAGGCAGGGCAACAGTCTGAGAGTGGGCGTTAGAATAGGAGTAGAGTAGGACCGACAAAAAAAAAAAAGTTTCAGAGACCGTATTGCATATTAGGCCAAAGTTAATAGACCATTTGTGTAATTATTTCATATAAATATATGGGAAGATAATTATTTTGCCAATAAAATGAATGAATGTTGAACTTTGCATTCTACGTACATAATTACTATATCCATCTTATAATAAGCACAGCGATTTTGATAATTATATTCGTTTTGTTCAAATTTCAAAGTATAACTTTTCTTTCTGAATCTATTTGTATAAAAAAATGCGTTATTATAATCACGTATATATCAATCCCTTGTGAGAATTGGACTTGAAAATTTGACGTCCATTCTGCAGACGTTGTTTTCCGGATAATGTTACAAACTATCCTTTTGGGTCAGTGTTGTCGGCTTCGAAGCTGCAATTTGACGACAATAAATTGCGAATTTTTTTAATATGGTTTCGATTATATTACGAGCTTGGTTTTATGTTGACATCGATCTGTTTATGGTCTTTATGAAATGGATTCTCAATTATATATTGAGAGAGGACACAATATTGTGTATTTTTTTTTTTTTTTGGTTGCTAAAACAAATCTTCCATTGCATCAAAATAGTACGAAATTTACAAGGAAAAACTAAAGCTTACATCGAGATGATAAATTAAAGAAGATTCCACCAGCACTAAAATTTTAACTCTAGAAGGGAGATCATTAAAAAGGAAAGAAGATGTAGTTCTTAATTGATGAAAATGAGTTTTTTGCAAGCTCGTGAGTAACTTCATGAAAAATCCATTTTGCAAGCTCATGAGTAACTTCATTATAAGTTCTATCGGTCCATTTCAAACTGCATCCGGAATTGTTGTTAAGTAGAAAATGGGAGTTCGAGATGAAATGATGAATACATCAAGGGTAAAGGCCGTTTTGTTGAATAGTAGTAATCAAAGGACACAATATTTTGTTATGATGGAAAAAACAAAAGCAACCCTGTGAAAGGAAAAATTCACATTCTATGACATATTTTGTATTTATTTACATCAAAATGTCGCAATCCTTTGTAGAATATTCACAACCAAAGACATTTCACTTTTGGTCGCCATGAAATCACTTAAGCCTTCTATAATATCTTAAAATAAGCAGAAATATGTTTTTACCCTTTGAATTTCATGATAAGGCTTGAGTTTTTCAAAACGTCGCAAAACTTGATATTTATTTGTAATCAAGCGAAAACGCTGCTCATTCTAATTCTTTTCTTTTTCAAATTTTAAAACATCACACGATGATCAACTAGTTAATAATAGACGCAACACAATAATTTTTTTTTTATCAAATTTCATGATATTAATATACTCCGTTTCGTGTAATCATTCGCAAAAGAATATTAAAATAAAAATCAAGCCCCAAAAAAAAAAAAAAACATATCACGAAGGGGGAAAAAGAAAGGATTACCATAGAATTGTGGGAAAATCCCCATTTTACCATCCGCCCGCCAAAAGCTCAGGAATTTTCCCGCCTTCCTTTCTTCTTCCCCGTTGCGGCGCCCTGAACTGGCCATGGAATAGAGCATTCTCTCCCTCTCTCTCTCTCTCTCTCTCTCTCAAGAGAGGCTGAGGAGAGAAACAGAGAGATGGGGATACAGGGTCTTTTGCCGCTGCTGAAGTCGATCATGACGCCGGTCCACGCGAAGGAGCTGGAGGGCTGCGCCGTCGCCGTCGACACCTACTCCTGGCTCCACAAAGGCGCCCTCTCCTGCAGCAAGGAGCTCTGCAACGGCGTGCCCACCACCAGGTCGGTCTCTCGCGTTTCCTCCCACGAGTTTCTTGCTCGTAATCGGAAATGGGGCAGTTGGGTTTTCGTTTTCTCGGCCCGATGTACGCTGCGTAGCGCGAAAGCAAGGAGCTTTGACTCCTGCTCAATCTGTTTGGAGTTCGCCCTGGAAAAAAGAACCTCTTTTGGCTAGGTGGGTTCTTGTGAAATCTGAGGGGAGGGGGAAATGGAGGAAATTTGGTGCTGCCCGTTTGATCCGAGTGATTGGTTTGATCGGTCTTAGCTGTTTGTAGCGAAGTGGTATGAGTTGGGTCTTCTCAAAATTCGATGGTGACTTGTCCCATCGGCTTTTTTCTGCCTGGTGAGTTTGATGGTCCGAATTGATGAAGTTGGTAATAGGTGTTGTCAGAAAGTGAAAGTTTTGAATACGAAATGAGAAGAATGCTAATTGGTGACTTTATTGTTGAGAGCAAGAATGTTCAGGGCATCAGGGAATCGGTTGCAAGAATTATGGTCGAGTTGGGAAGTGTTTGTATTAAGTAATGCTTACGATAAAGACATTAAGTGCCATAATGCCAAAATGGTTTTGTCGTTCTGTTATGAGATGTCTAATTTAGGTTCATTTATGCTTCTGTGGTGTTTAATTTTTCAGGCACATTGAATACTGCATGCACAGAGTGAATTTGCTCCGGCGTTATGGGGTTAAACCAGTTCTTGTTTTCGATGGAGGTCTCTTGCCAATGAAGATTGAGCAGGAGAACAAGCGTGCAAGGTATTTTTTTTTTTTTCAGCTCTACAGCAGAATCACTATCCTTTGAACTCAAACCCAAGATATTCTATTATTTTTGGAATCTGTAGTGGGTTCATTCATCTACTTATAGTTTTAGTCAAATCATGAAACAATAAAGATTGTGCATCTTTCCCTAACTACATGATAGGAGCCTTTAGCCACTTCAAGAGTTAGAGCCTGCCTAAAAAGAATTAAAGTTCTGCTGGTCTGGACATTCCTCTTCACTTTTTTATGTGTCCTAAGTTCCTAAATGTCCAAAATGGAAGGGCTCAGTTGATTCTATTAGACTTTGTTATCTTAGGAAAGGTCCAGCCCTTTCAAAATTTTCCAATCATATGTAAAGTCACTAAGAACTAAAACTACCTTGCTTACGTAGGTCCAGGAAGGAAAATCTCGCTCGTGCTATTGAGCATGAGTCAAATGGAAATGGTGCTGCTGCTTATGAGTGCTATCAAAAAGCAGTAGACATCACTCCTTCCATGGCACATGAGCTAATCCAGGTATGCTTCCTGTCATGTATGTGTTGTTAAAGTAAATTGGGTCGCCATTACTGATGAAGTTGTCTCCTCTTGATTGGCATGGAAGGTCTTAAAGCAGGAGAACATTTCTTATGTTGTTGCCCCTTATGAGGCGGATGCTCAAATGACTTTCTTGGCAGTTAGTAAACAGGTCGGTGCTGTAATTACAGAGGACTCGGATCTTATACCATTTGGCTGTCCTAGAGTGAGTTATTCAATAGCTGCTTCTTGCTGTCGCTTCTCCATTACAACACACATCCACTAAGCAAACCATAGCCTTTTTGACTCACGAGTGTTTTCTGTGATTGTATAAATTTGATTTTCCAGATAATCTTTAAAATGGACAACTTCGGGCAAGGTGTTGAGTTCCAATACTCCAAGCTACAACAGAACAGGGAACTCAGTTTTGCTGGATTTACTAAGCAGATGGTTCTTGAGATGTGCATCTTGAGCGGCTGTGACTACTTGCAATCACTCCGCGGCATCGGTCTGAAAACAGCACATGCGCTCATTAAAAAATTCAAAACATATGATAAGGCGAGTATACATTTGGTTATGTAGGTCACATAACTGTTCATATCGTGAACCCTTAAAAGAACATACTTTCAATCATCAGATAAGATTTTCTATTTCTTTCTTTGTAACTGCACATTCATTGGATATAGGTAATTAAGCACTTGAAATATACCAGCTCGGTTCCTCCAACTTATGAACAATTATTCCAAAAGGCCATTTGGACTTTTCAGCATCAAAGGGTCTATGATCCAATTACCAAAGCCATTGTACATCTAATGGATATATCAAATGTTGCTGATGATGAGCTCAAGTACTTAGGACCATATCCTTTTTATGGAATCAATTTGGATGTTGAAATTATTATATTAGCTTGTTAAGGATGCTCTGCAATTTGAACAAAACCTTAATTAGAAATACACCGATACCGCAACATGTGGCCAGAGGTATTGCAGAAGGTGATCTGGATCCAGTTACCAAAGTTCCATTTCAGGTATAATATGTATTCATTGTCTATCTTGGTTGTGCACTTTTTTTTTCCTCGTCTTCAGATTTCTACTGAAGTGAATGAAACCACTGTTTTCCTTTACATTTAGGGAATGTAATCACCATTTCTGCCGTAAATACCATTGCCTAGATTCCGAATGCCAGCTGATTGATTGAGGAAATATTATAATTTAGAAAAAGATTCTGTGAGCAGATACAGCATTCAAAGTGATCTTCCAAAAGCTAATGAAAACTGAAGCGTGAATAAGAGATATTTGATAAGTTGGATAATTCAAGGAGACATCTTCCTAATGAAACATAGAACAATAGCAAGGATAGATAGAACATAAGATTTTCTGAACATCTTCTCAACCTTTCTGACTAGAAAGTAATCCATTGGTGTCATTTACTTCACTTTCTTTTTTCAGTTTATTCTTGAATGCTTATGGTTGTGTAACAAAAAGCATCGACAGTACAAACATTTGTTTTACTGAGGTAAAAGACCTTTTCTTAACATAGTTGACATGATCTTTTTGGCTGCAAGACTGTTATTAGAAAGACACAAGAATCACAGCTGAACTTCTTAGGAATTGAGAGGGTCTGATGTAACGGTGTAAAATTCAATGCATGAAGTTCTTTTCACATAAAGGATAGCGACAACGAGGGCTTCTAATTCTGGAACAATTCCATAGTAAAACTTTTGGAGAATGGTTTCATGACACGAGATAGTAAGGTTTGGGTAGTCCTCTGCGATAACATTCACTCTCTCAATTCCACACACACTAGTATAAGGTTGACTATGGTGAAATATGAAAAGTACATGTTGACAGATTAAGCAAGGCACTTATTATTACTATGTTTTCAATTAAAGTGTCGAGTAGCTGGTAGAATTATCTCACACCTAGATCAAGATAACTGCGTAGTATAGTTGATGGACATTTGCTCTGCATACTTCCATGTGTTGACGGATACCTTTAGAAATGGTTTTGACTTTTTATACCATAACTGAGATGATCAATGGTGCGTACTCAATAATGCTTGAATGAATCCGCATTTTCTGATTTTGACAGGGCAGGGATGTTAGTGCCACTGTGTTTGACAAGACACATTATATGAAACTTTTCAAGCCAAAAGATGAAAAGAAGAAGCTAGACTTACCTGCCCAGAAGAATGTCCTGACGAAATATTTTTGTATCCTTTGAAAACCCCATTTTCTGATAATCTTTTCTTCCATACCATGTGCATTTATTTTCTGTACTGTATATTATAATGCTTTGCAAAACCTTATTGTGAATGCTTTGTGCAGTTAGATAGTGCTTGACAATATCTTGTCTGAACAGAAGTTGCAGAAAAATTATGCTGACTGTTGGAAGTGAGTGAGCTTAGTTGAGTTGAAATGAGAAGCTCTATCACTTAGTCTGATTGCCACCTAGACTTGCCTTTCGTTTACTTGACAGGGATTGCCAAAATCCTAATCCCTGTGGAAAATAACTAAGAATTTGGTGTTTCCTTTTTCTCCAACCAATCAATCCTGTTGTGCCAACCAAAAGGAAACTATCAGAGATCAAGTGTTTCTTAGCTGCTAAGAACTTAAGACTAGTCGCAAGCTAAACTTTCCACAATTAGGGCCTCTCGCAAACTTGTGTGGCCCTAGAGTTTAGATAAAGCATGAACAGCCCCTCTGCACCTGCAATTAATGGATAAGATACACGGCCCTCTGATTGCGGTGGCTTTTGAGTCTATATCTTGCTTGATGTGCTGCTGTAACATGAGTGGATGAGATATGCGTAGCTTAGAGATTGAATATCTGTGACTGAAACTGTCTAAACTTCTTTTAGTAAGTGTATACAGGGCCTACATCAGGTGTACAAATATCTAATTAAAGAGGTACTTCAAATTGTAAGAGGGAATCTATATGGATCAAATCTGTAATAGGTTTCTAAAGATAGCTGAATCACAGCATCAGGAAATTAGGTCAAGCTCAAAGAGATATTTCTTTTATTCTTCCACACATTGACAATATGGGCCACTTTAGACAGATTTGAACAAGATCTTTAAAAAGTCATCCTCATTAGGCTTTGGTACCAAAGGTTTCCTTCATCTATTAAGGCTTTGCATCTCTCGAATCAAAGAGAGATTTCAAGGCTCCTCGGACTACCTCCAACCAGTCAAGTCCAGTGGATAACCTTTCTCAGAGTTCCAGTGGACACAACTCCGAGGAGGCTGTGGCTGGTATGAACCATTGTCATTGGTCTCAGCTACATGAAGTAAGCAGATGCTGTCCTTGGCATTATATATATATTTGTTTTTTTGCCTGAATGACACACCATAAATGTTGTGAATAATATTGATTGCATACTTAGTCTAAATATACACATTCGAAGATAGTTGATGTCCCCAAACTTTGTTCAATTAGGAAGAAGATGGTTTCACACAAGAAGTTGCAGACGCATCAGAATTGATGGAAAGTGGTAAGCCCGAGCTAATTGTGGCCTTAGGGTTCTGATATGTGCAGATATGTTGTCATGAACTGGCTTCCATTATCTACTTAATAAGTTAAAAAGTGCAGGTGCATTGGATGAGGTTGGAAGACCAGGGCCCTCATTACTACAACAATCCAGGCTTCCAATTCATAAACCTTGTGTGTCATTCAAGGAGCATCAACCCAAAATCCCTGTAAACAGAGTTGATGAAAAAACAAGAAGAGAGTGCAAAAAGGCCATTGTAACGAGTTCCTACTTTATGCATCAGTTTTTGAATGAAACTGATAGAGACAAGGAGAAAGAAGCTACCCCGGTTGGAAGTGACCCAACGAGTGTAGGTGAGACCGTATGTGTGAAAGGAATGATCACAAAAAATAAGACCTATGCTGATGACACAGTCGAAAATGTAGGTGTAAACAGCATTGAGGAAAAAACAAGAAGAGAAAACAGAGAGGTTATTGTTAGGAGCTCTTATTTCAAGCATCATGCTGCAAAGGAAACTAATAGAGATGATGGAAAGGAAAATATCCTGGTTAAAGGTGATCATCCAATCAGTCTAGGTGAGACTGACTTTATGAAGCGGGTGATCATGAAGGGGAAAACCTCCCTTGATGACATGTCGGGGAAAGGTGTAAACAGAATTGAGGACGAAGCCAGAAGAGAGAACAGGAAGTTTATTATAAGGAGTTCCTATTTCAAGCATCAGTCTGCAAATAATACTGACAAAGATGACGAAAAAGAAAACATCCCTGTTGAAAGTGATCATCCCATCAGTCTAGGCGAGACTGGCTTTCTGGAAGGAAGGATCATCAAGAGGAAGGCCTCCCTTGATGGCACAGTGGAAAAGGTAGGTGCAATCAGCTTTTTACGAAAAATCTAGCAATGCAAGATCCCTTTATCATGATTTGTTACCTTAAGTTAGATAGTTTTCTTAACTCTTTTGCCCTGTGTTTTCCTTGTCTCAGGAGAGCTCAAAAGAAAAGCGTATGCATGCGGATGATTCTCTTGTCAATGATGGTATGTTGTCAACTGAAACTGCGTTATTAATACCTGTACTTGTTTAGCAATTTTCTTGGTTCTTATTCCTAACATACTATCATGTTTGGCATAAATCTAGATTGATGTTGGTAGATATTGTACAAGATACTACCTTCAAAGAATTAAGGATGAAATTGCGAAAGCCATTTATTATCTAATTAATGAAGATGCATGCATTAACATGACAAAGCCAAACTGCATTTTCTTTGTAGAGCTAAGCTGAGCTTCTAATTGGTTTGCGACATTTAAGCCTGAGCATGCATTTCATGTTTGGCGCATAATTTGACTTTTTAAAACAGGAAATCTTTTGCATCATTTGGTATTTGAGTGTACATGAAATAAAGTTGACATGTCTGGGAAGCCAGAAAATCTTGGGGTTATGCCATGTATCAAAAGGAACCATAATGGTTTGACTCTACATGTTACAATGCATTTTAGCTCTGAAAAAAGGCCTCCTGCTTTAGCAATGAGTTACAGTCCATTTCTAGGCTCATACTCTGATGAATTGAATTCTAAATCCACGACTCATCTGCATGTACTTCCATTTTGAAATCTTCATCAGACTGTTATCTTAATTGCTTACCACTATTGGGGAGTCCACCATTTCTTTTGGGTTCTGTGGTGGCCTCTTTGGCATTTTGAGGACTACATATTTTAAGAGTTCCCTTAGGATGAAGTTTGAAATCTGATATATTTCTTGGCTTCAGGTACCTGTGCCCCTGGATTAGACAAGTCATTCACTGGTTCTGAAGGAAAATTTGGAGCCGACATCTCCCATTTAGGCCGCTATTCTGAAATAGCAGAAAGTTCATTAGAGAGATTCGTCTCAGTAATATCGTCATTTAGATTCACTGGTTCTGGTTCTCGTGCCAGTGGTCTCCGTGCTCCTTTGAAGGATGTGCACAACGCATGTACGAATAGGTAGGAGGATGACAGCAAAGAGATTCTCTACTGTTCTGAGCTCTTATTTGGTTGTCCCTCATTGATTTTGTTCAATAGTAGGTCAACTACTGCCCCAGATTTCAGTCAATTTGCATATGTGGCCAAAAGCAGGAAGCCCGTGATTCCAACCCGCAGGAGTTGATTGTGTGCAGTATATTTCGATGTAGATAGATGCATCTGCTGAACTCCTAGTCAAAACAATGGTTGCCACCTTTATGGTTCCCAGGCATGGCCAATTAAAGTGAGCATTTGCTTGTGTTTTATGATAATGTGGGAACAGTACTTGTTCTGATGCTTTGCCATCCAACTGTTATGAGCAGGGTTGAACCAGTAACATGTTCTGCACGAGTCGAAATCATCAATGACGTTGCTATCCCTGCGACTCATGTCCATAATCTTCGATGCTGTTGATCAAGATGTTACTCCCTCATTTCAAGGCGGTGGAGGGGCCACATCAAGGTTGATTTTTTATTTTTTCCCGACATGTTGGTTGATTGATTTTGGGGGAAAGAGATCCATTCCATCAGGTCGAACTAGCATGCTAAAATTGCTAGAGACCTCTTGTTTATATTTTTGATTTCTGGATCACTTTGATTGGAATTATCTTTAGATTTCATTCCGGAAAGGCTCAAATACAGAGTTCTGATGGATTGGGTTACATGATCAGTTTTGCTTTCCTGGTTGCAAGGGGCAATATGGGATTCACAATCACATAGTATTATGTAATGCAATTTTTGCGGGGAATTGTTTTGTGACGACAAGAATTTGCTATTCATTCTCTTTTCTAATTCATCTGTAAGCCTCGAGGTTTGTTTTCTTCTTTGAATTTTTTTATTTTTGCCAAAAACATTTGAAAGTCATTCATTAATAAAGAATGTCATTACAAGCTCAAATAGGTTTCTCCCCCAATTTTGTAACAAATAACTTGCAAAAAGTTAGAGCATCAAGTTGATCCTTCGCGCTCACTGCTTGACTCCTCAACAAAAAAGTCATAACATCAGATCTCCTCAATCCAGGCTAAGGAGTAAAGTGCCATCCCTTATTTACAGTATCATTAGATCTAGACTAGTGTTCCACCTTCTTATCCATCAAGAACTCCCTTATAGCGTCCTTTATCTATCCTACATCCATCTCATGTATTGGTCTTTTGCCTTGAAAAAACTGCTGCATTCCTACCCTTCCAAATAACCAACAGGTCTAGGTAATCAATCTAAGCAAGCATTTCTTCTCAACGGAGCTTATTGCCTGCTTTCAACTTGTCCCAAGAGTCGTCTGTCAAAAGACATCGCCTGTGTCTTCTCAATCTTGATCCGGCTTGCCCCAAACCATACTAACTCTACAATACTCACAGCATAAACTAAGGTGTTCAGCTAATTCAGCAAGACTTCAAATCAACCACTCAGACGATTGCTTAATTCTCCTCCTATTCGAACTCTCTTCTGCAGCTAATGCCCAAGTGGAGAGTCCCCAAATGAAATGCGTACCTTTTGGAATATAGTCAATACCCCAAATAATCTTCTAGACCTTGCTGTCCTGTCCACCCCAATAGAGCATGAAGCCTGGATTCGTCTACCTTCAAGTCTTTGGAAACAGGGTCACTTGGCAAGCTGATTTGACTGAGGAGCTGCCGTTCTTACAGCAAGGCCATAGCAGTTTGTTCAATTGCACTTGGTTCCAAAGCATTTAACCCTTGATCAATCAAACTACCCACTCAACTGCTCATCGACCTCCTGGAAACATTGCAGGCTAGTTTGCACTTAGCTTCTGTATAGATTTTTTTTGTAACACATTTCCTTTTTCGTGCTTTTAGGATTTGGAATTATGCACACTATGGATAGAAGAGTAAATAATGAAAATCTAACTAGGAATGAGAGCAATTAACATTGGAGTCAAGGTGCTCCAAAGAAAGGTGGTATAAGTTCCAACGCCTTGCCAAGAACGGTTCAAGTCAAAACTCTCACGTGGGGTCATCCATCAATCTTCCCTCTTTTGATAATGGTACGGAACATCTGCTCACTCTATATTTTTACTAATTTTTAACAAAAAAGTTTAACAAGCAATGATTAATTAACTAAACGTGCTGCAAATTTGAGTCTAACCTTCCATAAAAATCGTAATCAACTTGAATTTACCATAAATATCTTGTTCTTATTCTTGGTAACCTTTTTTTCTCGATAATCATAGCTTTCTTTCACAATTCAAAAACGTAAAGACCCTATTGGTGAGTAATGGTCGTCATATGTATTAATTTTCCTTAATCAATAGTGACAATGACAATGTTTAAATGTTTTTAATTATTTCCTTTTAAAGATTATCTAGGAAAATTATCTAAAATGTTTTAAACTTATCGTATAGCGACTAATTTAATCTTAAACCTTTTAATTTGTCCAATTTAATCATAATCTTTTTGACGATTATCAATGTAATCCTTCTAACCAATTTTGGTTAGAAATTCTAATATATACGCCAGCCACCTAATGTGGATAAATTTACGCCGATATAGATAATTTTTAATTTTTTTCTCTCTTCTGGTTTGCTGCCTCAATGGTGGGTGGTGGAGGTATCCGGTCACGGGCAAGGGCATCAGTCATTCTGGCTTTCACTGGGATGATGGACCACCGAGGGAAATAGAGAAAAAAGAAAAAAGAAAAAGGAAAGAAAAGAAAAGGAAAAAAGAGGAAAGTGAAAAGAAAAATAAAAAAAAATTTGTCTACGTCAGGGTAAAATTGGCCAAAAGGAATTGCCGAAGCCTTACTCCACTCGACCCTGTGAACCAAGTAACGTCCGATCTCTTGAGTTGCCCTGTTTTAGTTAAAGCTAAGTCTAGATTTAGTGTCCTTCATTAGCACACGTTGCGGGCTGGACTGAGATGTCATTCACCAATTCTGTGCTTTATTTGTTATCCCATTTTGATATCGAGTCATGAATCTGATTGTTAGAGAGCCGTCCTTCTCCCTAATCTACACTCATAATCTGTTCGACAGGTTCAGTCTCATTTTTGTCTAAACCGAGAGCATGTTGGTCCAGATTAAGTCATGTTAATTGGTTTTCAAAGTCTTTGCAATGATCGAGTGTGCTTTTTTTGCATCCTCGTTTTCTTTGTCTTAAGCCTCGGGGTTACTAATGGCGGTTGTTGGTGAGATGACGATCCTAGATCCAGGACCTAAATGATGATTGTTACAGGTATCGGCATTGGATTGCTGGTCGTGTTTCTTCGCTCTATTTGTTTTACTCGTGTTGTGGCTAAAAGAGAGGTGCTGGCCGATGAGGGAGGTCAACACTGGTTATTGGTGCGGGTCTTGCGATGAACGTGGGCTTTTCAGCGAGTAGAGACGTTCGAGGTGGTGACCGGTATTGATGGTCGAGTATGGTGGCTGACAGTGGGGGTCCGATGAACGAGAGTGTACTGGCCGACCGAGAAATGTTAAGTTCTTGGCTGGAATTTCTGGTGATCTGGCGTGCTTGAATAGAAGACAATGGGAAGGGGATGATGATGGGCCAGAAAGGAGGAGGTGATATTTAATGAAAATGGCCTTAGTACAGGCTTGTGTGCTGAAGTGTTGAGATGGATATTCATATTGGTAGGCTGGGGCTTGATTTGATTTCAGTGAGTTTGGGCCTAAGGTAGACTTGGAGTGATTAGAAGGAAAAATGGGTTTGATGGATTTTCTTTTCAGAATGGTTTGTTTGAAATAAGCCCAACCGTGTCCAGTTTTAGCCCGGGTCCCTATTTTCAATTAATAAAAAAAAATAAAAATTTCGAAAAATTAGAAAATTTGGTTAGGAAAATGTTAGGTTTTGTTCTCTTAGCAGAGTTCATGCCATTGCTTGATTGATCGTTTGTTGACACTTATACCCAATTGCATGCTTACTTGTGAGTGTTTTGATTGGTTACACTCAATTTCGTTTAGCGAGGCATGTCCTTTGACAGTTAGCTTAGATGGGGACTACAAATTAATTAGGGGTTGATGACGTAAGCCTACTGCTTTGTGCATGCAAGTGGAGATTAATAATAATTGTATTTTAATTAATGAACCCTTAGTTTTATTAGGAGGTGGTTGGGTTAATCAAATTGCATAGGCGAAATCCAATTCTTGAATTGGATTGCTTATTATTTGTTAATCGGTGAACTTGTTGATTGACTATTTTGATTGAGTGCATGATGGTAATGTTGGATGAAATGGATGTTAGAAACAAATGAGGATGGCGGTGGTCACGAGCTTCTTAAAGACCGAAGGCCGAGGGTGGTAGTCCATGGTGGTCCGAAGGGACACTTAGTTTAGCTTGGTTTAATTTAGTTTTGTTCCAATTAGGCTAGTTAGATCGGTTTTCATTCAATAAAACCATATTACACTTAGAATCACTATTCTAAATAAGCAATTAGAATAGCTTAGATTAGCTTCAACATCATAGCATGGGTAGATTTAGGTTCACCCTAGATAGGTTTAGTTTCTAATGTCAAGCTTATGGGGTTCATGTCCCAAGGCTTAATAACTAGGCCATGTATATTCTTTACCTAGCTTATATGGGTTTTCTTTTTTGCATTTACTTTAAAGTAATTTCGATACCGGAGTATTTATTTATTGCACCTCATTTTAGTTGAATTATTTGCCAATTTCTTTTCTAAAATGCTTAGGTCTAGTTTATAATCAAATAAAAAAAAAACCCACAAAAACATTTGCTTGATCACTTAGCACTTTGATACCTTTATGATCATAATTGGTAATATAGATTACATGACCACCTAGATAATAACCTTCTAAGTTAGAGGCATTGAAAGGGTGCTAATGGACGTTAGTGTAATCAAGTTCCAGAATTTAAAAATTTCTCATTGCGTTGGAAATGAGACAAACCTCCACGTCTCATTTGGTTCTTAGTCGACCCCTAATAGTTAGTGGCGCTTCTTAGTAATACATAGGCTGTTAAAGAACTTTAAAATGAAAAAAAACCAAGATGGTGTAAGTATTGGCATAGGAGAGCCTGTGCTTCTAATTGATTGACCCCTTGGATCTTTATAATCATTTGATTTGATGAACAATTTGGGCCTTTTTTTTTCGAGTAATACCTCTAATTCTATTCCAGAGGTCCTCGGGCCCTTGGGGAGGGGTTGTGACAAGTATGATCGCACTAAACACATCAAGGTAGATGAACATTTCTTCAAACAAAACCTTGATACCAAGATAATTCGATTCCATTTGTTAAATCTGTGGACCAATTGGTAGATATACTCATGAAGGTCATCTCTAGCAAGATCTTCTAAAAGTCACTTGACAAGTTAGGCATCAGTGATATATATGCACCAACTTGAGCGAGAGTGTTGGCGTGAGTTGTCAATTAAGACTAACTGGAGAAATTGTATGATTGATTAGTTGCTAAATTTGTATTGTATAATGTCCTTATTTTGAGGATCAACCAAATTCTTAGCCTAAGATAGTGCATAACCTAAAATAGTTTCGGTAGTCATTTCTTTGCACAAATATATGTGCTTTTGCATTCATTTAGAAATGATAATGAAAAGCGGCCTAATTTCCTAAAAAATCGCAACTTTCCTAAAAGAAAAACTGCAACTTTAGGTCTAGTCACAATTTTGCTCCCAACTTTCTTTTTTTTCGTCTTGAAAAAAATCCCAAACTTTAGGTCCAATTCAAATCTGCCTAAAACTTTTCTTTGTCTCAAAGAAACTCCCAAACTTTAGATCGAGTCATAAATCTACTATGCATTTATTTATTTTTATCTAAGAGAAAATCACCAATTTTTACTTTAGTCCTAAATTTGTCTCCATTAGCCGTCTGTCTAAAAATCGTTGTTAATCGTTCCTAATTTTCATATCCTATAACAGTTTCATTTTTGAGATAATTTTCCATGTTGCTTTCTGATGTGGATTTGTTGTTGATGTGGAAATGCACGTCAAGTTGGGATTGAACCACGAGGGTAGATTTGAGAATATATTGAGAGTTGGTAATTTTTCTAGAGGAAAATAAAATTCGGCAAAAATTTGAGACTCAACCTAAAATTTATGATTTTTTCCTTATACAAAAAAAAAAAAAAAATTAGGGCAAATTTAAGACATGACCTAAAATTTGGGGGTTTTTCTTAAGACAAAAAAAAGTTGGGGACAAACTTGAGACTAGACCTAAAGTTAAGTGTTTTTTTTTTCTTAAAGAGAATTAGGCCAAATGAAAAGGGAAAAACATCTCTGTTCATCATTAACATCCTATATTCAATATCTAATTAAAAAATCAACTATTTGTATGATAAATCAGCAACAAATCTCGACATTATCTTAACGGACTTCAACGTCGTACACCATCACTTGGGGAAAAGAAAAAAAACTCTGACCTCGAGTTTTAAAATGTCGGATTATTCGATCACACAAACATCTGTCAATCTACTTAGGCTTTGGATCAACGACTTCAAAGGCAGCGGCTTTTCATCGCTTTAGAAACCTTTCCACCGAAATTCAGCAGGTGAATACCCAACCTGAATCTTCATATTTTTCTAGTATAACAGATGCTTGCTTCTCTTCTGCAACTTCTGACAGAATATGAAAGTCCTCAAATTCGAAACCATCTTTCCGAGTGGAAATTCAAAGCCATCGACCTTTTGCTATCAAGGCTCGTAAACAACACTTTAAAGTATAAAACCATCGGCTTTTGACAAGTTATTATTGAGAAAATCTGGCACGCGCCTGGACTTGCATGCAAAATATGCTCTCCTTAACATGAAAAATCTAGGGTGAGCATCGGGTCCATTTTGATTTCAGCACCTGCCTGATTGATTCGATCCCAAGCCGATTCTAGGGAGAACTGGAGAGAGACCGATTTGATTCCCATACTAAGGCCATAACAGCCAGTTCCAAAAACCGGTTTTCAATTCGATAATATTTTTGCAATCATCAAGATTTGAACCATGATTTGAATTCGATCAAATAAATGCAAAATCAGGGACGTTTTTTTTTTTTTTTTTTTTTGGTAAGGACAAAACCAGGGATGTTCTTGTAATAAAAAATGCAACTTTTATTTTTTATTATAAAATTTCGGATTTTTACCCAAAACATAGGAATAAGTTGGTTTCAAGGATACTTAGGGCCTGTTTGGTAACCATCCAAACAGTGCATGATTCTGATTTTTTGTTTCCGGGAACACTTTGGGAACAGAATCGCGTTTGGTAAAATTTTTGTTCCTGGGAACAAATTTGTTCTCGGAACCAGATTTGGAGTAGAATCAAGAATAAAAAAAAAACTTAATTCTTGTTTCGGGAACAAAAATAAAAAATAAAAAAAGTGGAACCCTTTCTTCCTTTCTGCTCGACGTTCTCTCCCATACGTTCTCTCCTCTCCTCTGCTCAAACTCTTTCTTTTTCTTCTTATATCACAAGTCATTCTCTCCTCAAGAACGGGTTCATTCTCTCCTCAAGAACGGCGACGGGGACTGCTGCTTCTTCATCGCTGCTCGTCTAAGGTGAGTTCCCTTCACTCGCAACTATGGGTGGTTGTCGGTTGATTTGGGTGACAGCTCGCTCACCATCGCCGTCATTCGTCGTCTGTGACGGCTGGCGGGAGCGCCATCGGGCTTGAGTCGGCGGGCACCTGCGTCGATCCGGCCGAGGGGTCGCTCGCCGAGCTTGCCAAGGGGTCACTGTTAAGTTCAGGTATTGAGAGAGAATGTCTGATAGGAACAGTGTAAATGAGTTAATCAAAGATTATTTTCCTCCATAGAATAGAAATTGAGCTTTTTGCTCGACATTCGAAGCACTTTGATGTCTCTTGCCGCTCATTTGGGCATTGGATTGTTGACCATGTTACCATCCACTTCCATGGTATCTGTTGCTTTTCAGGTGTCGATATTGATGCTGTTCTTTACCTTTTCCTAACGTGCTTGTTTGTTTTTATTTGTTTTTCCCTCCGTCTAAACTGATATGAAGAAAGCTGTTTGGCATTATGTAAACGGAATGTTTTGGTGGTTCTGTTGGTCTATCATCTTTGATCTGTTTGATTGTGCTCTTGGTGGAGTAGACAGCTTAAAATCCACACTTTTTGCAGGAAAACAGCTGCTTCATACAGGGAACTAGAGGCAAGAAAAAGTAGAGTAAATGATTTGGAGAAGATATACATGGAAATGTCGCTGAAGAAGGAATTGCAGGTAGGCTTCACTGACTTTCTACTTGTCGGTTGGTCTGTTTGGATGTTTTCTAATAAAGCATTTTATCCATAAGCAGAAGAAGGGCAAGAAGCGAAAACTTCGTGAAGATGAAATCATCTGCCCCACCTCAAAACCAGTATACAAATGGCGGTCAGAACGGAAGCGATGAATAAAGTTCTTTCTCAGCTTGATGCTTCTCTTTTGCGCAAGCAATGTTTCTCATCTACAGTCAAATCTCTTCTACAAAACTTAACTGTTTGGATGACGATCCAGGTGGCTGACGAACCGATATTAAGCCAAGATCACAATTTTTTGACACATGATATTTATTGTAAACCTTGAGTTCGAGCTAGTGTACCGTTAGCTTATTTGTTGAACATAATTTGTCAAATCCAAGTTGGTCTATTTTCCACGTCTCTCTTTCATCGTGGGCAGAAAATATGAAGCTGTCATCTTTTAGATTTCATGCTGTGGTAAGCACATCTTTCGCACCTCACCTGTTCCTTCGTTGCTTACTTATTCGACATTAATCATAGTGTATAAACATGAGCTGGGTATATTTGAGATTCTTTCGAGAAGTTCTAGTTCCTACTTATTGACTTCATTTTGTCCTCCTCCTTGTGGCATTTCAAATTTGACCTCTACTCGATGTTGAACATCAGGATTCTTCAAAATATACAAGTGTCATGTGTCTGAGCCATTTGGCAGTGATTATTCCTCTTTGAAACTTAAATCCTTTTTCGGGTTTACAAAATTTTGGAAAGAAAGCAATAGATACTTCTGTTAAACCAAACAGACATGCATAAGGCATGCGAGTTATAAAGTTCGGAATTCTAGTAGTTCATTCTAGGATCGTTGATGCTTGGTCGTGTTGAAATTGATGGCTTCTTGTTAGACTCCTCTCTTTAACTCTAGAACACGATCTATTATAACACACATTGAGCATGGCCCATCCAACATATCCCTTTTCACAGAGGAATCGACCAAGGGACGGAAAGGGCTATACAATCTCTGATAAGCTCGACTAGAGGGATACAAGCTTACCAAATCTGTGAATATTCTGATTCGGAATAGAATTGCGTTTGGTAACATCTTCATTAATATTTCAAATTTGAACAATGGACTAAGTTACTTCATTATTCATTTATGGATAAGTTGTAGTGATGAGTTTCTCATTAAAGCCTTTTCTTTGTTTCAAAGAGTCATGTTGATTTGAAGACTTTTCTTCTTAAACGTTGGGTGTTCAGTTTTGGGGAAGGGAATATATATATATATAGAGAGAGAGAAAAGAATCTTGGCTAAATTAAAATTAACATCCATCCATATTAAATTCAAAAGTGATTAGATATTTAATCAAATAAAAGTAAATACTAATTGAAAATGAGAAATCACCATGATAAAAAAAACTCTTATTTAAATATAAATAATATTGAAATCCTAATAAGAAAACAAAATTTAAAGTAACAACAGTTTTCGTTTTGTATTATAATTTAGTATTTATATTTATTACATATTTTAGGTATATTAGTATAGTTTATACTATGGTTTATTATTTACTATTTAATAAAAAATTGATTAGTTAATATTTTTATTACTTAGTATAAATATAATTAATCAATAGAATTTTCATGATTTGATAGAATTTCAAAATATAATAGAATTCTAAATTCGAATTATTTTGAAATTGAAAATATAATAAAATATAATATGAATTCTTCACTCATAAGAAGACAATTATATTAGCGAATGGTTTATGAGAATTCAATATCAAATTTACACTCATCTAAAAAGGTAATTAAAAAAGAATGTAATAGAAATTTTATGCAGTTACCAAACGCATTTATATTCTTTTTCTATTCCGTAATCATAAATTTTGTACGATTCAAACGCGTTCTTTTGCGTAGACTGCATTCCGGTGAACAGAATAGAAAAGAATCATTTCGATCGAATTTGTTAGAAAAAGAATCGTTACCAAACGTGTCCTTAATAACCGGCGTAGAACCCAATTGTTCATACCAAGAAAAATCAAATCACTTACAGTGAGCTAATCCATGATGTCTACAATATTTAGACTTTCATAAAAGGTTGGAATGTCCACTTTCAAATTAAACTCCTCCTTTCTTCGATGGTCATGATCATCACCACCACTATTCCTTTGATCATCGTCAATATCGAAATGACGATCCCCATAACGACGATCCCACTGCTCGTTGGGGTTGTCATAATTACCCCATCGTCCCATTTGCGATTCCACCGACCGCCATCCCCACAATGACGACCTCTTCCTCGCCGTGCACTATACACGTTCCGATCGAGGGCTTCATCACAATACTCATCTCCGTCTCGGCCATAGCTGCGACCTCTGTATTGAATTCCAAATCGTCTCCATCCCCATGTAAATCGGGATAGGAAAGTAGCGACTCATAAATTATCTTTCCCTAAAAAATGTGTTATTAAGTATCAACACGTGCTCAACAAGTTGAAGGCTAATTTGTTCAATCAACATAGAATGGGTGTTTTTTAGCTAAAAACGTTTTGGAAATAGCACTCCCTTCGTATCACTATGAAAAATTATTCAATTGGAAAATATGTTTATTATCAACAACAATATATGTTTGGGTATTTTCATTTGATGATGAAAATATTTTTTGTTAATTTATAAGCGATACAATTAATTATTATTAGAAATGTGTTTTTCAAATTATTGATTTAAACGAATCAAATATATCCTAAGACTTCGTTCGTTTTACGGAAAACGATTTCTAGGAAAATATTTTTGGATTTTCTGACGTTCGTTTCACGGAAAGCGGACTTGTTGGTGAAGACATTTTCCATCAACGGAAAAAAGTTTTCTAAAATAGAGGGAAAACATTTTCTGCTTTTCAAGTAGGTTACTCTCTCTTATCTACAACCCTCTCCTCTTCTTTCTTTTTTTCTTTTTTTTTGAAAAATTATAATTTCTTATCATTTTTATTTTTATTTTTCTCTTTTTCTTTGGAAAATATTTTCAAGCTCATTTTCAAGTTTCAGGCGAACATCGAAAAATGTCATTAGTATTCAAGAAAATGGCTTCCCGAAAAATATTTATTAGAAAAGTAGCATTTTTCATGAAATGTATGGAGCCTGAAAAGATCATATACTAGATCCTGCTTAATCCATGGTGATTAATGGTTATGAATGAGATTGGCTAACTGGTGAGTATATATCCCCTTTCTAAAGTGAATGAAGGATCTCCTAATGTCACCTCATAGGTTTTTTACTTGTATGGACATCATTGTCTTTTGGTGGGTCTGCATTCTCAGATCTTTTCGTGTAACCAGAATTCGACAATGGTTTTTGATGCCCTCAGTCTCTTGAGCTCATTCAAGGAATAATTTTATGTAGTGGAGGATTGATGGTCAAGGGCAGAGACATGAACAAGATGCGACTGTTGCAGGACTTTCTAAGATGATGAAGAGCATACATGAATTATCTCAAATTGAAGAGAGCGTAGCTAGTTTAACCACAAGCATAAGTTCTATATTAAGCCTACTCAAATAACATGATTTTAGATGTGTCACTAATTTATGGATAGTGTTAGAATGATTACTATCCCAAGCAAAGCATGTGACTCAATTCAACTAAACAATTGATTTCGCCTCATCATGGCCATCGTTTAGAGAGTGATACTATCTCCTGACTAGTTTGTGCATGAGTGGCTAACTTCGCCTTTGGACATTTTCCATATTTTATGTCTTTCATCAATAGGTTCTTCACACAAACTCTTTGACACTACTCCCATGATCCAATTGAATCATTTGTATCGCGTCTCTCATGCTTCTCGATATAGTAGAGAGGGGGGTATAATGACATATGAGAACATGATATGGCTGGTCTCATTAAATGGTAGGGTATTTATAGTCAGAAGGTCCCAAGGCTCATGTCCTAAGAATAATCGAGTAATTTGCCATTTTTAGGTATTATGAAGTTTACCTCCATGCATTTATGGAACTTGATAGTGTTGCGGGCTAGTTTGTTGCTTCCTAATTGAAAGCACTCTTTGAGGACAACATAGCGCAGGGGATACTAACTATCCCTTTTTGTTCTATTCCAACTGGGGATAAGCTTGTTGGGGCAGGTAAAATAAAGAGTGGGTACAATTCCCTTCATCCAGCAATCAAAGATTCAAGCATAAACCAAGCATCATCATCCTACAAGCCTACCCGTGCAATATAGACTATTATTGGGCAACAAGACATCCATCCTAAAGTCCGTTTCTTTATGTGGAGCGTATATCAAGAAAATCTACATAGTGGGCAAACCTATGCTGCCAAGCTTCGGAAATAGTGGTACACCTACTTGTACTATGCGAATGGACTTAAAAGATATGGTCAGGCACGAGAATTAACGCTAACACTTCCCCGAGAAGTACAGCGAGAATGGAGAAATGGGTAATGAGGTATTCACCACAGATGGTCACGCACCCCCTAGCGATAGCTCGCTGGTGTTCTTTGGCTGGTCTGGAAAGCTCACAATTCTTTCGTCTTCCAAGCTTGAAAGCCAAATTCCGACTCAATAGTGGATGACGGCCTTGCAATGAACATAATTTCACTTGTTCGACCTCTAGTTGGCAAAAAATCAGTCAAGAATGCAAACATCTTACCTGGAGCTCGGAGGCCGCCAGACAAGAAATCAATGCTGCTAAATGTGGATGGATCGTGGATGAATAGCAGGTCGAAGGCTTCAATCATAGAGGTCAATCCACATGCTCACGGAGTGATCATCGGCAGTTTTGTGAAGAAAGTTCAAGCTACTTCGACGGCCATGGTTGAAACCCTAGCCCTTCATGAGGCTCTACTTCACCTGTCGGAAGCAAGTTGTTCTGAACTGAAGGAGATGAGATTTGATCTGAAGCGCAAGTTTGGTGATCTGCGAGGGTTGATTCATTGAGATAACCTATCAATTGTTCACTACTTATCAGGAGAAGCCCAACCCCCATGGGCCCTCGGAGATCTAATAGAAGTGTGGGCTTACCGGCCCACCTTAAAGGTGTGGTAATACCCTATTGTCCACGTGAAGTTAATCAGTGCGTGAATTGGATCGCAAAAGTTGTAAGTTTTATTATGGGATTTATTATGTTTAGACGCCTTTTGTGGTTGCTCTCTTAACTTTGCTGGCTGAATGAAATTCGTATGTAGACCCCCCAAAAAAAATAACTAACCTATTCATGGCTAATCTAAACTGACAATCCTCAGACCGCCCATGGACCACTTTGGCCGCTGATCTTCAATGCCGCCATCTTGGCTCTTTGGCCACCTCTTTATAGATGTCAAATTCCATTATCGATTCCATTCAACATTCATAACATGCACTCATTCAACGCAATCAATAAGCAAGTTCACCAATCAATAATCCAAAATTTTTAATTTGATTCGGGATTTTGATTTTGCCCATGCAATTTGATTTGCCCAACCGCCTTCGGGTTAATTGAGTAAAGCTAATGGTTATTAACCCCACTTGTACTTCACAAAGCGGTAGCTAATATCATTAGCTCCTGTTTAGAATCTAATCACCTTTCCTAAGCTACTCACCGAAGGACATGCATCGAGGGCCTAACATACATTTAATCATCCACATGTAGGGCTTACTAAGTATGCAATTAGGTTAATTAGCCTTAGGAATCACAAAATCAATTGGTGACCCAAGAGGGTCACTTCTTTGTTTTTGCCCTGTTTTGCCTAATTATGTTTTTATTCAATTAACTAACCTAATGAAGTTGAAATTGAATGATTCCGAAGGCAAATGAAAGCTTAAAGAGTGAGCTTAATGTTCATTTAGACCGTTTTCCTCAATTTTAAACCAGTTAATCCGAATTTTCCAATTCGACCAGCCCTTTCAAGATCTGACTTTGTTCAAAGCCGGTTTTTGAAAATTGCGTGAAAAATAGTAAATGTAGCGAAATTTTACAGAGCACGGATAAGCTGATCTTATCCAAATATTATTAGATTATTCACCCAAATTAATTTCAAATTTTCAAATTTGTTCATATTTAAAAATTAGGACCTTCTAAAAAACTTTTGTTTTTTCTGATTCGTTGAAATTGAGTGCCTCGAAATTGCAAAACACATCCGATGGACGCGAGTCAGGAATTTGGATTGGAGTACCAAATTTGATTGTGGTTTGATGAAACGATCTCTAATTTTGATGAATTTTATATCAATGTAAATATTAAGATTTTGGCTACAACTCTCATGAAGAACATATTTTTAGATTCAAAATACAAAAATATGGAAAAATCCCTGAACACCTAAAGGTCAGACTGGAAAATTTTCCAGAAAGCTATGAATATGTTTAGACTCATTCAAGCACAATCCAGCAATTTTCAACCACATTCAAGCCAATTTTCCAGAATATATGAACATCTTTAACCAATTTTATGAACATTCAATCTACAATTATGCCTATATCATTCATCTATACATGAAAATATCAATGATACATCACGAAAACTCATCACAATCACTCTTAAGCATCAATCACCTAACATACGTCTATCCTAAGATTAACCAACATCAAAATGAACATCAAAATCACTCCAAAGTGGATTGGCCAACTAGAGAATAGGAGTACATCAACATTAAAAATCATGCGATTGACGAATTAAGTTTAGACTAGGCTAGATTCTAAGCTTCTATTAACATGCTATCATCGAAATCGACTTCAATTAAAGGCATTAGAGTTTCGGCCAAATGGACAAATAGTGATTCTAAGGCTTTCTAACATGTAATTAAGCATCAATTTCATGAAATTAAACTAGCTCTAATAGCTCTCAATTAATCGATTCTATTAGATTCTACTAAGATCAATGAATATAGATTGAAGTTAACCTTCAATTTTTGACTACAGACAATTCAGGGATGATAAATGATCGTTTAGAATCACTTATGATGTATGCGTGGGCGAATTATTATGGGATGTGAGATTTTTGGTTAAGTGTTTAGAAAATGGTGTGTGTGGAGATGAATATTGAAGGATAAAATGCAGAATAAAAGATAGAATACGATCGCCACCAAGGTATAAAGCACGCGCCACCAATCAAGGATGAGGATCAGGATTGACGAAGTTCACAACCAAGGCTCAAAGGACGAGCCACCTGCCAAGGATAAAGGATTCCAGGGATAGGAGAAGCTCACCATTAAGGCTTAGAGGAAAATCCACCAACTGAGGATAAAGTGCTTCTTGGCTCGCCATTGAGAAGTAATCCATTCTCCTAGGATAAAGAGACCAAAATAGGAGTTATCCAATCTCCAAAGATATTCACTCACGTAGAGCAAAATCTCAAGTATTTTCATTCATCAAAATCGTCTTCATTTCAATGGAGAGGCTTCCTCTATTTATAGGAGGAATTCAATTTAGGAAATAGAAAAATAATAAATAGACATAAGAACTAGCCAAACTTTAAAGACCTAGGAACTCAAAACTTTGACTCCTAAAAATTATATAACATTAAAGACTCCGAGGAAAAGAGAAATGCATTTAATAACTTGGGAATTTACATTCTTAATGCTTCAGCCTTGTAAAATCCATGCTCTCATCTTGACTAGAAGATAAGTACCATAAAACTTCATCAAATAACCAAGGAAGTTGTTTAGAAAGGCCTCCCATTGTTATGTTGTTGAGAGACTTCAAAATCAACAACTTCTAAAGCATATCGAGAAAGTAGCAACTAATACACCATATTGATAACTTTGGTAACTCCTTATTTGTTGGTATCGATAACTCGGTAAAAATAGTTCAATACCGATTTATTTGGAAATTTCAGTCTTGATCCATTGAAACACGTTATGCCCAAATTCTATCTTGGCTTGAATTAGCAAAGATGGTGCTTATTGGGCTGATGGGGCTAAGTTGGATGCTCCCACATCATCCTCCTCCAATTGTTTGAGATTTGTCCTCAAATCCGAGAAATCTTCATCCTCCAAATGAGGAGAAAAGTCTCCCATAATCTTTTATGCATTGTCACTGATTCACTCGCTAACTTTAAATGGACCATTGGCTCTAGGCATGAGCTTATTATTTTGTCGAGCTGGAAATCTCTCCTTTCTCAAGTGAACATATACAAGATCACCCAGTTGAAATTGAGCCTTCTTCCGATGCTGATTAGCTTTCTTTTTGTAAGACTCATTGGCCTTTTTGATCTTGGATTGAATATGCTCATGAAGCTTCTTCATTTACTCAACTCTATCTTTGCCGTCAAAGTTCACTTGAGAGTTAGATGGAATTGGAATCAAATCGATCGGTGTGAGAGGGTTAATTTCATACACAACTGCAAAAGGTGATTGACCCATGGTATAACTCGGTGATCAATTGTAAGCAAATTTAGCATGCGGTAACTTCAAATCCCAATCTTTCGAAGACTGACTCACCATAATTCAAAGAAGAGTAGTAAGAGTACGATTGGTTACCTCTATTTGGCCATTGGTTTGAGGATGACAAGTAGTGCTGAATAAGAGTCTTATACCAAGCATTCTCCATAGTGTCTTCCATAAGTAGCTTAAGAACTTGGAATCACGATTCGACACAATGGTCTTCAGTACTCCGTGAAGGCCAATAATCTCCTTAAAATATAATTTAGTGATATGAGATGCGTCATCGATTTTGTGACATGGCACGAAATGAGCCATTTTAGAGAACCAATCAACAACCACCATAATGGCATCTTTTCCCCTTTGAGTTCTCGAAACAGCCACAACAAAATCCATACTCACATCTTCCCAAGGCTGCAATGTAACTGGAAGTGGAGTATATAATCCTTGATGAAAATGGCTTTTGGCTTTTTGGCAAGTTGCACACCTCAAGATGATAGCATGCACATCTCCATTCATCTTTGGCCAATAAAAGTGCTCTTGAAGAACCTCAATAGTTTTGTTCACACTGAAATGACCAGTTAATCCACGACCATGTGCTTCTTGAAAAACAACTCTCGAAAAGAACTCTTGGGCATACATAAACGATTTCCTTTGAAAAGAAACCCATCTTGCAAAGAGTAAGTATCTTGAACTCCTTGCTTACAGTTATCAATGATTGATGAGAATTCAAAATCTTCATAATAAAGTTATTTCATGGATTAGAATCCAAGAATTCTAGAATCCAAAACGGCAAGCATGGAATATCTTCTCAACAAAGCATCCGCTACAACATTAGTGTGGCCAAGTTTGTACTTCAAGACAAAATAAAAGGATTGAAGAAACTCTACCCATTTGGCATGTCTCGAATTGAGCTTGCATTGACCACTAATGAACTTGAAAGCCACATGGTTAGAATGAAGGACAAATTACTTTGGCCTCAAATAATGACTCCAATGATCAAGAGCTCTAGCAATGGCGTAGAACTCCTTGTCATAAGTTGAATAATTTTTTTTTTTTGAATATGTCAACTTTTCACTGAAGTACGCTAAAGGTTTTTGGGTTTATACAAGAAACCCCAATGCCAACTCTGCTTGCATCACACTCTACTTCAAATACTTTGTTGAAGTCAGAAAGGGCAAGAACAGGGAACTCACAAAGTTTCTGCTTGATTATCTCAAAGGCATTTTGAGCAGCCTTTGTCCATTCAAAAGAACCCTTCTTCATGCATTCGTTGAATGGAGTCATGATGGTACTAAAATCCTTAATGAACCGTCAATAGAAAGAAACCAGTCCATGGAAACTCCTTACATCAGAGTGGACTTCAGAACTGACCAAGTCTCCATAGCTTCTACCTTAGATTGATCAACGGTGATCTCTTCTTTGGAAACCACATATCTAAGGAATATGACGCTTGGAGAGAAGAACTCATATTTCTCCATTTTAGCATAGACACTATTCTCTTGAGACTTTGAAAACTTGCAGCAAATGAGACTCATGCTCCTCCTCATTCTTGCTATAAACAAGAATATCATCAAAATATATACCATAAATTAACTAATAGAGGAACAAAGAACCTCATTTATAAGTCTCATGAAGGTACTTGGAGCATTCGATAGCCCGAATGGCATAACCAGACACTCATACAAGCCTCCTTTAGTTTTGAAAGCCGTCTTCCACTCATCACCCTCTCACATCCTGATTTGGTGATAGCCACTCTGCAAATCTATCTTCGAAAACACAGTAGAACCATATAACTTATCAAGCATATCATCAAGTCTAGGTATGTGGTACCTATACTTAATTGTGATGTTCTTGATGGCTTGGCTATTGACACACATCTGAATGAACCATCCTTCTTGGGCATGAGCAGAGTTGGAATGGAACATGGGCTCATGCTTTCTCAAATATAGCCTCTGTTGATAAGTTCATCAACTTATTATTGCAACTCTTTTGTTTCTTCTGAATTGCATTGATAGGTTGGTTTTTTGGGCAGAGGAATATCGGGTAGTAAATCAATGTGATGCTCAATACCTCTTATTGGAGGTAATCCATGTGGCAACTCCTTCGAAAATACATTTGCAAATTCTTTCAACAAGGAATGCATCTTGGGATGTATGGGTCGCTCTACCTCACTTTTCTTTTCTACCGTAAGGAAGCAAAATAGATTTTTCTGTTTGCCAATGTTTCTCTCAATCCATGTTTCACTCAAGGATAGATTTTCCTTACTTGTGTTTCCCTACCTAGGTTGATGTTTATGTATCAAAGAAGGATTCAAGGGTACAAGAGTAATGCACTTTTGTTCATTATTAAATGAGTATGTGTTCTAAAGCCCATCATACACAATGTTTCTATAATATTTCCAAGGTCTCCCCAATAGCAAGTGACATTCATCTATGGGCATCACATCACAAAGGAACTTGATCTTGATAATTTTTCCCAATCAAAAATGATATGAGAGCTTATTTGGTTACCTTGAGATCATTCCCTTGACTAAGCCATTAGAGGTTGTACGGTTGAGGATGTTTAGTTGTTGAAAGTTTCTGTTAAAATGACGTTGGTGCAACTCCTACTGTCGATAATTACCGAACATACCTTCTCGTTAATAGTACAATGGGTGTGAAAGAAGTTCTCCCTTTGCTCATTCTCATTAGGAGAAACTTCAGCATATAATGCTCGTCAAATGACCACCAACTCGCCATCATCAACTTTCTTCACAATTTCATCTTCCTTTTTAGATTTGGAATTATTTTTTTTAGATTTGGAATTATTTTGGTCTGGATTGTTCTCCACCTCTTGAAGTGCCAAATCGATCTCCTCAATTTCTTGAAGAGTCATAACTCTCCGATTGGGATGGTTAGCTTGAAAATGCCCATAGCCATGGCACTTAAAGCATTTCCTTGCATCTCCTTTAGGCTTCTTTTGGGCTTCTTTAGAAGGCTCAGCAAATTTCTCCTTGCCTCTGTCTTTTGTCAACGCACTCTCCACTTTGCTTGAGGAAGCACCCTTATAGTAGGATATCCCTTTGGATGATGTTTTGGAAGAAAACCTCTTGCTCTTCAAATTCTTCTCGATTTTAATGGCTGACTTACATATGTCTTCAAAGGACTGATAAGGTTGAAGTTCAACCAAATAAGCAATTTCTCGATTCAAACCGCCAAGGAAATGAGTGATGGTTTGCTCCGGAACTTCGGGAACTCCGCACCTGATCTTGAGTTGTTCAAACTCCCTAATATATTCTTCGATACCCATCCGTTATTGCCTTCAGGAATTAAGTTTGAGGAACAGGTCTTACTAATAATTGTTGGGCAAGAACCTTTTATTCATCAACTTCTTGAGTTTTTCCCAAGACTTGATTTGGCCTGGTCCTTCTTTGGTTCGTTGATGCTTAAAATTCTCCCACCATCTGGAAGCATATTTCATCAATTTAGGACAACAACCTTACATCTCTTCTCCTCTGAATAGGACTTGAAGTCAAAGACTCCTTCGGTTACGTGCAGGCAATTGACAAAATTGTGGGGATTGAGACTTCCTTCAAATTCGAGAACCTCCACTTTGATGTCACATTCAGTCTCTTTTTACCTCCCTCTTCATCTTTGAAATTGATATTCAAAATCACTAGAGTTACCTCTAATGAAATTGGAATCGCCACTAGAACTTCGATGAGAATCCTAATCGTCACATTGATGTCGATCATCAGGACGCCTTGCTAGTTGTCCTTGTCTTGTCAGATCCTCTAGAAGATTGAGGACTTGCTCCATTTGTTGTTGAAGATTCAAGATAGCACGATCTTACCTTTTGTTGTGTGCTTGCTCCAAAGTTAAGCCTCTTTAAACAAGATCATAAAAAAAAATGATAAATGAGATAGGAGATAGGTAACATAAGGAATCACTCAAAACGGGTTCAACGTTGAGCTTTGATACCAATTTGATGCATGCATGGGCAAATGATTCTAAAATGTGGGATTTTTGGTTAAGTGTTTAGGAAATGGTATATGTCGAGATGAATATCGAAAGATAAAATGTAGTATAAAAGATGGAATACGATCACCACCAAGGTATAAACGACATTCTACCAACCAAGGATGAGGATTGAGATTGACAAAGTTCACCACCAAGGCTCAAAGGACGAACCATCCACCAAGGATAAAGGACTTAATGATAGGGGAAGCTCACCACTAAGGCCTAAAGGAAAATCCATCAGCTGAGAATAAATGACTTATTGGCTCATCATCGAGAAATAATCCACTCTCCAAGGATAAAGAGATCGAAATAGTAGTTATTCAATCTCCAAAAATATTCACTCATGCAAAGAAAAATCTCAAGTATTTTCATTCATCAAAATTGTCTTCATTACAATGGAGAGGCTTCCTCTATTTATAGGAGGAATTCGACTTAGGAAATAGAAAAGTAATAAATAGACATGGGAACCAGTTTAACATTAAAGAACTAAGAACTCGAGTCTTTGACTCTTTAAAATTACATGCCGTTAAAGACTAATAGGAAAATAGAAATGCATTTAATGACTTGGGAACCTGCGTTCTTGATACTTCAACCTTGTAAAATTTGTGCTCGCATCTTGACTAGAAGATAAGTACCTCAAGACTTCATCAAATAACTAAGGAAGTTGTTTAGAATGGCCTCCCATTGTTATGTTGTTGAGAGACTTCAAAATCAACAACTTTTAAAGCATACCGAGAAAGCTGCAACTAATACACCATATTGATAACTTCGGTAACTTCTTATTTATCGGTATTGATAACTCGGTAAGAATGGGTTAGTACCATTTTATTTGGAAATTCTAGTCTCGATCCATTGAAGCACATTATGCCCAAATTCTATATTGGCTTGAATTAGCAAAAATGGTGTTGATTGGGCTGATGAAGCTAAGTCGGATGCTCCCGCATTAGCTTATTACAAAGTATAGAGAGCCTCCCTTTGATTATCACCAACGGATAATTACAAAAATCAGTTAGAACAAAGGTGATCTGACAAGAATATGAAGAGGTGGCAGTCACCACAAGGCCAATAAGGATGATGGGGAATGTCGTTGCATAGGGACATGGGCGAGACGTCACCAGAATCAACAGGCAACAGACTTCGAAGGGAATGATCTTGAGCACGACCATCGATATAGAGAAAATAGTGTAAGAGTGAAGTGGAAGTGATTTTTTTTTTTTTTGGTAATGTTGAGTTCATTGTCAAATTCAGATCTAGGCTCAAAAGAGGGAAAAGATAGAGAAATTTGAAGGGAAAATTTAATAGCAAGGTATAATTTGTTAGGGTCGAGATCAATCACCTAAAGAGGATGAATAGGTAATAGTGTGAAATATAATAATTTAAAATGATAGTGCAATATAATAACGTTTGACAACAAACCGTGCTGTGCTTGGATCTTATCGATGTGCATAAACTATCACAAAAATATAAATAGAAGTTTAGGAATAGAGAAAATTGCACACAACAAAACAATAATGATTTGGCTTTGACAAGCCTACGTCCACTCTTCTATGCCGACAGACCTATCGGCCGGATTCCACTAATATGAATCGATAAGAAGTTACAAGTATTGAGTAAGTCTCACTCAAGCTCGTGTGAAATACTCATGACCTTTAACATATTGTAGATTACAATATTCAACTCAAGTAAGACATAAGTATTTGGGATAAGACTTTGGGCCCGTTTGGTTCAGCTTTGGGAAAATGCCCTTGGGAGAATGCAAATACCTTTGAGGTAAAGGGGTTTTTTGAAATGCTAGATCGTTTGGTAAATTATAGTCTCAAATAGCATTGAAATGTAACTTTAGCATAAATACAGTTTGGCAAAACTTACATTACAAATAGGCTTTTGCTTTTGCTTTTATTTTATTTTTAATCTGAAAATCAAATCCGGCGGCCGGCTAACCGTCGGCCAACTCGGCGGCCAGATTTGATCTGTCTAGCCGCCCGAGGTCGTGACCTCGAGCGACGCAGCCGCTGCTTGGAGGCACGACCTCGGGCGTCTAGAGGCATAGAGGCCAGATTTGGCCGTCCGGCGGCCGATCTCGGCCTCCGGACCCAGATTTGGCGACATGAGGTCGCGCGGACCTAGGCGGCGCGACCTTAGGCAACGTCGTCGCCGCCTAGAGGCACGATCTCGGGCGCCCGAGGTTGCAGAGGCAGATTTGGCCTTCGGCGCCAGATCCGGCCTTCGGATCGCCAGATCTGGTGGCCTAAGGTCGCGCGGACCCGGGCGACCTCGGGCGGCGTCGCTTGGTTCGCGAGCGCCAAGCGACGTGCCCGAGGTTGCTTGAGGTCCGCATGACGCCTCCCGGGTCGTGGGTCGCGCCACCCCGGGCGGTGGTCACTAGGGAAGCGCGACCCTCAAGCGGTGGTTCGGCTGCCGGAGAAGCCCGATGGGCGGGGAAGAAGATGGCTGGGAAGAAGAAGACGCCGTGAAAAAGGAGACGAAGGGGGAAGAGAAATGAACAGTGACTTTTGCATTTCCCAAATGCCCAATACCCAAAGCAGCCCCCTCCCGGCTTTCAAAGCATTTGGCATTCGGAATGCTTATATTTGGGCAAATGAGCTTTCAAAAATTTTGCCAAACACAAAAAATTTTCCCCAAGGGGCTTTGGGGGCCTAAAGCCCCTTGGGAAAGTCGAACCAAACGGGGCCTTTGTGAACTTTGGAATTCAAAACTTTTGTATGCTCTCTTCCATCCTTTAGCAGTATGTCTTCTTTTTATACTCCTTAGTGTCCAAGTTGACCGTTGGACCTTCTCTCTAAGTGTGAAATTTCGAAATTTGGCCCCTGATTCGGATATACGAAATTGTTGTTTCATCGACGCATTTATGGTTATTTTACTCGGAGCTGGCTACTCACGAGTTAACTAATTTATTAGGTGAGGCCGTTAAGAGATACAAACGTGGCAGACTAGAGAATTTGATCAGAAATCGACTGCTCGACCATAATAATTGACAAGGGTTAATACGACACCGTTATAAATTTATTAGCGAACGGATATAGGTTGATTCGATGGAATCACGTTGTTGAATTGCGGGTGGTTCCGCATGGTTACGATATTCGCGTCGAACGGCAATAAATCGATTTTCTATCAATATTATACTCGAGGTACATTTGTGATTTTATGACAACCGAGAGTCGTCTACGATTCGAAGATGCACAAACATGGATCGAAAATTATTGACCACGGGTCAAACGCGCTAAAATCCCTAAAAGCTACTCGATAGGTTAGGTCGTACTAAAGTCGCATTCGATCGATTTTAACCATGAAATTTAACTTGGTTTCGGGAATTGGACGTTTGAGCGTGTCACGATTCATTTATAGGACGTCCTCTCATCTTTCGGAGAATTTTCGTTGAGTCCGAAATTTTGCGGAAAAACAATTTTCGGACAAAAAGAAAAAGAAAAGTGAAATTCGGATTGGATGAAAAATAGGATTTTTCTTCCCCCAAAAAGGCTTAATTTAGGGAAATTGGAGCTAAATTGTGATTGGTTAAGCTAAGGACTTCAGGGCATGAAGACTTTGGGGGCAAGGTGATGATCGTTTAAATATTTGGCTGAGTTTCCCATTGGTTGTTCCTTTGACCTCCTTATTCTTCCCTCCTCTCTCTCCCTCACGCACGTTCACCCTCCTTCTGCCCATTCTCTTTTCTTTTCCTCACACTCAACTTTCCCTCAAGTTCTTTATTCCCCCTCTCCCTTCTTTTTCCCTCCTCTAATTCCCTTTCTGCCGTAACCTCCATTTTCATCTTGATTGCCGGCTCCCTCATCTTCCCGCCATCATCACCAGCACCATTCCCTTCGCACCCATAGCCTCGACTTGCCATAACTCGGCACCACCACACCATAGCTGTACCTCGTACCAGTCCACTGTCCACCATCGCTCCAGCACCACACGCCTCCAGCTGGTCCACCAACATTAGCAGCAACATCACCACTTGCAGCCACTACCAGCTCCACCACACCTCTATGGCCAGCAGCCCCAAGGTCTAGCAGCCGCCTGTCCCACAACCCCATCCGCCCGGCGGCTCCACCACCGTCCCGACCAGCCCAAGCCGAGCCAAGCCCCCTTGGCCGAAGGCTTGTAGACTAGTCACCGCCACCGTCGAGCCTCTATGCAAGCTGCGGTTGTCTCGAGTTTTCGTTGCCGTCGTGTTGCTGTCGCCGTGAACCCACTACCGTTGAAAACCGTGAGTTAACTCCCTAATTGTTGATTAGGCTGTTAATTACGCTTAGGGGTGATTAGATTAGCCTTGATGAGGATTAGTTTAGTTAATCCTAGGTTAGTGTTAACTAAGCTTGGTTAGGTTAGTTAACCATGGTTAGGTTAAGTAACCTTGGTTAGGTTAGTTAACCATAGTAAGGTTAAGTAACCACGGTTTGTTTCGTTAATCATGGTTAGGTTAATTAATCACGTTTAGGTTAATTAAGTTGGATAAACTTAATAGCAAGTTAATTAATTAATCATAATTAGCGTAATTAGTGGCAGATTAAGCATTTCGTAGAATTTTATGCTCGTTTTCTTGGATGGAATTATGCATGGTTTTGATGACTTATGTGCTATGATATGCAATTGATTGCTTGATGATAATTATTGATTTTTAGTATAAAACTCGGTTTTATGGGCTTTTAAATGGAAAAATGCCAGGTGTCAGTTTTGGATGCCAATTTTTATGTACTATATAAAACCGTGGAGTTTTAAAATGAGAGGGTACTAAGTTTGATGGTTTGATTTTGAATACGTGGCCACGAACGATTATTTTACCGGGATTTTTAATAAGAAGAAAAATTGGCTAAGTTCATTATTTGAAAACAAGGCATTTGAATGCAAAGCATGGTATTCTTGACTAAATATGTGCTTGTATGGTCACATAATGGAACCCGTCACCCGACGAGAGTTGGGGGCAATGCCCGATTTTTATCGGATGCCCGATGGGGGTCCGAAGTTGAGTCGCGGTTGAGGCCGGACAAATGCTCCTTTATGGAATGCCGTCTAGGCAGGGGTTCTAGACGTTGCCGTGCTCGATGGGTCGGGATGATGCCGGTTATGCCGGATGACCGTCGAATTTTGTGTTGGCCGTGGCCGATGGGTCGTAATAATCGGAACACGCCTGAATGGTTGTGATGCTTTGTGCTTGATTACGGGGCAAAATTGTTAGGCATGGTATGGGATGTGCCAAAACGATTTTACCTTATAATCAGGACCCATGTGAATGTTTGGAGGGTGAGAATTATGTGTTCCAGTTATCAATTATGCTTGTTGTATTTATAATGGCATATCTGATGTGCTAACCTGCAAGGGTGTGCCGAGGCAAGGTGAGTTTGTTTGTGGTGCTTGTTTAGGCTGCCTCCGAGGCGAATTTGTGTCCTAATCGGGGTTTAGGGTTTAACTCGCTAAGATTTTATCTCACCCCGTCATGGTTAAACACTTTTAGGGCCGTAGCGTGGATATCTGCTGAGTGCGGATGTGGTGGGCGCGAGATGTGACACCTTTTGGTTGGCCTTGCCATTAGTGATGTTTAGGTTAACCCCAGTCCTTGAAGGTTTTTGAAAAGGGCCAATAGTAAATGGCCGTAGAAGGGCTTGTAAGTATTAAACTCCTTGGGTTAATCAATTGATAAGGAAATCGTTGTTTTATGGGAAATTGTTCCTAGTGTTTACTATCCCTATATTTGTTAATTGGCCGGGGGTTTATCTAATTCTCTTCCGTATGCGTTTAATTGAAAGATAAAAATAATGGGTCGGCGACATATCCTATGACGTCGCGTTTTCAGTCGACCATCGAGGGCTGTTTGCGCGCTTGGGGTTCAAGGCGTGACATCCCCGCCTGAAGTGGTATTAGAGCCTGGTCAGTGTTTAGAGTGATAAGGTGCGATGGGTCATGGGATAGTTAGCTAGGAAAGACTTTTTCCTTACGCTGATGCTTGTGATTAATTGATCGTTTTATGCGAGTCACTCAAAATTCTAATTCCATGTAGAATTGGAAAGCATGTTCTGTAAAAATTTTAGAATATGAGCGATCCTGATCGAGGACTCCTCGAAAGAGGACAGTTTCGGCGGTACTCAAGGAAGGACGCCGACTAGGATCGGTACCCGTGGTAGCGTGCCGGCTCGAGCTAGTGTGAAGAAAAGGGTACCGCCTCAGGCTAGTACTGGGGAAGGAGCACCAGGCGATCCTAGGTTGGATGAGATCGTTCAGGCGTTAGAGACCCTAGGGAATATGATTGGTCAGCAAGCTCAGAACCAAGCTGCTGCTACCGCCGCTCCTACTGCTGCCGCCAATGCCGTTGTTGTTGTTGCTGCTGCACCTGCGGAAGTCCCACCAGGAAATGGGAATGGTGAACGGCTGATGCATAAGCTGGTGGAGTAGTTCCTGAAGCTAAAACTGCCAAGGTTCACTGGAGCGGGTGATCCTGAGGCTGCAACCCTCTGGATCTGAGAGCTAGAGAAGGTTTTCACGCTGCTTAGGTGCTCAGAGGACAAGGTAGTCGTGGTTGTCTATCGCCTGTAGGGTAACGTGAGCACTTGGTGGGAAGCCACCAAAGGGAGAGTGTTTCCCGAAGGTATGGTTTCGGAGTGGGATGCCTTCGTTGAGGTTTTTTACGGAAAGTACTTTTCAGATTGCACCAAAGAGCAGAAAATGACTGAGTTGCAACATCTTCGTCAGGGTCAGATGTTTGTGGGCCAGTACGAGGCGAAGTTTGCTGAATTGTCCAAGTATGTACCGAGGCTGATTGAGGATCCAGTGGACAGAGCGAGGAGGTTCAGAGACGGTCTGAGGTAGATCAAGGACTCGCTGGTACCACCGAATCTCAAAGATTGCAATGAGCTGTACGAGAGGGCTCAGCTGATAGAGAGGAATCTAAATGAATGGGCCGCCGCATCTAGGTCACGGTTTGTGCCCATCAGAGATAGCAATCGGTTTGGGAAGAGGCTGATGACGGAAGGGAGGTATCCCATTCCTCCCAACCAAAAGAGTGGGATCGAAAAGCCGGCACCCAACCCGAACGGCATGTGCTGATTTTGTAGACGGAAGCATGGACCAATCCTGTGTCCTGGTAGAACGGGAGCGTGTTACGGATGTGGTAAGCACGACCACCAGGTGAAGGACTGTCCGCAGGCCCATGGGAGCACAAGCCCCACTGCCGCAGATAGGACAACCAAGAGGGAGTGTGTCGCAGATCACACAACAAGGTATTTTGAATAAGCCTCTGATGCAGGGAATGGTGTATGCTGTCACCTGAAAGGAGGCGGAGGACTCGCAGGATGTGGTTACAGGTACGGTCTTGCTGAACGACCATGCTGCTTATGCATTATTTGATCTTGGAGTTACCCATTCATTTATTGCTGAGCAATTTGTTAAGTAAGTAGGATTGAGTCCAAAAGCGTTGGGAACAATCATTAGTATATCTACCCCATTAAAAGATAAAGTGTTGTCGGCGATAGGGTGTCTTGGTTACAAGTTAGTAATTGGTGAGCGAGAGCAAAGAATAGATTTGATTGTGCTGGCCATGTTGGATTTTGATGTGATCATTGGCATGGATTGGCTCACCAAGTAACGAGCTACCATAGACTGTTATCGTAAAGCGATTCAGTTTATCCCGTTAGTAGGTGAAAGTTTCGAGTTTATTGGAAGTTGAGGAGGACCCTCGATTACCTTAATCTCGTCGCTTGAGGCAACCCGATTGTTAGAGGTGGGTTGCCAAGGTTATTTGGCAACCGTAGTGGATACATCAGTTGAGGAGCTGAAGATGGAGGACATCGCCGTGGTGTAGGAGTTTTTGGATGTGTTTCCTGAGGAATTGCTTGGTTTGGCCCCAGAAAGGGAAATAGAGTTCGTGATTGTGTTTATCGACGATGTCTTGGTGTATTAGAGAAGTCCAGAGGAGCATAATAAATACTTAAGACGGTACTTCAGACCCTACGAGAACACGAGCTGTATGCTAAGTTCAGTAAGTGTCAGTTTTGGCTAACTCATTTAGCTTTCTTATGTCAAGTGATTTCTAGTGAAGGGATTTCTGTGGACCTGACCAAGATAGAAACTGTTATAAACTGGCCGAGACCAATGACAGTGATCGAGGTTCGAAGTTTCTTAGGATTGGCAGGCTATTATAGACGGTTCATGGAAAGATTCTCTGCGATAAACATGCCTCTGACTCGATTGCTGAAGAAAGAAGAGCAGTTCGAATGGACGGATAAGTGCGAGCGTAGTTTCCAAGAGCTCAAGCAGAAGCTGACTACCGTACCCGTGCTGACGATTCCGTTTGGTCCTGGAGGATATGAGATCTATAACGATAGTGTCGTACAAAGGACTGTGCTGCGTTTTAATGCAACATGGGAGAGTTGTTGCGTACGCATCCCGCCAGCTAAGACCTCATGAGTTGAGTTATCCGACGCATGGCTTGGAACTAGCAGCGATCATCTTTGCCCTAAAGATTTGGAGACATTACTTATGTAGAGAAAAGTTCCAGATCTTTATGGACCACCAAAGCCTAAAGTACTTGTTCTGTCAGAAGGAATTAAACATAAGGCAAAGTCGTTGGATGGAGCTTCTTAAGGACTACGACTGTGACATCTTGTATCATCCTGGAAAAGCCAATAAGGTCACGGATGTGTTAAGTCGGAAGTCATCGATTGCGCAGATGATGGTTCAGGAGTGGATTCTACTCGAAGGAGTTCGAGATTCGGATTTCAAATTTGAGGTAGTCTCATGGCTACCCTCAGAATTGAACCGAAAGTGTAGATAAGAATTAAGACGTTGTAGTTGACAGACCCTGAAATCCAGAAAATTCTACAAGAGGATGCGGAAAAGAGGAAAATTGACTTTCAAGTTAGCGAGGACGGAACACTAAAGTTTCGTGGGCAATTGTGTGTACGTGACGATGCGAAGCTTAAGGAGGAAATATTGTCAGAAGCCCTTCGTAGTAGTTACATCATTCATCCAAGTAGTACAAAGATGTATCAGAATCTACATCAACACTATTGGTGGACCGGTATGAAGGCGGATATCGATAGACATGTTGCCAAGTGTTTGACGTGCCATCAAGTGAAAGCACAACATTGCAAGCCTGGAGGACTTTTGCAACCTCTCGAGATTCCCGAGTGGAAATGGGAACATATCACAATGGATTTTGTAATGGGATTACCGAGGAGTCAATGAGGTAATGATTCCATATGGGCTATAGTCAATAGGTTGATGAAGTCTGCTCACTTCATCGTCGTACAAAAGGACTTTGCATTAGACAGATATACTTTTGAATTGTACGTGCGACAGATTGTTCGTCTTCATGGAGTGCTAGTGACGATCATGTCAGATTGAGACCCGAAGTTCACGGCAGCTTTTTGAAAAAGTTTACAAACTGCCTTGGAAACGAAGCTGCAATACAGTACGGCTTATCATCTGCAGACGGATGGCTAGTCTGAGAGGGCCATTCAAACTCTCGAGGACATGCTGCGAGCTTGCGTGTTGGACTTCAAAGGAAGTTGGGAGGAACAGCTTCATCTAGTTGAGTTTGCCTAGAACAACAGTTATTAGCAAAGTATCCAGATGGCACCATTTGAAGCATTGTATGGCAAAGTCTGCAGGACTCCTGTTTGTTGGGACGAAGTTGGAGAACGTAAGATTACGGGTCCTGACTTAGTTCAGCAGTTAGTTGATGTCGTCAAAGTTATTCGAGAAAGACTCAAGACCGCCCAAAGTCGTAAGAAGAGTTATGCAGATAAGCAGTGTAGACCATTGGAGTTCCAAGTAGGTGAACACATGTTTCTTAACGTGTCACCGATGAGAGGTACTTCGCACTTTGGCAAGAAAGGAAAGTTAAGTCCGAGGTACGTTGGTCCCTTTGAAATTTTGGAGCGAATTGGGACTTTGGCGTATCGTCTTGCATTGTCGCCGAGACTTGCTCCAGTACATGATGTCTTCCACGTGTCGATGTTGAGAAAGTATGAACCTGATCCAACCCACGTGCTGAATTTCAATGAATTAGATGTGGATGAGAGGGTGTCGTATGTGGAGAGACTGGTTCGGATAGTGGATCGAAAAGAGCAATTGCTACGCAACAAGACGATTCCCTTAGTTAAAGTAGTCTGGCAACACCATGGAACGGAGGGAGCCACGTGGGAACGCGAGGAATTGATGAGACGTCAATACCCCCACCTTTTTAAAGAAGGATTGTAATGGTTTAAATTTCGAGGACGGAATTTTTATAAGAGGGGAAGAGTTGTGACATCCCAAAATTTGGCCCCTGATTCGAATATACGAAATGGCTGTTTCATCGACGCGCTTATGGTTATTTCACTTGGAGCTAGCCACTCACGAGTTAACTAATCTATTAGGTGAGGCCGTTAAGGGATATAAACGTGACAGACTAGAGGATTCGATCAAAAATCGACTGCTCGACCATAATAATCGGCAAGGGTCAATACGACAATGTTATAAATCGATTAGCGAACGAATATATGTCGATTCGATGGAATAACATAGTCGAATTGCGGGTGGTTCCACATGATTATGATATTCGCGTCGAACGGCAATAAACGGATTTTCTGTTGATATTATACTCGGGATACGTAATTGAACCCTCGTGATTTTATGACAACCGAGAGTTGTCTACGATTCAAAGATGCACAAACGTGGATAGAAAATTATGGACCACGGGTCAAACGCGCTAAAATCCCTAAAAGTTACTCGATAGGTTAGGTCTTACTAAAGTTGCGTTCGATTGATTTAACCAAGAAATTTAATTCGGTTTTGGGAATCGGACGTTCGAGCGTATCACGATTCATTTATAGGACGTCGTCTCATCTCTCAGTGAATTTTTGTGGAGTCCGAAATTTTGCGGAAAAATGATTTTCGGACAAAAAGAAAAAGAAAAGTGAAATTCGGATGGGATGAAAAATAGGACTTTTCTACCCCAAAAATGGCTTTAGGGAAATTGGAGCTAAATTGTGATTGGTTGAGCTAAGGACTTTAGGGCATGAAGACTTTAGGGGTAAGGTGATGATGGTTTAGATATTTGGCTAAGTTTCCCATTGGTTGTTCCTTTGACCTCCTTATTCTTCCTCTCTCTCTCTCTCTCCCTCCCCCATTTCTCTCTCTTCCTCACGCACGTTCACCCTCCTTTTGCCCATTCTCTTTTCTTTTCCTCACACTCAACTTTCTGTCATGTTCTTTATTCCCCCTCTCCCTTCTTCTTCCCTCCTCTAATTCCCTTGCTACCGCAATCTCCATTTCCATCTCTACTGCCAACTCCCTCATCTTCTTGCCATCACCACCAGCACCATTCCTTTCGCGCCCACAATCCCCACCCGCCATAACTCGACACCATCACACCACAGCCGTACCTCGTACCAGTCCACCTTCCACCATCGCTCCAGCACTGCACGCCTCTAGCTGGTCCGCCAACACCAGCAGCAACCTCACCGCCTACAGTGTCACGCCCCGACCCTCGGTCACGTGACCATCCTTCAACTTTGGTCGATTTTATAATGCAATATCCCAAGACTACATATCGCCTATATGCACATGCGGAAGCGATTATAAATCCCAGACAATAAAACAATGGGATAGAAAAGCAGGGCCATAATTTTCATACTGAAATTCACAACCAAATTTTTATACAACCACCCTCAATGTATTTTACCATACTATTAACAAAGGTCTAGTCTCACACTCAATCACCTATAAACGGGGTTCACAAAAGAGGGTGGGATCTCGGTCCCGATCCGGGTAGTACTCGGGATCATCATCGGGGTTCTCTTCCGGGTTCTCCTCTTCGGGTTCTTTCTCCTCGGGTTCTTCATCGGGTCTGAAATGTTGTCCCACAACCGGGATGAGACTATGTCTCAGCAAGTTCTACCCCCCTAAGACCCTATTAGTAAACTAATACACCTTAGGGCTGCCTATGCACAACATGAGTCAGAGGACTTACCTTGGCCTCAGGTTCCACCTGCATATTAACACAGATCAAATAGGCACCCAAGCAATCACATCACCGATCGAAGCATTGATCAAATCGACCTAGTCGATTACACACCAACAAGACCACTCACGGTCATTTCAATTCAATCAATCAATTCACAACATCAGATCAAAACAATGATAAATCGACCTAGTCGATTACATAACAAACAGACCGACTCTAGGTCATTCCCAAACATCAATCACATGTACTCTCTCGGGCGTCTTTTTCGCCAACTGTCATACCATCACTGATCACGTGCATTATTTAAGGCATCGTTTTCGCCAGTGATATCCCAATCACCGAATCACATATCATTTCTGTGGCGTCGTTTTCGCCAATGACATACCGATCACTGACACCGTGCGTTCTTTAAGGCGCCGTTTTCACCAGTGATATCCTCGATCACCGAACCACGTGTCCTTTCTAGGGCACCGTTTTCGCCAAGGTGACATTGGTATTAGACATCATCGTGTGTTATTTAAGGTGTCGTTTTCACCAGTGATATTTCCTTAATCACCGAACCACGTCTGTCTATAAGTCATTCACGTGCGTTCTTTAAGGCGCCGTTTTCGCCAGTGATACTTCCAATCACCGAACCACGTATGTCCAAAAATATCGTACCTGATTGGTCTCAGCCAATAATATTCTCAGTTAGCTCTCACCATTCTCCCTCTATATAGCCCATCCACGTATAACTGGCGCTATATACTCATACTCGACCATCTACCAATCAATCATTCAATTCCACTCAATTTCAATCAATTAAGGAATAATTCCTCAAATTGCACAATCAATTTAATTAAGCACAACGTGGAGTTCAAATAAATAAATGGACTGCACCACGACAATCAGCACAAAATTGCGGTCACCGTCCATCCCGGTTAAATTTTCGGAAAATAAATAATTAAATAATTAATTTCGAAAAATAAATAAATAAATACAAGAAATTCAATTTAGCACAATATAAAGCTCAATTAAATAAACGGAATGCGCCACGATCATCAGCATAAAATCCCGGTCACTGGCCATCCCGGTTGAATTTCCGGAAAAATAAATAATTAAATAATTAATTTCGAAAATTAATATTTAATTCCTAAAAATTCCACTTAGGCCCGAATTGCCTAATTAACACCTGATAAGGGTCGGGAAAAATCCCAAGAAGCATCCAATAAATACTATAGGCAATTCTCTATCTAAGTACACTAACCACCTAACTAATATGCAATGCAATTAACTAATAATCGCTAATCAATTCTAATCTAACCACCTAATTACACTTAACTAACACTAATCAACCTTTAAGTGTAATTAGCAAACTAAGAAGGCATTAGTGAGCAAAACTCACACAAAACGACGAGGTCGACGCGAGGATTGACTTTCCTCAAAGCGGGCCGAGCATCCGGGCTCGGGAAGACGGCCAAAACGGGCCAAAACCCCACTGTCATACCCATTTCGCAACCCCTCGTTTGCTGCTGGTTGGGGCGGATCCGGGGCTGATTCGAGCTGGACAAGGCCGGCAGAGGGCGAGAGGGCTACGAGGAGGCCGCGCGATGGTCGAACGGAGTCGGGCGGCGGGCGGGAGGTGGGCGGACAGAGGCGGAGTAGGGCCGGGGTCGCACGGCAAGGACGGTAGGCGCGGGCGTGAAGCGGCGAGCGCACGGCGTCGCGCGGGCGGCGGTGCAGCAGCCTCCGGTGCGACGGCGTCCAGCGGCTGGTCGCGGCTCCTTCCGGCGACGCCGGACGTGGTTTCTATTTCGCTATCTTCGGTTCGCACAAACAAGAGGAGGGAGAGAGTGGGGCGGAGCTGCGCGAGGCAGCAGGACGGCGGACGACGGCGACTCCGGCTCCGATTGCTTGCTGCAACGGCACCAAGAGGAATCGCTGCTTCCGCCCGCTGGTTCACCGGTCTTCGGCTTCCATGGAGTCCAACAACCGAAGAGGGAGATGCAAGGGAGAGAGGCAGTGACGGGGAAGAAAGGGGGAACTGGTTTCCCTTTTTCTCTCTCACTCTCTCTCTCTTAGGTCATCCACATGTGGCCCACACCAGCTGTCATCCACCCACTCTTTTTTTTTTTTTGACAGAAATACCCCTTCTAGAAGCCTTTAGATAGGCCAAAATGTGGGGCACATGTGGCATACGAATTTTGCTAGGTTTTTCTCTCTAATTGGACCTTAGTCCCACTTGAATTAATTCAAATTGACCCCCACTAATTCATTCAACACTTCATCAATCAAATTAGTATTTTTCCTTACCAATGTAGCCCACTTGTGTCCCAATTTTGCAATAAAAACGGTCCTCTGCAAATTCCGATTAAAAACGGCCCTAACTCAACTTTTTCCCAAAAGTCTCGGTTGTCGAAAAATCTTCCGAGGCGAGTCGACGTTCCTAAAATTTACTTGTGACATGACAGAATCTTCAATTTCTGAAATCGGACTTAGATTGGCGGTTAATTTCACTCGGACGCATTTTTAGTGTGACCTAGGCTACTGGTAGTTTTGAGAACTTTTAGGACAAATGACCCGTGGTCGATTTTCTTCGAGCCACGATGAACCCACTCGACACATTGGCGACTCTCGGTTGTTATGAAAATCTCGAGGATTCAAATACGGACACAGGGTACCAAAATAATAAGAAAATCAAATTAGTGCCGGTCGATGAGAATTTTCCAATTTAGTGGAGTCACCCACGATCGGTCATTCATCTCAATCGAACCGACCTATCTTTGATTTCAAATCGATTTTATACTGTGCCGCAATGATCTCTAAAGATGAGCACGGTCGAGAAGTCGATTCTTGGTCGAATTCTCAAGTCTAATTGCCCTAAAGTCCTTAATAGCTTACCCAGCTAGTCTAGTTATCTCGTGAGTGGCCAACTCAGAGAACAACACTATAGCCACGTCGATGAAACGCCCAATTTATCTAATCGAAATCAGAACCCAAAGATCTAGATGTCACATACAGCCATCGCCAGCTCCACCGCACCTCCACGGTCAGTAGCCCCTGGGTCCAGCAGCTGCCCATCCCACGACGAGTCAGCACCACCAGCTCCATCACTGTCCCGACCAACCCAAGTCGAGCTAAGCCCCTTGGCCAAAGGCTTGTAGGCCGCCACCGCCACCATCGAGCCTCCGTGCAAACCGCGGTTGTCTCGAGTTTTTGTCGTCGTCGCGTTGCCGTCACTGTGAACCTGCCACCGTCAAAAACCTTGAGTTAACTCCCTAATAATTGATTACGCCGTTAATTACGCTTAGGGGTGGTTAGATTAGCCTTGATGAGGATTAGTTTAGTTAATCCTAGGTTAGTGTTAACTAAGCTTGGTTAGGTTAATTAACCATGGTTAGGTTCAGTAAGCTTGGTTAGGTTAGTTAACCATGGTTAGGTTAAGTAACCATGGTTGGGTTAGTTAATCATGCTTAGGTTAATTAATCACGCTTAGGTTAATTAAGTTGGATTAGCTTAATTAATCGCAATTTAATTACGGATTAGGCGTTTCGTAGAATTTTCGCTCGTTTTCTTGGATGGAATTATACGTGGTTTTGATGGCTTATATGTGCTATGATATGCAATTGATTGCTTGATGGTAGTTATTGATTTTTAGTATAAAACTCGGCTTTATGGGCTTTTAAATGGAAAAATGCCAGGTGTCGGTTTTGGATGCCAATTTTTAAGTACTATATAAAACCGTGGAGTTTTAAAATGGGAGGGTACTAATTTTGAATATGTGACCACGCTCAATTATTTTACCGGGATTTTAATAAGAAGAAAAATTGACTAAGTTCATTATTTGAAAACAAGGCATTTGAATGCAAAGCATGGTATTATTGACTAAATATGTGCTTGTATGGTCACATAATGGAACCCGTCACCCGACGAGAGTTGGGGGCGATGCCCAATTTTTATCGGATGCTCGGCGGGGGTCCAAAAGCCGAGTCTCGGTTGAGGCTGGACCAATGCTCCTTTATGGAATGCCGTCTAGGCAGGGGTTCTAGACGTGGCCGTGCCCGATGGGCCGAGACGATGCCCGGTTATGCCGGATGACCGCCGACTTTTTTGTTGGCCGTGGCCGATGGGTTGTAATAATCGGAACACGCTTGAATGGTTGTAATGCTTGGTGCTTGATTACGGGGAAAAATTGTTAGGCATGGTATGGGATGTGCCAAAACGGTTTTACCTCATAATCATGACCCATGTGAATGTTTAGAGGATGAGATTATGTGTTCTGGTTATTAATTATACTTGTTGTATTTATAATGGCATATGTGATGTGCTAACCTGCATGGGTGTGCCGAGGCGAGGTGAGTTTGTTTGTGGTGCTTCTTTAGGCTGCCTTTGAGGTAAATTTGCATCCTAATTGGGGTTTAGGGTTTAACTCGCTGAGATTTTATCTCACCCCGTCGTGGTTAAACATTTTCAGGGCCGTAGCGTGAAGATCTGTTGAGTGCGGATGTGGTGGGCGCGAGATGTGACACATTTTGGCTGGCCCCGCCATTAGTGGAATTTAGGTTAACTGTAGTCCCTGAAGGTTTTTGAAAAGGGTCGATAGGAAGTGGCTGTAGAAGGGCTTGTAAGTATTAAACTCCTTAGGTTAATAAGTTGATAAGGAAATCATTATTTTTGGGGAAATTGTTCCTAGTGTTTGCTATCCCTATTTTTGTTTATTGGTTGGGGGTTTATTTAATTTGCTTTCGCATGCGTTTAATTGAAAGATAAAAAGAATGGGTTAGCGACTTGTCCTGGGACGTCGCATTTTCAGTCGACCATCGAGGGATGTTTGCACGCTCGGGGTTCGGGGCGTGACATTAAGGATTAGTCATCCAATCAATCCGTTGAACTTGAAACTTTAGGAAGATCTGATCGCTTCCAGATTGCCAAGAAAGAAATCCCCTCGTAAGATCTATCGGTTGTACAACAGTTGGGGTTTCCAAAGGTTGAGTCTTTCTTATGGAGAACTTTTCGTCTGCAATATGATTATTCCATTGGTAGATTGAACATTCCATATGCAATAAGATTGACTTCAATAATTTCCTTTCGGATAATCGAAGTAAACTAGGTAGGAAATCCATGTCGATCTTCTTAGCCGTTAGCACAAGGTCTGATCGCTATCCTTATGCATGTCGAGATTGAATCTTAAAGGATAGGATCTCCACTCTGTCCTTGTGTCTGACGAGTGACGTCTAATGGTTCTCATTAGAGTTTCCACCTAAAAAATCTTACCACCAAAATCAAACAATGAGTAGAGGAAGTTTTGTCAATCATCAAAACTAATGAGGGAATTTTCCTCAACAATCTTCCCCTTTTGATGATGATAAAAATTTCTAAGTAAATTTTTTAGAAAAGAGTTGACTTTGATAAAGCTCTGAATTTAGCTAGATTTAAAATTAAAGCACAATCATGATCTACAAGAACGTTAAGTAAGAGAGATTACAATTCTTATAGATATTCTATATACTCTTAAAATCACAAGATAAGGGATAAGAAATTGTTAACCAATCTTGCGTAAAAACTGTCCTCAAAGTATAGATCGCATTGAAATCTGCGAAGTTCTATGTCTTCACATTTCTTCCCTTTTTTGTCAACATCATAAAAGGTTACAGCAAACCACAATGTATAATATATCAAACCATAAGTTCAACGCTTAGTAGCAAACTGACAAAACATATCCAAATAACAAATCGAAGCAAGCTGAGAGTTCAAACAAAAAAACAAGCCAACACAAACAAAATTATTAGAGAAATTTTAAAAAATTTAGAAGATTATTTAGAGGTGGAGGGTTGGTTTGGGTCTTGAGTTGGAGGGCTTGAAGGAGGGAGATCTTCAGGAGGCACAAAGACAAGTATGTAGTGACTTATATGAGCGATTGTGTTTTCAAGCTTCTTCAGTCGTTTGTCTCCATCCTGTGTGAGCCTCTTGATTTGATACTTCAGCTCCTTGAACTCATCTTTAATCCCCATTAGTGCTCAAGTATATTCTTATTAGAATCAACTGTCGCCTCTGGCGGAGGAATGATTATAATGGATGGATCATTCTCCTTTTCCTTTTCACCCTACTCGATCTGCCCTGCCCCTGCATTTTGCACTTGCTTCCCCTCAATTGGAGCATCCTTTTCTACGTCTACTTCTTTCTCTGCATTTGCTTCTTTTTCAGTCACAATCGCACTCTCGTCTGTAACTGGAGCAATAACTCTTGGCTCCTTGTCAATTCTTGTAATCACATCAGGAGTACTTTGAACATCATGTTTTGTAGGTACCTTTGGCAGAACTTGTTCACATTGCATCTAAACCTGAGCTTCTTCGATTTGTGGATGGTCTGATAAATTGGCATTTTCCATTTCATTAGGCATTTCTTTATTGATATTGGCCACAACTTCTTGTAATACATCCTTAATTGGTACTGAGACCTCTTTCTCTTTCTCCTACGCAATGGTTGGAGGATCAGTCACTTGCTGTTGTTGGGGATTCTCTGCATCATTTGGCTTGTCAAGTTCAATCTCATCTGTGGTCTTTTCTCCTTCCAATTCTTCATCTAGATTAGGATCCTCTTCCTAGATATCATTACCTTGTATGATGATCAAATTCTCAAGATTCTCTTCTTGATCTTTCGGTGGATCAAAGTCCTCAAACGATTCCTTAGTTAGTCTTTGCATGAGTGATTGAGACCCACTCCTATACTTTTGAGTTTTCCTCCTCTTCGTAGGTGGTGAAGCTAAGTCTACCACTGGTTCTTCAATGTCTATTGGAATTGGTCTTCCATTTTTATCTTTCCAGCCTCCCTCAGCAAGCCTAAAACCCATCTTATTCATCTATTGACATCAAAGTTGCTTTGAATTGAGATTGTCTAGGATTGCGATATCATAATATAGAAAAAAAATTGTAATCAAAGATCCATAGGGCAGATGTGTTTTTGACTTTAAAATAGTTCTTTACATGCGAAAGATTACCATGTGTGCAAGAGAAAAAGGATGATCGTTTAAAAGAGCCTGGATGATCTTGGCTTTATACTAAGATACATCTGTTTTGGAAGAGCCTTTTGGTCGAAGACAGTTAATGATGCAAAACAATTTGCTTCATAGAAAAATTGTGATGTGAAACATGGGATAAAGTATCATTGGAAAAGTTAGAGTTACCTAAGATCGATTGATAAACAACATTATGGTCAATGTCGATAGGCACAAATTCTGAGTGATTGACATAAACAATTCTTACTAAAATTGTGGCATGGGAAGAACATATTTGTCAAAAATGGTAAACTCAATAGTTTCAGGTGAGTAAAAAGACGAGCCTAAGTAAAAATAGGATGTTAAAGTCGGATAGTTTGGAAAATTTTGAGTACACAAATCAATCATCAGAAGTTTGTCAAAAATATGCTTAATCTTAAGCGCAGATGACTCAAAAAATCTAAAGTCTACTAAACTGTGATTTATTACTCCCCGTTCATCAAACTCTGAAAATATTCTAGATGACTAGTAGATTTGATCAAATTTCCAACTCTACTCCCAATAACAACATGTCCAGCGAGTTTTCTCTTGAAGTTCAAGAACAACTTTTCATCATTATCGCCTTTCCTGCCATCATCCAGATTTACCTTAGACGATTTTCCCTTCTTTCTAGAGCTAAGCGTTTTTGCAACTTTTTCTTTCTCTTTCTTAATAGCAGAACTTAGTCCACTAGATGTTCCAACTACCACAAGCAGTATCACACGAATAGGATTTGCAAACATTAGGTCTAGTGCTTCCTCACTTTCAAACCTGTTTCTAACCAAGAGGTTAGATAGTACCTCTTCATTATTTCCTAGGCTTTGAAGCAAGGTAATGGCTACTTTCAAATTTTTCCACTGAGTTGATGAACCACTCTCGGAACCTATAGGTGCCTTGCTTGTAGTCCCTTTGATACTATCAGATGAATTTTGCAGTTCGAAGTGCTCAACACTTCCCTTCGCTTGTGATGCTATTCCTGCAATTCGACTGGACCTTCGAGAAGTAGAGGGTCTGGATTTTGTTTCCTGGGCAGATTTTGGGGCCATGGATGTTTTGGAGAGAAAAAGTTTGGATTTTTAGGAATGAGGGTTTTGAAGAAGGAAAGAGGAATTTTAAGAGGATGAAGAGATGTCTTGGAAAAGATGTAACGGAATAAATAGCAATTTTGAAAACTTAAAAAAGTAAAATTAAAAGACAATTGTTCAAGGAGACGGTTTCCAAAAAAATTGAATAAAAATCCAAATTTTATGGGATAACCGTAAATTAGTTCTTCAATAAAATAAGATATAAAAGGAGAGAGTAAAGTGTACCTGATTTCTTGCCAGTTATAGAACTTAGCCACCAAAAATTCGTATCTATGAAAGTTATTCAAATGCCATCATCTAGAAGTTAATTTCTGGAGAACCTTGTCTTAAGTACTTTGTTCAAACGGGTTAATAATTCCTAATTCATTGCAAATGAAATCAAAAGCTTTCTATTCTAATGGTTTAGTAAATATATCAGCTAATTGATTTTTTGGGTCAATGAACTGAATATTAACATCACTGTTTCGAACATAATCTCGTACGAAATGATGCTTGATCTTGATATGCTTTGCTCTGGATTGTAAGATAGGGTTCTTCGTCAAATTGATGGCGCTAATATTGTCACATTTGGTTGTTGTATTGGAGTCTTCAACACTGAAATCTTTCAGTTGTTGCTTTATCCAGAGAATCTGAGCATAGTAACTCCCGAGTGCCATGTATTCGGCTTTAGCTATTGATTGAGCCACTGTACTATGCTCTTTAGAGTACCAAGATACCAACATATTGCCTAATGACATGTTTTAAACGTACTTTTCCTATCTATTTTGCACCCTACATAATCTGCATCGAAATATCCAGACCAAATAAACTCCGACCTCTTTGAATATAAGAGTCCAATAAAGGGTAAGTGTTAACATATTTAATAATTCTCTTTACAACAGATAAGTGTGATTCTTTAGGATCTGATTGAAATTTGGTACACATGCAAATACTGAAGAGTACGTCAAGTCTTGAAGCTGTAAGATACAGTAAAGAACCTATCATACTTCTATACAACTTCTGATCAATCTTGTTACCCTTCTTATCTTTTTCAAGCTTTGATGAACGAGACATTGGCGTTTATGTCTTCTTTGAATTCTCCATCTTGAACTTCTTCACAAGTTCTTTGGCATACTTTTCTTGAAAGATGAAAGTGACATTTTCCTCTTGCCTTATTTGAAGTCCAAGAAAGAATGTCAGTTCGCTCATCATACTCATTTCAAACTCATCCTACATTAGACTCGAGAATTTCTTGCAAAGATTCTCATTCAAAGATTCAAAAATTGACATAAATCTGAACTAACAAGATATTCTTACCTTCTCTTCTTATGAAGAGTGTAGTGTCCACATTATCTTTGTCAAGACCATTTTGGATGGGGAAGTTGTTAGGCCTTTTGTACTAAGCTCTAGGAGCTTATTTCAGACCATATAATGCTTTCTTTAATTTGAAGACATGATTAGACTTTCTAGGTTTTTCAAATCCATGAGGTTGTCTATGAACATCTTCTCTTTGATGAAACCATTTAAGAAAGCACTCTTCATGTCCATTTGAAAGAGTCTAAAATCATAAAAATGCCCAAAAGCAAGTAAAAGTCCGATGGCCTCTAACTTTGCTATTGGAACGTATGTCTCATCGTAATCTATTCATTCCTCTTGTAAGTAACCTTTGGCCACAAGCCTTGTTTTATTTCTTGTGACTTTGCCTTTGTCATCTAGCTTATTTCTAAATACCCATTTTCTTCCAATCACTCGATAATCCTCTGGCCTTTGTACCAACACCCGAACTTGATTAAATTTAAATTGATGAAGTTCCTCCTTCATAGCTCCTATCCAGGTTTGGTTTGAAAAAGCATCCTTAATCCCTTTCGGCTCAACTTCTAAGATGAGTGCCAAAGTGCTAATAGCATCTTTCAGCGTTGATCTGGTTCTGATCTTATTCTTGATGTTTCCAATGATGAGATCCTTCTGGTGGCTAGGTTTGTGTTTCTAGTTTTTGTTGTATTTGTCATCGGATTTTGGAATTTCTTCTGCTTCAAATTGCTTCTTAGGTTCGTCAGATGTTTGAACTTGAGCTTCTGCTTCCAATGTCTGCTACAGCTCTTGCAACTGTTGAACTAGCTCTTGTTATTGAGGACTTTCAGAATCTTCTAGAGAAACTTGATTATTTTCATCAAATTTCACATTGATTAATTCTTCCATTATGCGAGAGGTTTTGTTGTAAACTTTGAAGGCCTTGCTAGTGGACAAATATCCTAAGAAGATTCATTCATCTGACTTTTTATCAAACTTTTCAGGCCGATCATTAACATTCTTAAGAATAAAGCATTTATAGCTAAATACTCAGAAGTATGAGATGTTTGGTTTTCTACCTTTAAAAGCTCATAGGGAGTTTTATCTAAAGAATGTCTAAGAAAAATGGGATTTATAATGTAACACGCAATATAAACAGCTTTTGCCAAAAAATATTATGCAATTTTGCTTTCGATTAAAAGAGTTCTTGCCATTTCTTGTAAAGAACGGTTTTTCCTCTCTATAACACCATTTTGCTTGGTTGTGTAAGAAGTCAAAAATTGATGCTCAAAACCATTTTCGAATGTCAACGACAAGGTGAGATGATCTTTTAATATGAAGCCGAGTGATTGGTCAAGTCATGAAACTTGGGTTCAACAACTATAGGCAAGGGCTAGTCTAAGAGGGTACTCTACGGGTATCATGGCTATTTGAAAGAGTAAGGGGCCTTGCGGGAGCAATTCCATAGCTACCCGAACATAGACTTTTCTCGATTCCGTGCACGCCCGGCAATTCCAGTCATTCCTTTCAGGATCAGTCGTGGTCTTATAAACTCTATCGAAGGTATGAACGAATCTGTTACAAAAATCCTTCAATTCTAAAAAAAAAATAGAAGAAATCATACTTTTATACGATATCTTAATTGAATTATATGTAATGATTAATAAATTGTCACAAAAATAAGAAACCATTTGATTTTCAAATTCACCCCATGATCTATTTTGATGCAAGAAAATGTGGAACCCTTTTCATTTTGAACTCTTGTTGCAAATTTTGAAATTTATGAAAAAGCTTCATGCTTATGTGCGAGAAAAACTTTGAGTTCATCCAAGATTAGACAATACCTTTTTCTCCAAGACTTTGAGTTTTTTTGGGTCAAAAAATGTCCATATGAAGAAGCTACAATGCATGTTTAGTAGTAACATAATTAATGGGTTTAGAGGAATTTTACGCCTATTTTTCCAAAGAAAAGACTGAGCATATCTCAAATTTATCAAAATTAATGTCTAGTAGCCCTCGTATGAGTTTCTTTGTTGAAAATTTAGGATTTGTTTGGTGCTTATGTGGCCAAGTTTTATGTTGCCAAAGATTTGACTCATCTTTGATGGATATTAGGCATTGTATATCATTAGACTTTATGTCTAATAGATATATATTTATATACTTTGTTCCCGTAAAGGACTACCTGTTATCTTGACTTGTTCCAAAGCACTTGTCCTCTTGGAAGCAAATTCTAAAGCTGACGTTGTGATATCCTGAAATTCGAGCCCTCTAAGGGATGAATGAATGTGAATTTCGTCAATGCATTATTGGTTGATCTCACTCGGAATTGATCACTCTCGAGATACTGACCTTAAGGGGAAAGGCTAAAGAGGACAAATCTCGTGCGACTAAAGAACTTGACTTGGGAAAACGACTTGACTGTGAGACTTGCGTGAGGACGATCCTGTAGATAGGTAGGCCGATTTCAAGGACGACTAGAAGTCGATTCACGGACAGAACATAATGGAATGATGGGTGATTCTATTTACTGTTATCGAGCCCGTGAATGACCTTATGTTGATCCTCGGTAATCGTGTACTTTGAAATAAGAATCTATCCTTTGCAACTTCATGTAGTCAATGACATCCATGTGTCGAGATATCTTGAACATGGTTTGGCATGAGTCAATTACGCGTGAATCCTCAAAGCCACCTATCAGTCCAAGTTGTATCAAAATGGCATTCTAGCGAAATTGACATGGCATGAGAACCCAAGATTGGACTTCGAATGTTCGAGAACGTCCGGGACGAACTATTGGATGATATTACTTCGATAGTCGATAGCGCCAGTTAAGCCAAGTATTTGGGAAAAAGGATTTACGAACTGAGGAAACAAGCCTGTGAGGATGTGGGCGGAGCAAGGCCAGTGTGGGCCTCAGGCGCAAGGTGGGACAGCCACCATAGTAGGCTTAAGGCAAGCAAGTGAGCCCGTTGGACCCAACCAACCATTTTACCTTCCAAGCCCATTGTCTAGCCTTGAGCCATTTCGAGCCCAACCAATTCTCGAGCCCGTTCCTATTCACTTCCTAGCCCGTTTCTTAGGCCCGTCCTTCATTTTCAGCCCAAGGGCAAAGTGGGAAATGTGCAAGGTGGACATGACCATTTTGCCCCTAGATACTATGTGGATAAGGCAAAAGAAGAGAGAGAAGATGATGTCATGTGCATGGAGACTTAAAGCAAGCTTTGAAGGGCCTTAATGAGGCCTTGACTTCAGCTCTCTCTTAACTCTCTCTCCTCCTCTTCAGCCCCAAGAATTCGTAGCCCCCTCTCTCCCCTGTTTTCCTTCCCTTCCTTCTTCTTCTCTTGTAGACCTTCCTTCAAAAACCTGAGTTGTTTGTTGGCTTCCCGTACAAATCACCGCCCGTGCCACCCACCACCGTGCTAAGGAGGCCCAGTCCGTATGCCCCACGATGGCCATTTGCTGGACGGAGCCGCCAGTGGACCGGCCGGCCGGCCAAAAGCCCATTGCTCCCCGTCCGCCCGATCCCGCTCTCGTTCCGCCCGGTTCAATGTTTTCCTCCTGTTTCCTCTTGTTTCGACCCAACCTCTGCCCAGCCTAGCCCAGCCACCGGCCAATCCCCCTTGACCCCAGTGCGCCGGTCGCCGGCCAGCCCCTCGCCGAGCTTGATCAGCCCGGCCAACTCGTTTTCCACCTATGCGGTTCGGTTTCCAAGAGTTGCAGTGAGAGACAGAGTTTGTTGTTGTTGTTTCAGCCTTGGGACCACCTTGGATCGCTGTGGTCGAGGTCCCCGTGCGTCGCCCTTGTCGTCGCTGCTGCATCCGTGCTCTGGCCCGCTTAACGAGTGAGTTTAGCTCATAATCCATCGATTAATGCATAAACTTACTTAGGGTTGGTTTAGTTAGGGTTAATTTTGGTTTAGGAGATTTAATTAAGTTGTATTAGCCTTAAGTTAGGTGGTTAGATGGATGGTTAAAATTAAAATTTAGCTTAATCTTGCTTTATTTTGCATAATGATGCTTATGTGCTTAGTTAAGCATGTTTTGCTTTGATTAATTGATTGTTTGCTTTGATTAATGTTTTTAATGATTTTTTGGATTTAAATTATTAATTATTGAATTTCTAAATTTTATTGTTCATATTGCACTATTCACGCTCACCGTTCATCCGAGAGTGAAAAATTGTCTAATTTCATTTGTTTTGATCTTCTCAGGTGAATTGAATGTGTAAATGCATGGACATCTACATGAATCGTATGGTTTCCACAAAAAAAAAGGAAAAATGATGTGTCAGAGGGACACTGGAAAGGGACCGCTTTTATGAGAAAACTATATGAGATTTGTATATGCAAGTATGTGTGCATTGGCTAATGCTAAAAAATAAAAAGTGGGTTGTGGTGGTATGCTTGCGTGATCACTAAGTTGAACCCGTCTCCCAGCGGGGATTTGGGAGACGATGCCTGATTTTATCGGATGTCCGGCGGGGGTTCGGATGCGGAGTCGTGGTAGAGGCTGGGTCCATGCTCCTTCAGGATTGCAGTCTAGGCAGGGTTCTAGATGTTACCGCGCCTCACGAGGGAGGGCGATGCTTGGTTATGCCAGTAGACACTGGCGGGAGTTTGGTTGTAGCCCTAGGGAGGGCAGTAATAATCGAAATACATGTGGGTGCAAGAGCGTATGAGAAACATGGCATCATTGGTTCCAATTATGCATGAGCTGGTCACATTGTTCATGGCATGCACGCACGAATCGATAATGTGCAGGGTGTGGCAATGGCCAAGTGAGATTGCTAGGATGAGACTCGTATGTGATTGTTGAACTGCATCATCTAATGGCCATGTGCATTGCGTGTATTGTGCTGAGATTTAAATGTGCAGGGTATGGCATACCGGGTAAGGTCGCATGTGAATCGACTAATTGATTGTTGGTTGGCCCTGATTGTTGGTTGGCCCTGATTGTGTTATTTGTTGGTTGTTTGTTGTTGATCGTTGGTTTTGTTTGTGCGGTGGTTCTAGAGAGATACTGCGAGTTGAGTTGTTGTCCTAATCGGGGGTTAGGGGGAGAACTCGCTGAGATTTTATCTCACTGGTTATTATATAACCACTTTCAGGTCCTTAGAATGGCGCTTCCGCCAGTGAGATTCAAGATCCCTAAGGATTGAGATACTGTTGTGACGCACCACCGTTTCCTGAGTCGAGTGCATCTTTACGAGAAGTATCTCTCCACCATCTGGATGGATGAGCGACCGGGGCAATGGATACCCCATTGGTTCCGAGCGTGGTTCATTCGGGAGGACGATTTGCTGATTGGTCTGCTGCGAGGTTTTGACGGGCCGCCCAGTAGGGGCCCTGAGGACACCGACTGGGATCCCATGGAGTAGGACCCTCCTGACAGTGCAGTGGAAGAATCTTGCCCCCGCTTCATCAGTGATCGACCCGTACACCTCCGACTATGACTCGACAGAGTCTGAGTCCTTTGGATTCGAGTGACAGTAGTGCCAAACCCAAGGGTTCTTTTTGTGTATAGTTGGATTAGCCTAGCCTAGTTTCTTTTTGGTCTAGCTTAGAGGATGGATCGGCCCCTCTATTGGGCTTGTAAATCGGAAACGATCTTTTGTTGGTTAATCCAATATAAAAATGTATATACGAGCAGAGGTTGTTGTTCTTGCTGTTCATCTCTCTATCTCTGTTTGATTGCTTGATTGTCTGTTTGAGGGGAGGTGGTTCGTTTTTTGCTTGCGCATAATGAAAGATTAAAATGAATGGTCGTCGACGAGTCCTGGGATGTCACTTTCTATCAATCAAGGAAGGGGTTGTTGCATACTCGGGGTTTGGGGCGTGACAGACGTCACATAGCTAACTAATGCTAATTAGATTGTAATTCAATCCCTTGACTAGTGAAACGTCTTTTATTGCGAGACTTCCAATTCTAAGTGTGCCCTTGCTAGTTATCTTTCCTTTGTTATTCCCACTGAAGGATGCACTATTGTATTTTGAAATTTCAACAAACTTGGATGGATCTCCTATCATGTGTCTTGAGCATCCGCTATCTAGGTGCCATTTATTTTCCTTTTTTTTTTGTACCTACAATCAACAAGACAGATTCAAACTTTCTTTGGTACCTATATTTATATGGGTCCTTTTTGGTTAGATGGTTCAACTATGCTTAGAAAATTTCTTCGAATTGGTCTCCATCATTTTGGGCAATCATTTTCAAAATGATTAGGATTCTTGTAGATTGAGCACTTAAGGAAATTCCGACCAATAGGTTTTACAATTTTTTTTGAAAATGGGGTTTGTAAATAATTTTGAATGTCTTTGTCTTGCTCCCTCTTTATATTTTGGAAAATCATTTTGAAGATCATTTGTGCTTTTGCAACCAAGACCAAACTTGTTGTAATAAGGTATTTTGAATCAAAAGAATATATTCTAATGTTTTTACAACAAAGGAAAATCTTTTTGAGAGATCGGAAACTTCCTTTTTCAAATGTTCATTTTCTTTCAAAACAAAGTCTTGATTCTCTTGAGATTTAGAAAGATTTTTCTCAAGAGTTTCAATCCTTTCATTTTGAAAAAGATCCTATTGTTTCAATTTTAATTTTTTCTTTTTAATTCAAAAATCTTGCTAAGTGAAGCTCTATAATCAAAACATAAGTCATCTATGTTATTTGAGACTTCTTATGGTATATCGAAATTGCTTACCTTGATTTCATCGTTTGACTCTGAATTTGCCATCAAACAGATGTTGGCATATTCTAATTGCTTTCATTACACTCAATATCACTCTAGGTTTAAGCCTTTAGTGCTTTCTTACCTTTCTCAAACTTGTTTTTCCTTTTCTTTGGAAGAGGGTAATTTAGCTTGATGTGTCCTCACTTCTTGCATTCAAAGCAGATCACATCCTTATTATCTTCTCTTTCATCGAAGTTCTTCTTCTGCTCATATGATCTAAAGGGTCTTTTCCCTTTGAATTCTCTTCCTTTTATGGCCGTTTTGCGAAATTTCTTTACCATGAGTGTATTTCCTCTTCATCTTCTTGATCATCCTCTGAATCTGTATCATCAGAATCATAGTCAGATTTCAAAGCAATCATTTTCTTACCTCTTGATTATCCTTCCTCATTCAGACATTCCACTTCATATGATTGAAGTGTTCCCACGAGTTCGTCTATGGAAAGTGGTGAGATTCTCTGAGTTTCATGAATGGATGTTTTGATATTGTTTTATCCTTAGATAACCCGTGAAGGATCTTGTTCACTTTCATGGAATAAGGTATTGTCTGTCCTCGTTGTGCCAAGCCATTGACAATGTCAATGAATTTGCTAAACATGTCGGTCACTGATTCATCTGACTTTATTTTGAAAGATTCATACTACTCGATGAGAATGTTTATCTTGGTGTCCTTGACTTACTTAATTCCTTTGTATGTCACATGAAACTTGTCCCAAATTTCTTTAGCAGATTCACCTGACGATATGTAGTTATATTTCGTAAGATATAAAACACAATATAAAGAATAAACTGCTTTAGCATCTAAAGCTTCTCTTTTGGATAATTCTATCTCAGACATGGCTTTGACTTCTCGCTTTTTACTATCCATGTCCTTTTTGGAGGAAGAGGCTTCAGGCCTTACACCCTTTGGAACTATTTTTCCATCAAAGTATGGAGGCCTTGTATCACTTTGTCCTTCCATAAGTCTTCTTGCAATAATACTAGCCATTAAAATATCGTTAACTTGGAAGTAATGAAGCACTTCAATAAAGAGCAACCGAGTTCTGATACAAATTGTTAGGGCTAGATTAATCACCTAAAGGGGGGTTAATAGGTAATAGTGTGGAATATAAATAAGTCAAAACGATATTGCAATGGAACAACATCCGTGCAATAAACTATCACAAAAATATAAACAGAAGTTTAGGATAGAGAAAATTGCACACAACAGAATTATGGTGGTTTGGATTTGACAAGCCTATGTTCACTCTCTCGTGCTGACAGCCTATTGGCTGGAGTCCACTAGTATGAGTCGATTAGAGGTTACAAGTACTGAGTAAGTGCCACTCAAACTCATGTGAAAGATCTGCTATTCTCACATCACGACCTCTAATAGATTACGATATTCAGCTCAAGTAAGATGAAAGTATTTGGGATAAGACTTTGTGAACTTTGGAATTTAGAACTTCTATATACTTTCTTCCATCCTTCAACAGTACGTCTTCCTTTTATATTCCCCAGTGTCCAAGCTGACCATCGGACCTTCTCTCTAAGGATCAGTCGTCCAATCAATCCATTCGACTTGAAACTTCACAAAGATCTTATCTCTTCTAGATTGCCAAGAAAGAAGTCCCCTTGTAAGATTTGTCGCCCATATAGCATATGGGTTTCCAAAAGTTAAGTCCTCCTATGGAGAACTTTCCGTCTTCAATATAATTATAATGTTGGTAGATTGAACATTCCACGTGCAATAAGATTGATTTCAATAATTTCCTTTCGGATAATAAAAGTAAATTAGGGAGGAAATCCACACCGATCTTCTTAACCGTTAGCATTAGGTCTAATCACTATCCTCAATCCTATCGAGATTGAATCTTAAAGGATAAATTCTCCACTCAATCCTTGAGTGTGACGAGTAACATCTAATGTCCTCTTCAGAGTTTCTATCGGAAAATCTTACCATTAGAATCAAAGAACGATTAAAGGAAGTTTTGTCAATCATCAAAACTAATAAGGGAGTTTTCCTTAACAATAGCCCTACATGTCACCTTATGACCCAAGGGCTCTTATTTTTTTCTTAATGAGCAAGAATAGAGCTTATTGGCTGAATTTTGATGCCAAGGATAAGTGGCATCGCATTATTGATGGCAGTGATTAAATGGTAATGTATGGCCAAGATTAGCCTTCACAAGGATTGATGGCAATTTGGTAATTTTGATGAATTGCAATTTTGTAATTATTTGAAGAGTGAGGGAGAGGGACTACCATGGGCTTTGGCCTAGGATGGTTCAGCCCAATGGGCCGAGTCGATTAGGCTAGGTTAAACTCTGTCAAATCGAGTCGACTCGAGGCCTTTCGATTATTTAATTTTACTTCTAATTAGCATCATGAGTATTGGCACTATAGATTATTCGGCCCAATGGGCCAAATTAGGCTTCAACCCAAGTGGGACAAATTGGGGTGGGTCAACCAGGTTGACCCTGCTTGACCTCGTCGATCCCAATTCTTTGTTTTAGCTAAATTTTGCTAAACAGCCATGTTTGCCAAAATTGATATGGAGATTTAGTTGATTTGGCCTAATCAAACTTGACCAAGGATAATCGATACTTTTTATGAAGGACCAATCGAGGCTTGAATTGGCACTCATGAATTGGTCGACTTGTTACTCTTAAAATTGGCTTGATATTTGGATGTGCTATGATCCTTGGATCAAATGTTGAGGCGGGATGAAATCTAAAAAAACTAGGAAAAGGTGAAATTTTGGATTGCCTTGACTGAAGGTCAAAGCCCTCGATTTGATCGAGTCAACTTTTGATTTTTTTTTTTTTATGTTGAAAATTAAGAATGAAAGTCTAATTATGCTTGCAAAAGATATAGTTGATGATTTTTCAAAATTTTCAATTTTTCATAAAATGTTGATGGATAATTGACTTCAAGGTTGACCATAAAATCAACCTAAAAGTCAACTTTGGATTTTTGAGACAAACGGCACTTTAGTACAAATAGAACGTAATGGAACTCTAAAGAATTTGAAAAATATTAAATGACTCATTTTGACTGAAAAACGGACGCTATCGTGATCAAGGATCCCTAATCTTAGGATTATTCCTTTGTCAGACTTGTTACTTGCAATCATGTGTCAACATTAAACCCCTCATGCACTAGCTACACTATCTCCAATGTGCCATCCCCGTGCGAAACCCGTTGGCTCACCTTTCTTTGTAACGTCTGGCCCTTGCTTTTCTCCATGTCGGATCGCGATACACATGATGGGGATTGTTCTCCACGCGAAACGACTGTTTGCCCTATCCTTCTTTTTGGTCTTTGCTTACTCTTTGTCAGGACAACTTTTTTAAAAACAAAGCTGCCTTGCTTTTTCTTTCTCAGGTCAATTTTTTAAAGAAAGCTTTAGGACGTGCAGGACAACGACCAGATTTATGTGACTAAATAAAAAGCATTGCATCGATTGAATTCCTTAATTGGGTTCCCTTATGTACTAGCTACGCCTGCTTCAATGTGTTATTATTTATTAATGACGGTCACTGTTCTCAAATATTATATGGAACGACACCTTAATTAAGTCTGTGGCTCGGACGATTGATTTGCATCCACATCAAAAGTACAAGTCATTATGACACAACTTAATAAGCATTGGTTAACTCTACGCTAGCAGTTGTAGGGATACAAAAGATGCAAGAGTTATTGGGAATGATCGGGTGTAAAGCGTTTGTAGATAGCTTTTTAATTCCGCAGTCAAATCCCAGGACTCAAACCTGAACAGGCAGTTGAAATTACCAAAGTGGAGTATGGTAGCGGCATAGGAAACTTCTGGTGGAGCAATGAAATGTTTGGTGATCAGAAATAACACCAAGGATGAAAGTACTATGCTAGGTTGACACTAACACTAAGAGGCGAAAGCTAGGGAATTAATAGGATTGGATACCCAAGTAGTTTTAGCCGCAAACAATGGATACTAGGCTTTTAGGAATATCAAGTGAAAAAAGTTTCAAACATAGCTACTGGCTAGAATTTTAACTAGTATCTTGATTACTTTCTTTTTTGTCATAAGAATAACACAATGACAATAGAATAAAATAAATCTAAACAGAAGAGTAAGGAAAGGAAATAGATTAGTAATGAATCTCTAAGTATACAGTTTAGTAATACTTTGGGACTGAAATTTGATGTGAGTTGGAAACGTGTAAATTATTCTAATACTAGTCAATATATATATATATAGTATCATATTTTCTTCTCCAGGTAGAAATCTCAATCGTTTCTGTTTATAAATTTATCGTGGCACCCGGGGTAGCGTAAGTTCCCCATGTAAAACGTGTTAGCTCACTTTCTTTCATTTTTTAATAAATTTGGTTTTGCTTTTTCTTTGTCCGGTCAATTTCATTTTTTTGGTAAAGATCAAGATTTTCGACAAACGGGACAGATTTATGTGGCTGTACATAAAAGGCGTTAGATTGATTAGATTCCTTAACTAGGTCCCCTTGTACACTAGCTACTAGGGGTGAGCATGGTCCGAGTTGGTCCGAGCCACCCCCTAACCCTAGGACCAACCCGTACAGTGTCAGTCCTCAATTTTTAGGACCGAGGACCGACCCTATTGAGCTGGGACCAAGGACCGGACAGAACCAATGGGTTCAGTCCGGTTCAGGATCAACCGGGACCGATCGATAACTTTTTTCGTCTTGTTTTTATACTCCCTAAAAAAGCAAACCTACAAATTCAAATTACACATTCATCGACAATGCGGCATTGTGCAACTAAACTATAAATACCAATACATATTCAGCAAATTTAAGATGACACAATAACAGAAATTCCGTACTTGCTAACCACTCATCGAGATATGGGACAAGATGGAAAGTTCTTGTAATCATCTAGCTTAATATTCATAACACCATATGCAAAAGCGTTTTCCTGCATTTGATCATGTAGAGTCCACTCAACCAAAAAAATGAGCTTCGCACCACTTGACTAGCATTTGATCATGTAGAGTCCAGTTCACACCTTTTTGGATGCCGTCTATTTGTGACTGTGAGCCTGAGGAGTTAACAACTTTAACATCATTTTAATTAGTTTTTTTTTAATAGACATTTTACTTAGGTTTGAATATATAAAAGAATTATAAATAATATAATATAATATACAGGGTTGGTCCAGGGTTGGACCGACCCAAAACTCTTAGGATCGAGGACCAACCCGCACAATGTCGGTCCTGGAATTTTAGGACCAAGGACCGACCCAGTCTCCTTGGGAACTGGACCAAGACCGGCAGGGTTGGGCCGGTCCAGGGTCGGTCCAGGGTCGACCCTAGACCGCTGCTCACCCCTACTAGCTACACCTCTTTAATGTGTTGTCTCCATCTAAAACTTGTTAGCTTACTTTTTGTTAACAGTTGGTCTTGCTTTTTCTAGGTTAAGTCGACTTTTTGCATAAAGCTCGACTTTTTGCAGAAAGCTTTCTAACATACAGGACAATGATGTTGGGACAACGAGAGAATCTATGCGGTTATAAATCAAGGGCAACAGATCGATTGAATTCCCAAATTAGGTCCGCTTATATATTGACGACACCCTCTTTATCTAAATGCCTTGAGTGTTTTTGTTTTAGCCAACAACACTACACAGTCGTTCAGTAAGAAAGAAAGTCATTGGAAGCTCGAGGAGGTTTCTCTCCCAAATTTGAAACAAGTAAATCACAAAGAGATTATCCTACTCAAAATAGAACATCTTCTTCCTAGACTACAAAGCAACGCAATAGGCACTCGCATTTGATTTACGACCAATAAAAGAAGAGAAAAAGTTAAAACTATTAAGTTGTTCCTTCGCACTCCAAATGTCAGCTAGCAGTCCTCTGTCTCCGGTTAGTATCCTAAGCAGAACTTTGGGTATCCCTACGGACGTCGGTAGCGTCCGCCTCTCTGCAAACTCTTGTCCATTGCTTCTACTTTGCCAATTGACATTCTATGGCAGATAGTAGCAACTTCAGTTTCCTCGACAGAATTAGCATGAACTTAAGATCCTCCTATACCAACCAAAGTCCCATAATCGTAAGAGCAATTGCTCGCTGCCTTGATTCCTCTACAAAAGAGCCACAACAGTAGATCTCCACAAGGCCAGGCTTAAGGTTAAACCATCATCCCTTATTTACACTATTATTCAATGTAAACTAGTGCTCCACTTCTTATTCGTCAATAACTCTCTTGTAGCTATTGGAAGTTTGTTTGTAAAAACAAACTAAGTGTATTTTCCTTGTCCCACATAGGAAAAGTGGGAGGAAGTGAGCCAATTAATAAGTATGGGGTTTCTTTTGTGTACCTAAAGGAATGATTGGGTGTGGGCTAGGGGTGAGCGGTTCCCGGTTCCTTACAGGTTCCGCTTGGAACCTGGAACCTACCCTCGGGTACAGGTTCCTCATTTTTTGGAACCTGGAACCTACCCGTCAGAGCCAAGAACCTAGAACCTACCCTGTCACAGGTTCCGGGGTCGGTTCCAAGTTCCAACAAGTTCCAACAGGTTCTTTTTTTTTTTTTCATTTTTAGTTAAAAAAAAATGGAAATGAATGCAGCAATAATAAACAAACTTGTCATTCATCGAAGAGAATATAACACAAACAGCAAACAACATTTTAGAAGCAATAATAAACAAACTGAGTGAGCTTGCTATTACGGTAAGGCACAGGAGGAAACTCTTTTGGATATACGGATGCATGTAGAAACTTCGAAGTGCTTCTGATTTTCACTCTCAAGTACTTGGACTATTCTACAATCTTATAGAGACAAGATAAGCAAATTCAAGGCATTATAAAGAGGATTGCCCAAAGAACTCTGTAGCACTTGAGTGAGCTTGCTATTACGGTAAGGCACATGAGGACTCTTCTGCGAAAGAGCAAAAATGACGTCTCCAAGGGCGGAGAGTGACTTGTTTATATGCTGTGCCTCTTTCAGTCTGTCACTAGTTACTATTGAGCCGTCGACTCTTCCCGCAAGATCTACCAAGTGAAGATTACCACGTGATGCGCTTCCGGTCTTCACATCTGTCCCACGAACATATACGGTGAGGACGACATGTCGCCACAAAATTTCAAATAAAATTACAGCTCGGAACCACAGAAATGCATTAGGATCTAGAACATCAATTGAAAACAGAACATCATATCAAGAACCTGTGCGAGCGGCTACTTCTTTCATTCAATGCGGTGGCACCAACGGCTCTATTCTTAAGTCCTATGTCCATTAGTTCCATAACATCCGAGCTTGCTCTCACGGGATGCATGCTAGCATCCGGGAACAGCTAGACCACTTGCATGAGAGATTGATGAAATCCCTAGTGTAAGCATGTTAACGAAAACCAAGTACTTCTTCCTATTTAAGTTTGGAACTTCCATAATGAGAACAAACGAATCTTATTTAATTTAACTTAAAAGTAACTATAATGCTGTAAAAGGATATTTCTTCGAGAGCCGTCACCGGGAGAGCAGATCTCGCACTTGTTCATTGTAGTTCTCAACCATTTGAACCAGATTTCATACACGATGGCTCTACTTCTGCTCTCAGACATATTGAAAAGGTCATGCGCGAGCTCGATAGTTGACACCCCAGCTCTCCTCAGTCGTTGCACCAGGACCACTCTGGCAATGCCATCGCATAACATTGAGTAAGTTTGTAAGGACAAAACATTGATTGAGAAAATTTCAAATGTAGAGAGGACTTGTACCATCATGTAGGTTTTCCCCGAACCAGTTTGGCCGTAAGCAAATATGCACACATTATATCCATCAAGAACAGAACGAATGAAGGGTTGGATGTCAGAATATACCATCTCTGCCAACAATCAGGCAAGAAGCAAGACATTCTTAATTGGAGGATTTAAAAATCAGAAACTGAGATAAAATCAGCTTAAAAGAAAAAAAAAATCTACAAGACATAGATGACTAATTGTTACACGTAAATACCCAGAGACTATTTTAAAAGAACATGATTAACATAGAGAGAGAAACCTTGAGAAGTAGCCGGACCATACACCTTGTTGAACTTGAACATGCGATGGCCATCTTTGCCTTGTTTGGAGGGATTAGCGACAACCAACTGTCCATCATCACCAATACGTTCGATGATTGACTGTTTTCCACTTTGTCCAGGAAGTAGGGGCCTAATCCTACAATACACTCTGATATTACCTGTGCAACACACAAGCTACAAAAATCAAAAGCTGCGATCCTCACAAATGCCACGTGTATTGGAAGTGCGAGTAGAAGTTCATGCACCTTTTAGATCTTGAACCTCATTAAATAGCCTCCTATTTTCTGCAAGAACTTGGTGATAGTTCTCTGTTGCGTCAGCTAATGCTTCAACCTGTAATCCTGCAGAAAAGTGGATTTTTGAAATCGTTCCATAAATTAAAAGATTTGCATTGATGGACAGAAAAATTCTAGTAAACCAACCAACATTGTTGAATTCCTCTGAATAGTTTCTTTGGGTGACCAGAAGTTCATGCTTGATAGACTTGAAAGAGACCCTTAGTTCCTGGAAGTTTTAGTCATTTAGAGGCACGTGTGTATCCATAACAGCATAAAATTAATTCCAGATACAGAGAAGATGCAGCTTACACGTAGAGCCCCAAATTGAAAATCCATAAAGCTATGGAAACTGTGCTCTTTCTTGTTCCACTTCTGGTTTTGGATTCGAACATGCCTCAAGTTGTTTCACCTTATTTCTTGAGCCTGCCAAGTCCTGCTCGAGTTTTCTTATCCTCTCTTCAAGCATCATTTTAGCCGCATTAGCTTCTATTTCAATTTGCAAGTGATGGAGCTGGTACGTCTTGTTAGCCGCTTCCAGCTCCTGAACCTTGTTTCTGTATCCTGCCAAGTCCTGTTCCAGTTTTCTTGTCCCCTCTGCATTAGCTTCTGTTTCCATTTGCAGGTGACGAAGCTCATATGTCTTCTTTGCCACGTCCAGCTCTTGCTTCAATGCTGAAATTTCTAAGTCATGGCTTTCCTTCTCTTTAGTCAATCTAGCTAAGTCTTCCTCTTCAAGCTTCCTCTTCTCTTCAATCTTCTCTTCCATCTTGATCTTCTCAGCCTGCATGATGAGAGCACCACTAAATCATATCACAAGTGTCGTCAAGATGTTCTCATGGATTCATAATTCTGTCAGAAAATATGCCTCATGATAAGAAGTTGGCACTTCACCGGAGTCGCTGAGGCCGATCCACAGAAATCTGTGCATAATGAAAAGTACCCTATGAATTCTGTATCTGACGTAATTATAAACCTGAATATGACCTTCCATTTACCGGCGATAATCTCCACATATGACGTAATAGAAGATCCATGTCAAGGTTGGGCGCTGCAACAGCCAATGCAAGGCATCCTCCCAAATGATAAACTCTATTTACCGGCGATAATCTCCGCATTAAGACCATCCATATCTGAAAAAAAAGAAGAAGAGGAGATTAAATAAAATATTCACTTATAGATATACAAAAAGAATTACAATATATAAAGATTAAACAATGTCACTTACCCAACTCAAATTTTTCTGCATTCTCGATACACTCCTCAACATCAATCGGTACACGAACGGCTCTCAACCAATCTTGAGTGCAAATCAAAGCTTCTACTACTTTGGGAGTTAAAGAACTTCGAAAGTCATCAAGCACACGACCCGATGTACTAAAGGATGACTCAGAAGCAACGGTAGTTACGGGAATGGACAAAATATCTCGAGCCATCAAAGAAAGGATCTTATATTTTGAGCCATTAGTCTTCCACCACATCAAAATGTCAAGATCAAGATTCTTTTCATTTTTTTCTTGAAGATACTCATCAAGCTCGGACTTGTTGTCATCGCACCCTTGTTCATTCGAGTATAAAAACATTTTTTTCCAAGCTTGGGCGTCATACTTCTTTATTCCTTCACTACCACCCGCATCGGCATTGGAAGCACTACTACTTGCACCCGAACTATGGCCACCAAAATTTCGACCACTTGAGATAAGAGAAGATTGCTCATAAAATTCATACAAACGCTCCAATGTATCCTTCACCTTGTAATGCATCTCTTTAACTTTCAATTCATCGTCATAAATTTGTCCATATAAGAAAGTCACATAATTCAACTTGGTTCTAGGATCTAGCACAACCGCAATCAACACCATCATATTCACTTTATCCAAGCTTCCATAATATTTATCAAATTTTTCTTTCATTTTCACACCCATAGCTTGAAGCTTAGGATCCGAAGCATCGACCGCATCTTTCAAATATCTATATAAAAGAGCTATTCCTTCAAAATAATCATTTGAAGTAACATATGAACTCCCCGACATCCGATTGGTGGCATCATAGAATACTTTTAGAAATTCCGAAAGAATAATAGCATTTTCCCAATAATCATCACTAGGAGTTTCATGATTAAGCTCACTTGCAAAAGATAAATCGTCGTCTTCCATTCTTTGGAAAGCTTTTCTGAACTTTATGGCGATGTCTAACATGAGATAAGTGGAGTTCCACCTAGTGGCAACGTCAAGAACTACCGAACCCTTATAAGTGATCTCTTCACTCTCAATGCAAGACTGAAATGCTTTAGCTCTCATGGGAGAACTCCTTACATACCTAACCACATTTCGGATACGTGCAATGGAGTCATGTACCGTAGTCAAGCCATCCCTCACAATCAAATTTAATATATGAGCCATGCACCTCATGTGCAAAACACTACCATCTAATATCAATGACTTTTCTTTCGAAAATTTATCCCTCAAATAGCCAATTGCAACATCATTCAAGCTAGCATTATCCACAGTGATTGTGGACACCTTTTTTTCTATTCCCCACTCCTGAATGCATTTCTCCACCATTCTCCCAATCTCCCTACCCCTGTGACTATGCATCACCACAAAATTGATGATTCTTTTATGCAACTTCCAATTTTCATCAATAAAATGTGCAGTGATACACAAATAATTCAGATTTTGAATAGAACTCCATGTATCGGTCGTGAGCGCGATTCTAGAATTAATCTTTCGAAAATGATTCTTCAAAGAAGTTCTTTCATCTAAATACAACTTCATGCAATCTTTTGCCATTTTGAAACGTGATATATGTTTGAAGAGAGGTTGTAACTCACCGACAAATTCACGAAATCCAACACGCTCTACCAAGGAAAAGGTTGCTCATCAAGGATGATGAACCGAGCAAGCATTTGCCTACAACGTTCTTGATTAAACGACCATGTCGTTAAGACACTACCAGTACTAGAATCTCCTCCTGCCTTGCCAACCATGTCTACATTATGTGGTGCAAAGAATTTCTGTCTCTTATCTACATTACGGGAAACCTCCGCATGTGGTCAAGTGCTTCCTCATCGTAGAAGTACCGTTAGCAACACGATACTTAAGCATGGTCCCACAATGAATGCACTTCACTTGATTTGGTTTTCCATCCTTAGCATTGATTCTCGTATAATGATTCCAACATTCGGATGTATATTTCTTATCATGAGTAAGATGAGAACCAGGTACCTTACTTGTGGCACTTATGGTAAGGGGTGCCTCTTCTTCATTTTCATGGCCAGAAAACTCCAATTCCGTTATCGGAGTCATCTCCTCATGTCCCTCCACCTCCATTGATGTGTTATCTTGATACATTAACTTTGCACTACACAACAATAACAAAAATATAATTAGAAATGCAGCAAAACAGTAGGGTATCATGACACAATATCAACATCTTCATACTCGCAATGACCATTTCAACCAACCCGGTTACATGGATTGATGTAACAATACGATCTGCATCTATCCAATCCAAATGGTTCAGAAATTCATTGCTGTTGTAGATAGCAGCAAATATAATAGGAGGAATTAAAAAACAGTGAGATAGAAGGGAATGTCATGATCATCTATCATGAGACATCGAAGTCATACTTTGTTCACAAAAATCTATATGAAAATGGAAAAAAAGAGCAAAAAAAAAAAAAAAACCAAGAGGGGAAATGAAGAGAAACAAGTGAAGTAGGCAGTGCAGGATGTCACAAACGGTGATCATTAAGATCAAATATTGCATGGACGCCCCCAAAATTTGTCAAGATTACTAACATGTGCAATCCTTAGCCCTAGAATTATGCTGTCGTGGATGACTAGACCTAATAGGAGAAAATAGAAGTCTTTCTATGCCAATGTGTGAAGTAGGCAAAACTGATGGTAGAAGAGACTAATTAGAAGATTATCTGCAAACCATTCTAATTTCTTCTAGGATGAGGTTGTAGTGGCAGAAGCAAGAGTAGAACTACTGACTACATCTTCTCAATTCTCAAGAGTATGACATCGAGCATTCACTTGAGTTTATGCAACAATAATTCTAATTTCTTTTTGTTTGGTTCTCATCCAATCAGATCTTCAAATTTCATTTGGCTTTCATTTCATTGTTTATTTTCAACTCATTTACAGCTCTTGTTTCTTCTCAAATCACACATACTTGCAGCTCGCATGCTTCAGACACGAACTCTTTTGATATTTGCAACAAGCATAGACCACTCAAAGCATACGATCATAAGTAGCTTCATGTCGAAATAGAAAATAGTACTCCTAACATTCTCCTCTTTCCTTCGAGCGCCTCACCATCTCAAATTAACATGCAAGAGCACCATTTGATATACAAAATCACATATGAACAGGATTCGATCCACTCAAACAATCATGAACAGCACTCGACATACATCACCTATACATCTAATTAGTTGACATTTCAATCAACTAGCTGAATCGGAAGGAAAGACGGAGAGAGAACACTCACGGGAAGAGGTCGGTGGTGGCGTCGAGGGCGAGTGACGGTGGCGTCGAGGGCGAGCGGCGAGCTGCAGCAACGTCGCTTGGGGAAAGCTCGGAGCTGGGCGAGGGCGCTGTGGGTCGCGGGCTTCGGGGCACGGCGAAGGCAAAGCAGCGGCGTTGCGAGCCGGGGGCACGACGAAGGCAGCGGCGGCGTCGCGGGCTTCGAGAGCACGGCGAAGGCGAGCGGCGTGTTGCGGGCTTCGGGGTTGCGGCGAAGGCGAGTAGCGGCGTCGCGGGCTTCGGCATCGCGGGCTTCGGGGTTGCGGCGGCGAGTAGCTGCGTCACGCTTCGGGGCACGGTGAAGGCCGAGCGGCCAGCGTCGCGGGATCACGGCGGGGGTGGCAGCGGCGTCGGGCGGCGACGGCGGGGCGGAGCGGGGAGCGACGTCGAGTCGTCGTGGGTCGGTGCGGGCTGCGGTGCAAGGCGCGGCGGGGCTTGGGATCTGGCTGCAGAGCTTCGAAGTTGTGATGTCGGCGCAAGTGAGCGGGGGTCACTCGGAGATGCGGCGGCTGCGAAGTGCGGGAGCAAATGGCGAAGAGAGAATCTCGGGTGGCGTCGAGCGGATCAAGAAAAGGCGAAGAAAGAACACGGGTATCCGAGAGAGAGCGAGACTGAAAGTGTCGTGAAAAATCAAATAAGGGCTTTTTGAGCCCTAACAGGACCGGTTCCGGTTCCCGAAAAAAGGGGAAGGGAACTTAACCGGTCCCTTTGGAACCAAGAACCGAACCGGTTCGGTTCGCCGGTTCCCGGGTTCTACCTGGGAACCGCGCTCACCCCTAGTGTGGGCTTGACCCCACCATACCCGCTTGCGGGTGCGCTAATAATTGCACTAATCCCTTTGTTATTTTATTTTTTATTTTGTACAGTTATCTTATTACCTTTAATTAATTCAAATGTTGTTTTTTTGTTTTTGAGAATTTTCGGAAATTATTAAAAAAATCAAATTTTTATTTATTTTAAAAATATATATTATTCCGAATTTTTGTTTGTGGCTTTTCAAGACAACCTTTGGAAAATATACTCGTTTAATTTGCAACTTTTCCAGAAGGGTTGCAATTGTTCGTTCTTTCAACTTCTTCCGAATGAACACCTTTGTTCATCTGGACAATTTTCGAAAGGATACATTTGTTCGCTTTGCAACCTTTCACAAAGAGTTTCCTACATTTTTAAGACTACTATATATATATATATATATATATATAATTTCAGTTTTCAAAAGAAAGTGGGTGTGATCATATTTTTTTATCATTTCGAGCATTCTTTCTGAGAAAACTACAGCCATATTTTCAATTGTTTCTTAGAAAGATCATGGAGAAATACTAGAATTGCTATCTAGTATTCTCAATTTTGAGACTTTGTTGTATCCTGGAGAATATTTGCCGGTGACCATTAGCAACTTTGTGGGGCAAATAAATCCTTAAAGAAAGTGATATCACGCCTCAAAGTCCGACTTGAGTACTCTAAAGATCCGTCTTCATTATTCTACCTAATTCGAAGCCATATTTTCCCAACAGTAGCTGCCCTTAACCATTGTCCTACCATCTTAGGTATAGCTCTTTTAACAATTGCTGCATTTGTACCCTTCCAAATAAACCTACAGAATAGGCAATCGACGGGGATTAACCAAAACCAACCCTGGTGGGTTAGTAAAAAGTAGAAGAAAATGCAGGCAGATCTTTACAATGTGAAATCATGCAATCGATCAATATCAATAAAGTACTTATTCAAATACATCAACAAGAGAAACTATCGCACTATGACAAAAGATGAATGTAAGGCTCATCAGAACAAGGACAACAACTATAACAACATTACAAAACTACAGTGAAAGATCAATAAAGCTACTTTAGAGTTCAATTTCCTAATGCAATTGTTTCTGTTTGAACATACATTGGAGTAGTTCTCGGGACTGAAAGATGCTTGTTTAATCAAATAATCCAACACTTTAGGTCGAGTAATATCCAACCTATGGCGTATGACTTCGAAGTCAATTAAGATAACGTCCAGATTTTTAGTTGATTCATTAGAGAAATGATTGGTTTTTTATTATATTGTGAATACAGATTTTTACTTTTATATATTCATCTGTAGTAGAAACTTATTTGACTATATTCAAATAAGGCAATGGATATCTATTAGTTACAGATATGAATATGTGCTTTCATCTTGATGGAAGTCAGCATGTCTTTGAATTAATGACAGAATTATGAGAAATTTTTTTCTCTGAATTTGCGCCTCATGTGTATATGACCTATATTCGTGTTTGCGAGCTTTACTTATGTTCATTAACCGTTTCTGTTGCGCCATAATTTTGCATCAATGTTTCCCTGCATTGAGAAAGACTGATGGTCCATGTAGAGAAATTATTTTCATCCCAAGCGTTCATATGAGTGAAAATCGTCACAAGAAGTGTTTTGGAAAGGCAAGGACTTATTATTGAACAAACGAAACCACATAATTAAGGGCAATACGGGGAACACCAAATAATGGACGGTGAGGATGAGGAGTGGGCCCTCTCGAACAACAAGGAGTTACATTTGGTGCTCGTCCTAATTCCCTAAAAATCCATAATTTAGATCCAACCACAATCCTATTTTGAACCTTTTCTCTTTGTTTCTAAAAAGATTTTACCAACTTTCACTCTGGTCATAAATCTGCCCCAACTCCAAAAATCGCCATTGGTTTCTTCAAAATTATAAACATTGAGAGACTGCTGTGGTTCTATGAATCTGTTAAAATCTAAATTTTACCTATTTACTTAAGTGTTAAATTGCATGAAAAATTAGAGTTTAATTTCTAATCCTTAAAAAATTATTAAATTACATCACATATAAGCATTAGGAACATTTGCATTACTAGTATTAAATTAAAAAATTTTAAAAATTAATTAAAAATATTTTTTCTTTAAAAAAGGGAGAGGCCGGCCCATCTCCTCTGCTTTCCGGCCCGGCCCTCTCATCTCTTCCCTTCCCCCTCTCTCCTCCCTATCGTGGACTGTAGCTCGACGACTAACAACCTAAGTAGCACCAACACTGACACGCGACACGCGACACGACACGACACGACACGCCGACACATCGTTTCTTAAAAAATAGAGAATTCTGACACGTTGGGACATGTTGTATTTTAAATATATATTTTTATATATGCATAATAAATTATCATTTTATGATTATTTTAATCAAATTAATTTGAATCAAATTCATAAATAAATAATTAAAAAGCCTAGAATGAATTTACACTAAAAACATTAATCCACCATTTATTAATATCATTTATTGTTTCAATTTGACAAATTCAACTATATTTCAATAATTCATAAAACTTGGAGAAAAAACAAGCGATCCATATTCTGGACTTTGTTGGAAGAGGAGAAAAAAAATTGAGTAAATTGTATATTACAGGAAGTTAGACCTCTAATTTATTGAATTTTTAAAATTGATCTCAGTATCGGAATCACATGTCGGAAACTCATATGTCAGAATTCCGACTCGAGTGTCGGAGTGTGTCGGGAAAGTTGACCAGGTGTCAGATTTTCCGACATGTGTTGACCGAGTGTCGGAGAGTGTTGGAGAGTGTCCGAGAGTGTCGAACATGTGTCGAAGTGTCCGACACGACACGAAGCGCTCTTGGAGAGTGTCGATTCTTCATCAGTAACAACACCGGACGAAAGACGCCGGCACAGGGTACAGAGAACGCCGCGGAGAGTGTCGCGCGGTACGGGTTTGGACAGAGGCAGTTGGCGTCGTCTTGGCCTGGAGAGAGGACGAGGATAGGCATAAAGCGGAAAGAAAAAGCCAAGAGAGAGGGGGAGCTCGAGGGTGGCTGCTTCTCGAAGGGTTCGGCTGAAAATGCTCATTCCCTCCAACCCTTTTTGCTCCGCCTTATTTTGGTTTGAGGGAGAGACGGCAACCCGGCTTCTCTGGTTTATGCGTGTTTTACTTCTAACTCATTTGCGTCGAGCATTTCCTGGTTATTTTCCTTGAATCTAGATCTGAATCCGAGTTCTAAGAATGGTCAATGTCTTTTTTCTCAATCTGTGCTCACCATGTGTTCGAGGGAATGCCGAAACCAAACCGGTCACTTTGTCTCAGGTTCCAAATTGTTCCGAGGATTCGTAGATGTGTTTCGTCCGGTGCAACGTTTTTACTGATTGCCGAATACATTTCTTTGGTCAGATTTCATCTCTTCAAAGTCTGGATAGCCCTGAATTTTCAGTTGTCAATTTTGTTTCGTGCTTTGATATGTCCTACAATTGTTCGTGGGGTTTATCGTATGGCCGCGAGCGAGAGCGTTAAGTGCTCGTAGGTAGGGACTGAGGGTTGTCTGGAGTTCGGAAGTCATTTGCTATGGAAAACCAGTGAGGTCGGGTCGGTCGTCGGTGGGGTGGATGTTTCACGATTTGGTTTGGGGAGTCTCGGTCATGGACGCTTGATAGTAGAATCTGTATATACGAAATATTAATGTATTAATCTGATGAGCTCTGATTCCTGAAGTTCTCGTGCGATCGTCTTGCATTTTGGTGTATTCTGGGGATGTCTTGGGGGCAAGTGGAATAGGGAGAAGACGTTGAAAGGTTTAGGAAAAAAGAGAAGAGAACAAAAAATGGGAACATGGGCTTATTTTTACTAAAATAGCAAAAGAGTCGTGAGTTCATTTTGGGCAGATTTGGACTTGGTTTTATTATAGGATTAGTGAGTCTTCTTCTTGAATTGAAGTTAGGGGTGAGCATGTGAAACCGCTGACTGGATTGGACCCGGTTTGGTCCGGTTCGGAAGGATTGGTCTAATTCTCGGTTCCATAAAAATGGAACCGGTGATTTTGGTCCAATTCCTGGTTTTTTTGGGGGACCGGACCGGATTGTAACGACTCTTTTCTTTTTAATTCCTTAAAAATAGTAAAAACTTTAGTATTTTTTTTTTAATTTTTAAATTTTTTATTGCTATGTGATCGGTTGCATGGGATCGATCGGACAGAATTGGATTGGTCGGTCCGGTCTGGTTCCCAGTCCTAGGACCATTTGGTTCGATTGCTGGTCCCAAAAATTGGGAATTGATCCTCTCAGTTCGATTCCTACTTCCTAGGTGGAATCGACTAGACCGGGAACCGATCACTCCTAATTGAAGTTGGGAGGGCGGTGCTTGATTGTGGTTATAATCTATTTGGGTTTGGTTTGCCCTAGTAGAAGCTTTGGGCTATTGATGCATTGGGCTGAGTTCGCTTTTAGATTATGTCACGCCCTGATCCTCCGAGCGCGTGCCCATCCCTCTGCGGTCGATTCAATAGCAACGTCCTAGGATGCATCGCCAATCCATTCAATTTTAATATGCATGCGGAAGCGAATAATTAATCCCCAGACAACAACAAGATGGGATAGGAAAGTAGGGCCATACATTTTTCAAACTGGAAACAACATACTTATATATACATATATCAAGCCATGTCATATATACAAACCAGTCTATAAAAACAAGGTCTGCAAAACAGGGGGTTCCATGAAACTACAGATCCTCATCCTCATTTTTGTTGGAGCCTTCAGCTGAATACACCGGGGTTCCTAGATCCGAAAGATCTAGGTCTACCACCGAACCAGTAGGAGCATCTGCTGTACCTTTTCCAAAAGAAACCTCCAGCACGTAGACAGGTATCTCAGACTCCGATATGGGGCATTCTCTCTGTCCATGCCACTCATGACGGTACCATGATCTGAATCGATGAGGTACCTTATGGGGTAGAGTCTCATCAACCAAGACCACGGACTTCACGAGCTCATAAACCAAACCCCTTGGGTGCCCATGAATTGGAGCATAAACTACCTGCTCTGTAACCTTATTTGGTTGACCAAAACGCTCGGGAGGAGCTGCCATCTAGGGACCTGAAATGTTATCCCACAATGGGGTGAGACAACATCTCGGCAAGTTCACCCCCTAAGACCTGACTAGGAAGAAAATACGTCATGAGAGCTGCTTAATCACAAACACAAGTTAGAGGACTTATCATGGCCTCAGTTCCTTCTTGCAAGTCAATATAATCCAAATAACCATCCAATCATTTCAACCAATTAGATCGAAGCATCGATCAATTGATTCTGTCGATTCCATGTCAACAAGACCATCACTCGGTCCACTCATCTGATACTATCTATCCAGATCGATCATATCAAGATCTGCTCATCCTAAGCTGAAGATAGAAAGTATAGGTCACCCAAAACTGATAATAATTATATATGGCTTACCAGAAGTTGACAACAGAGTATACTGCTCGCCCAAAGCTGACATATCAGAGCCCGTAGGCTGATATAGTGTACAGATAATGCTCACCAGAAGCTGACAACAAGGTATATTGTTCGCCCAAAGCTGATGTATTATGGCCCTCAGGCTGATATAGTATATCGGTATATTGCTCACCAAAATCTTAGATATCAAGCCCGCAGGCGGATATAGTATACCATCTTCACAATCTAACATTTTCACCATTTTTATCATACCCGATAAAAATAATCGTGCGTGGGTACACGGTCGGCATTAGCCAAAATACGATATTTTCCCCTTTGAAAATCCAACTAATTTCACTGATCCATAAACACATTTTTGGCGTTATAAACCGATGCCCGATGATTTTCTAATTAATTATTGAAATTATTAAATTTTGGGATAAATACCCAAAATTGCAATTCACACTCAATTTGCATAAAACAGAAATCAAATAAATAATCCAATCAAACCATTGCAATCAGCATAAAATTCCGGTCACCGGTTATTCCAGTCTAATTTCTGGAAAATAGATAATTAATTAAATAATTACTTTATTAAATACCAAAAATGCTCACTTAGGCCCGTAAAGCCTAATTAAAAGCCGAGTCGGGTCCATAAAATTTCCGAACCACTCTAGATAAATACTAGAGTTTGTCTAAGCTCTAATTACACTACTCTAACCACCTAACATGCAATAACGGTTAATTAAATTGCTAATATACTCTAACTATCTACCTAATCCATACTTAGTGTAAACTAATCAACCCTTAAATGTCATTAACTTACTAAGCAGGGATTAGTGAGTTAAACTCACTTGTTTAACGATCCGCTCGAATCAAAACGACGGGGACGAGGTGAGGACGACAAACTCCAAGCGAGATCGCCTTTCGAAGTGCGGAAGGCCACAAAAACAGGCCAAACAGTGATACCCACACTGTTTGGTGCTGATCTTGGGCCGAGAAGGGCTACTTCGGGACCGGTTGAGTGAGCAAGGACCGGTAGGGGCTGTGACGGTGCTTGACAATGCTTCACAGTGGCGGAACGGTGGCGACGGAGCTCCAACAGGCAGGACGGCGACCTGAGACAGCTCGGGGATGGCGAGACCGAGGTGGATGACACACGAGTAGGAGGGACGGCAAGCAACAGGCTCGTGGCGGCATGCGGCACGCGATGGCGAACGGCGGCAGCTTCGAGCCGAACGGGTGGCGCGGTGACTTGGGGGACTGCAGCTTAGTTCTCTAGCCGGGCGGGCAGTGAAGGCTCGTTTAGTAGACAACGAGCGAGCAGTAAGCACCTTTTTTTCTCAAAGTCAACTTTGTCCCTTGTTGCTTTAGAAAGATTGCAGGGTCGCGTTAGCGACCTTCCTTCCGCTGGCTCCGCCCTATCAACTCTATTCATCTACCCAGACTTTAAATCTCTTTTCTATGGCAGGAGGTTTATTTCGTATCAAGAGTGTGTTGGGGAGGCCTGGGAAGACGGATTGGATCGAGAGGCGATGCCTATACCTCTTCTTTTTCTATAGGATTCCCATCATTTCCGGTTCCGGCGAAGGAGACAAGGGCGAGGCACCGAACATGTTCTATCCTCAACCTCCATCCGTCATTAGTAATCTCAATCCTCTTTTCCTATTCACTAGTACTTTGCGCGCTACAACTAGCAGCCCCTTTACTAGTTAGGGAAAAAGCTAGCGCACTAGCTAGCTACAACTAGGTATAACCCTACTTTATTGTATTGTTGGGATATTTGAAGAAACCTGCTGAAAAACTGAAGCGCGCTAACGCGCAAGGGCTAAAAAGCCAACAACTTGTTAGGAGTAGGTTTTGGCTTGCCCTTTTCCACTTATTAGGGGGATAGGTTTGGAACCCTATACAAGGTGCTCTAGGGCAGAGCCCCTATCTCTAAAGGGGCTTATGCACTCCACTCATTACAACTAAACGACGAAGCCAGGAGCGGAAGGAGGGACTTGAACCCTCAACCTTAGCCTTGGCAAGGCTATGCTCTACCATTAAGCTATTTTCGCCGGCTACGGTAGTGGCGAAGCACTACCGAGCAATTCACGTATCACTTGATATGGACGACTTTGTTTTCCGCTAGACCACACTCTTGACATCCGATCGAGCTAGGAGCATGAGTAGGTAGGCGGGGGGATAGGGGCTGTTCAATCAATCTCCGGCCGCTCGGTGCCGCTATTGGTGCGAGTTGTAAGGAGTCTTGGTCTCGAGTCGAGGCGGGGCCTCATTTCATTCTCGTAACGGGAGTGAGTGCACCGCAAGACCGGACAAGTGATTCCCTCGTCTCGCAGCGGCGACATCTGTCTTTTTTTTTTAAGAAAAGTCATTTCCTAAGACGGCTCCTCTTATTCTACGATAATCCAAGCAAAGCAGCTCCACGAGTCCGCCGTAAGGCCGATCGATTAGGAGCCATTCGTTCTCCCCTCTCGGTTGCCCTTTGCCAGCTACTAGAGCAAGTAAGAGAACCTACGGTGAATGAACAACAAGAACTGCAGATTTGGACCGGATTGTACACCTTTGTGTCCGGCTATGTATATGGATGTGCATAAAGAAGGGACGGGACATCTCTCTCCCTTTTTCAGGAGGATGAGAGAGGGAAGAAGCTGCAGCGGCACCTCAGGAACTTCTTACTGGGGCAGCACCCATAGGCGCGAGTCTTTGGATGCATGTGTTTTGTTCATATTCCTGCACAGTTAAGAGAAAAAGAGTCCCCAAGGCAACCACTTGTGTCTTTCTTGGATATGCTCAGTTCGGGTATAGATGCTATGACGTGAAATCCAAGAGAGTCGATGTATCCTTGAATGTTCTCTTTAATAGGGTCGCCTCATATTTTCCTTTACCTAATTAATCATCCCCGGACGATGATGGAGATGTATTGCGGCCTTCTCCTGTTCATCAACTCGAACCTCATTCTTCTGCAGTTGATGTTACGGATCAGCCTGACTCTTCAGGCCAGCATCTTCTGCCGGTCGACGAATGCGTGCTCCCATTGTAGCAGTGTTGAATGAACGGCAGGTTTGTTTACCCAGACCAGGTAAGCCTAAAGGTGGTCCCGATGTTAGATTCTCAACATTTGATATTGGTGACCCATTCCAACCAAATAACCTGGCCGCTTTTACTTTGATTAGCCTTTTAGAAATAGGGGTGCGGGGGTGCTGTGCTCCTCTTCATTTGCTCCCGTTAACAACCACAAAGGCATATGTAGAAGGCAGATGAGAGAAAGCGAAAGCGCTCGATGAACGATGATTGAAGATTGCAGCATATTTTTTATAAAGACAGCGGTAGACCACTACATTTTTTAGCAGAATTTGGCCAGCGCATCGACCTAGTACAAAATGGCCATCTTACTGAATCCGAAAAGTCGACTACGACAAAAACGTAGTTATTCCCCCCTTTTAAGAAATAAAGCAATCGTCCTACGAAATCTATGGTTATGCTTTTCCCATAGCCAGGAAGGTATTGGGCTGATAAAGCCCCAACTTCCTCTTGGACGGCTTCGACGTGCTGCATAGAGCACACACAACCCATCACCCTTGGACATCTGCTTCTATCCTGGGCAATAAGAATGCCTTTCCAGGTGGGCCAGAGTTTGATTACACTTTGGAGTTGATCAAACTCTAGCGTCATGAAGGACTACGAGACGCCTTGTCCCTCCGAGTACTCCGCCGTAAAGTCCCCGAAGTCCAATAAGGTGGTAGAAAGAGCAGTTGCGGCGCTTTACTAATAACATAAAAAAAGGGGTATGGACAGAAAATCTGCAACCGTCGTTGGCCTTTTTTTCCTATCCTGCCAACTTTATTCACTTCGCGGTAAGCAGAGACTTTCCAATAGCCAGTAGGTCAAAGCCTTTCTTTTGGGGTCCAAGGGTGCCACCCCGTACTCTCCAATTCCTGTCTTCGGAACTACGGGGATAGGTGACTTTCTGCGATGGCCCTCCACCTCGTTGGGAAAAGTGAAAGGAAATAACAAGCCCTAAACTAAAGACCAACTAGCAGCTTATCAACCACCGAACACAGACTCATGTTGGCAATGCCATGGTTAAGTACGAGGACCACCCACCCAGCAAAGAGCGAGGTCTTTCACTTTCAGCCAAGTACTTCAAAAAAAAAAAAAGAGTGGAAGGCGAAACAATTACAACATTAGAGGATATTTTCTGTACTGTATAAGTGGCTTGGAAGAAGAATCACGTCTCCAGTCGATTCTACTTCATGTCTTACTAGATAAGTCACAAGGCCTGTCCTTCTTTAGGCCCAGGTCATCTAGTTGGGGTCGACCACAATTTCGTAAGAAAGAGATAGAATTTAACTAAGTGGAAATCAAAGGAGGGCTTTGATCCATTGTGATTCGGTTCCTTGGTGTGGAGAGATCTCTGCCATAAAACAGAGAGCTCGTAGGCCTTATTCTGCAGATCAAAGAACAAACGTAATTCCCCATTCATTCAAAGTAGTATTTTTTTATAGAACAGAGGCCTTCTGGGCCGACTACTACGACTACATGCACATCTAGTGCAGTGGCTTGGAAGCAAGCTACCTTGACCATTTTCCGAAGTTCTAAATAATCTACTGATCAAAGGCTATAGGGGCGGACTGCTCTACATTCAGCCGCGCCATAGTGACCCCCGAAGCGATCTTCTTCTAGTTTCGAGACGAAATCTGGCAGCCAATTGCTAGCTCTAAATAACCAGCCCAGCAAGAAGTTCAATTCTTCCATAACATAAGGGGGCAGGGTTGCGCGTGAGCCGAGTGATGTAGGTGCACAAGAGTACTTCGCGTCACAACCATCTCTTTTTTATAGGTTCTACGGACCGATGCCTGCTGCTTCATCTGGGAGTAAAGAATATAGATATGCCGGTCATTAGAAGGAAGAACCGCCATAAAAGATTCCTCGTGTATCATCTGTAGCAAAACTATGAACGGAAGCTAGCAATTCGGACCGTATTGAAAAGGTTCCTAATGCACAGCATAGAAAAGTAACAATATTAAGAAACGAGGTCCAAGAATGAAGAAGGGGTAGAATTACTGAATGAATACGAGCTGTGGCTAATACTCGAGGCATAAAAGAAGCATTTTCTACGGGATCCCGAAACCACTAGCCACCCCGACCTAATTCATGATGAGCCCACCAACTTCCTGGCAAGATGCCTACAGTTAAAAACCACCGACATGTCAAGATCCAAATTCGAATTGGTTCCTGGTCCTGGTCAGAGACCACTGTGTTCGCGTCGGCGGTCCAAGAAAGAGGCAAAGTAGCGGTATCTTTCTTTCCATTACGAACGACACGCTTCGCCTGCTCCCCCCCCGTGTCCACTAGCGCTCCTGTCCAGAGCGAAGAGACGGCAAAAAGCGCCGCCGAAGCAGCATGAGCGGGCTTCTATTTCTATTGCTACGCAACAATAGAGCATAATAGCATTTTGCGCCCACATCTTTGAATTTGAGGGTAAAAAGCTCGCTTGTTATACGAGATCCGACGCATCTAGCAGAGCGAAGCAGCCTTCCATTCTTTTCGGCAGCATCCTTCCGCATTGGCGGCGAGTGGAGTGCCACAATCCCATTCATCATTTTTGATCTACATAAGCCAAAGCCCATAGCACTGGCGACGTCTCCGGCATAAATGCAAGGCGGATGTATACCTGATATAGGATCTTGTGCAAAAAAGCAGAGCGAAGAGACGGCAAAAAAGCGCCGCCGAAGCAGCATGAGCGGGCTTCTATTTCTATTGCTACGCAACAATAGAGCATAATAGCATTTTGCACCCACATCTTTGAATTTGAGGGTAAAAAGCTCGCTTGTTATACGAGATCCGACGCATCTAGCAGAGCGAAGCAGCCTTCCATTCTTTTCGGCAGCATCCTTCCGCATTGGCGGCGAGTGGAGTGCCACAATCCCATTCATCATTTTTGATCTACATAAGCCAAAGCCCATAGCACTGGCGACGTCTCCGGCATAAATGCAAGGCGGATGTATACCTGATATAGGATCTTGTGCAACAGGATTTGACTCTGCAAGCGGTTCGGTACGAACGAAGAAATTTCGAACAAAAGGATCGGAACTCATTGATAGGAAAGGAGAGAAAAACAAAGCAATGCCAAGAGTTCCGTCAATCCACTGTTCATCGATAGACGAAGCTCTCTCTTGATCATCTCGTGCCAGATGCAACAAAGGATGAGTCCTTTTTCCTTCTCGCGAACCACGGGAGCGCCTAGCGCCCAGAGGAACAATGCTCATTTTCCTTTCAGGGTAAAACGGCGCATAAAAAAGGGCTGGCCCGTCAAAAGTCCGGTTCCTTCGCGAACGAAGTTCAGAATCAACAAGGGTTCGTAGAACGAAAGGAGTGTACAACTGGGACGCAGCCCTACTTTTTTGTTCGTAACGAGGGAGAGATAGAATGGAGTTCTTCACAAAATTCAAGACAAAGGAATAAAAAATAGTTTCTCTATGGCCTCCTTGTTTTGAGACATTATGGCTTGGGAGTCGACCCCGGTAACAAAGAAGGAATCCATAAAAACTTGGGATCCGACACCATGATAAAATACTACCCTCATGATTAGACCATGTCCCTGAGATTTGATAAAAGAAAGGTGCATTAGCGGTTAATACGTTGTAATTGGAGTTGTTATTAGGAATATGACGGAACGAAAGACCAAGGAGAGAGAAGAATGCACCAAAATACAGGTGCTGCACCAAATGCTGGTGGTTCTTTCTTGTTGTAAGTAAATGCAACGAAAAGACCCGGAAATAACAAATAATGAAACAATTCATATATTGACATTTCGTGCTCATTTCCAAATTTCTGCTTTGTTATTCCCATCATCCCGTAACCACAGGATGATCCACAAGAAAGGTGGCAGGATTCGAACCTATGGCCGACTGACCGCCCCTGACCTAAGAAGAACAAAACTCCTTATGACCAAAGAAGGACCAGCTTACAACCTTCTCGAGCGAGAGTTCCACGATCACGACCAGCAGAAACTTGTTGGGAGTAGGGGCATCCAAGCTCCTAGCGTGGTAGAAAGGATCTCAGCTAAACGGTTATCGGTCCACTAGTCCCACAAGGCTCTCAACGGTGAACTCCTTGGTTCGTCAACGTTTTGATCTCCGTTCTCACGCGTGAAAAGCAGCATGCAATGTTGCCTTGCTTCACATGAGCGCGCAGCGCTCGTGTTGCTTGAGATCCTCTCTAAACCAATCGTGTTGCCAGCCCACGGACCCCGCTGCCGATCCGATCGTCCATCTCGGAGTCATCAACATCTCTTTTAGAGGAGATGAGTGCCCCTTAGAAAGCTTGATCTATCTGCCCCACCATTTTTTCGTATGCCTTTCGATCCTTCCAGTGAGAGACCTTCAGACCAAAGCATTGCCATTGCACGGGTACCCAATCCTACAACTTGATCAGTCTCCCATGTCCAGACGTCCGAGCGATTCAGATTAAGAATTGAAGCCATCGTATAGCCCAACTTGTGACTATAGCTAACAAACATAGATAAAAAAAAAAAAAAAAAAGGGATGTATAAAACCGGTACTCACTTATAGGAGTAGACTTCCGGTCGTATCTGACTTTGAAAAGCAATCATGAAAGGATCTAGACTAGGATCTTAGACTACGCTATTTTTTTTTTCTTTCTTTGATTCGAAAGCATTCAAGCAAGGAAAGGCAAATGATAAAGAAGAGCGAGCATCAAACACAGCTTCCCGTCTATGTGATTATTGAATCCCAACGTTACAAACAAAGGGAGGAGGAAACAAGCTTCAAAAGAAAAGGGCTGGGCTTATGACTGAACACAAAAAGAATTGAAATGTTGAAGATGGAATTGATCTTTGACTTGCCGTCAAGAACTGCTGTTCAGGTTTAGGAATCATCATGTCTTTCTTTCCGATTGATTCCTTGATCTTATCCTGTGCTCGGTAATCACACTAGTAACGCAGGGAATAAAGTGAGATCCGATGTGTCGATACCGGACCTGGACACGCTAACTAAACTGCTATCTTTGGCAAGGCAATCAACGGATGCTTCTAGCGCGCCAAGGCATTGTTTTTTCCTTGCTAGTTAGCTTCGCTAGCTTGCTGGCTAGTTTTCTTTGCTCTAAATTGACCACTCACTACCTTGAAACAACTCGGACTATTCTTATGTAAAAGACACTACAACTTTAATCCTAATTCTCTCGAGTTGGAAAGGACTGTTCGTGTCGCTACTAGGTAAATCAATTCAGAGGTCGATTTCGATGCAGACTGGGCTTGAGATCCCACGATCGTCGCTCTACAACTGCTTACTTTTTTTTTTTTTTTAGGTGACTCACCTATCTCTTGGCGCAGAAAGAAACAAACCGTAGTGTCCCGATCAAGTACATAAGCAGAATACCGAGCCATTGCTTTAACTACTTCTTCACTTCTTTGGCTAAGGTGCTTACTCACGGATCTAGGAATTACCCATTATGGTGCTACTCCGCTCTTTTGTGAGAATCGCGGTGCTATTCGAGATAGCCCAGAATTCTGTGTTTCATGAGGGCACCAAACACATTGAGACTGGATTTGTCATTTTATTCGTCAGCATATCCATAGTGGTACTATCAATCTTCTTTCCATCTCCTCTGCGGATCAACTAGCTGATATTTTCACTAAAGCACATCCACCTGGGTGTTTCAGTGACTTAGCTTCCAAACTCAAGTTGGTCTCAAAATTACCATCTTAAGTTTGAGGTGGGATGTTAATGTATATTGTATATAGTGTTTGTTTATAGTAGTCGTGTTTGTAGTAGTCCCACATTGGTTCTAAGTCTTTGGCCTCCTGCTTTTTGTATACTAGAAATAGAGTGAGTAACTCTTGTCTCATTTTCTCTATCAATGAAATCATAGATCATTCCATGAATTATCAAAAAGAATCCCTCTCTCTTAATGACTCTTCTTAGGGAGTAGAATCGTTGCCTAGGAGCTCGAGAGAAAGGTAGCGAAGTAATATTTTCTTTTGAAAGCAAAGAGGAGTGGAGTGGCGGTCGCGCAAGCAAGCGAAGTATAATAAGCCAAAATGATTATGCAACTTGGCCCCTTCAACAACTTAGGCGCGGGATAGAAGATGATGGAGCAGCATACCAGAGGAAAAGAGACGTCCTAATTCGAATAAAAAATACAAAATCAAAATAATGAATTAGGCATCATGTTCACTAGGTTATTCTTATATGGACAACGTTTGGAGAACGGATGACTAGAACAGATCGGTAAAGGCCTGACTCTATTCCTTCCTAAGGTCAGGAATAGCGGCCTTAAAGCTTCTCCTACTATCGGCTACCTAACTGTTAGGAAATCGGTGTCGCGGTGGTGCTACGAGATGGCGATTTATCATATAGAAGAATAGATCCGCGGACCTATTGATTGACCATAGATGCGAACCGATCGACCGCTATCTAAGAGAAGAGTTGTAGTTCTTCTATCGAAAAAGGGCAAGAGGAGAAGATGTAGCGGCTTGCCTAGATCTCGTATTTCTCATGTAGTCCGTCGGTCAAACCAATGATTCTCTTCTCAAAGGTTTAGAGAGAGTCTTTTTCTTTTCCAGTATGTAGCTTCGCGAGCAAAGAGCGCATCATCGGGGCGGGAGAAAACGAAGATAGGATCATCATCATGGCCCTTTTCTTCTTTCTTTTTTATGTCCAGTCCCTTGCTTTGTTTTTTTTAAGGAAACTCCGGGGCTGCTGCTGCTGGGGCATCCGATTCCTCTTCTTTCTTTTGTTGCCGATCTCACATCGAGAGCAGCTCCTTCTTGTTCGGGGTCATCGGATGAGAGATCTTCTTCGACTCGAGAAATCGGTCAAGCGGGAGGCTACCCTCGACTCACCTTTATATCTAAAAAACCCCTCCCAGAGGAGAGCGAAGCTCCAGGATGAGTATGTCCTGGATTCCGGATTCATTCTCGTCCTGATCCACTATGGAATTTTCGAAATCTACAAAAACATTCTTGGAGAGGGCTCGTAATGATCTTCTCAAAGATCACAAGGTGCTGAAGTAGCAGGAGTTGGGGGCGATCTATAGGTTTTTGTCAAAGGGATGCTCAACTCATGTTCTTTCTGAAAAGAAAAAAGCGAATTCTTGATGTCGATTCATCCACACTTCCATTCCTTGTAGAGGAAGGCTAACTGCTTGCTGGCTAGGAGCTGTATGAGCGGTAACGTCCATGTACGGTTCGTGAGAAGGGCGGTGGACAAAATGGCCTTGTTGTACCTCACTCTCGTCTTCAATGGGGTCTGCTCTTTTTTTTTTTTTTTTTGGGAGAGTATGCCAATATGATCTTAATGAGGTGCGGGGATTTGCATCTCGACATTCGTTGGGCTTCCCTCTTCGGGAGCCCGCATCCGGCGTTTTTGTGCAATAAACCCCTCCGCCGAAGACTAGTGATAGGTGGTCCCGTGGAGCTTTCGGAGAAGGGTAGCCTAGTGTGTAAGCACAGCAATGAACCGCGGCAAACCCTCAAACGACCTATCTAAGATTAGGGGGAGATCCTCGGTAGTGGTGACCCTTTCACTCTTCCACGGACCGATACATGTACCGAATGCTCATACGGGAAAGTTTACTCCTGTCCGGAACTCGGGGGGTTGCTCCGAGAAATCCTTTCTTTCTCATCCACTCGGGGGTGCGGACACACTGCGCGGATTACGGTGACGGTTACAAGAATGGCGGGAAGTGAACGTGCACGACGACATTCGGGGATGGATGTAGACCCATCGGGCGGGGATAATCATTCCGGTCCGGGAGAGGTGGCGACCATTCTCAAGAACCAAAAAGGCGAGGCGAGGGAAAGCCTATGAGTCGAAACGACGACGGCAAGAGGGCCTTTGATTTCTCAATAGAAGGAGCAAAAAAGGGGCTTTGCTCCCCTTTACAATATGAAGAAAGAAATAAGGGTCGAAGTTTAGACCGCTCACGTAGTTCTACCTATAGAAAAGATCATGAAAGAGGCGATCGAATGGTACTCGAATCCATTTACGATCCCGAGTTTCAAGACACATCGCACTTTAGCTCGGGTCGAGGCTGCCACTCGACCCTAAGACGGATCTAAGAAGAGTGGGGAACCTCTCGCTAGTTTTTGGAATTCGACATCAGGAAGTGTTTTCACACCATCGACCAACATCGACTCATCCCAATCTTTAAGGAAGAGATCGACGATCCCAAGTTCTTTTACTCCATTCATAAAGTCTTTTCCGCCGGACGACTCCTAGGGGGTCGAAGGGCCCTTACTCCGTCCCACACGGTGTATGCTTGCTATCAGCCCTCTTGGGCAACATCTACCTACACAAGCTCGATCGGGAGATAGGGAGGATCCAGGCGGAAGTACGAAATTCCGATTGTTCAAAGAATCGATTGCTTCTATTAAGGACAGGTCGTATTGATGACCAAGAACACTCTGGAGAAGAAGCAAGCTTCAACGCTCCCAAGACAACAAAACCATCATTGTGGGGAGGGTAAATAGAATCCAACGCAAAGCAGCCTTTCATTCCCTTGTTTCGCCGTTGCACACCCCCCAAGCAACCCCGGCTCAAGGGGACCGAAAAGGCCTTTCCTTTTCCCCCTTCGTCGCCCCTTGCCGCCTTCCTTAACAAGCCCTCGAGCCTCCTTTGCGCCGCCTTCCTCATCGAAGCCGCCGGGTTGACCCCGAAGGTTGAATTCTACGGTAGAGAACGCTGTGATAATAATTGGGCAATGAGAGACCTTATTAAGTCTTGCAAAAGAAAGGGCCTGCTGATAGAGCTGGGCGGGGAGGCGATACTAGTTATTAGGCCAGGCCAATTACTTCTGGAGCCCCTTTGTTCGTATCACTCATCAGTCTCGCTTAGGTTCCTCTCGATTATCCCTAGATTGGAGGATCACCTTTGACCTGCCCGACATGCTGTTGACTTGGAGATGAATTCTCCGGCCGTACCTTATGCGGTCCTTACGCTTGGGCGGTAATGTTGGGACCAAAGAAAAGTAGAAGCCTCAACCGTGTCGAAGGCATTATAACTAAAGTACGCGACCTCAAAATCAACATCTACATCCCGTTGCTACCCTTTCAACCCTTTCAATGTTCATCTCCCCACGTGAGGGTGATCAGCGTTCTCGTTCACGAAGGCAACCGAGTTGCTCATGGGAAGGAGCATGTGAGGGAGAAGGACCATTATTCGTCTCTTCGAACGGAGCCCAGGTTGAATTCGCCCCCAGGTTTCCTTTTGTATACTATGTATAACCTCCTAATCAACAAACCTTTCCCGAATGAATAACCATTCATTTCATGAAAAACCTGCGCTTGTTAGCAGCTAAATCACTCTCTCCTCTCGTAGTGGGCCTTTTTTCTTTCCCCCGCTGGCGTGAGAAAAGGGTCCATTCCACTATCTCTTCTTCTTGTGAGAATAAATAGAGGGGGGTGCTTTCCCTTTGAATGAGTAGATCTTCCAGCCCCTGTGCCTCCCTTTACTCAATGCTCCCGAAGTCCAAAAAGGAGACTGAGTGAACAGGGAGCAGGGAAGTGAAGTTACAGAAATGGTAGTCGTGGAATTAATACAATGAATTCAAAAGCATCAAACCTCTCTTGTTCGGAAGAATCGAAACACATCGAAATGGTACCAGCCGTACTTAATAATAGAAGGATTTGGCAAAAATATGTAAAATTGTCCCTCCTAAAAAGATTATTCCAGAAGAAATGGGCAATAGTTAGGAGAGGTGCGCCAGCGGCGAGCAGAAGCAAGGTTATTAGATACCTAAGGAAAGCCCGGCCAGAACCACACGTGCAAGTTTCCCTGCATGTGGCTCGTCCGTGATAACTTCTTCGGATTTGCGTGAACTAGCGGACCGATCACTAAGTGGGGATGCTCCCTCCAGCATGAGCGAACCTTTTTGGAACTGGTTAGGAATGGGCGCCACTATCCCAGCCCGGATCCAGCCAGTTTTTATTGATCATGTCCCCTTCCCAACAGTTGTACCTTGTCTTGGGGCGTCTTTGGCTTTACGAGAGAAAGACCGCCGGTAAGCTTTATTCGGCCCGGAGCATTGATTCCCCATAACGAATAGGCTAGCTCTATCTCTCAATTGCCTATCCTGTGCTCGAGAAGGTCCCCCAGTTCCTCGGCAGGACCTCGGGGTGCATTTAGTTGTCTTAGATGAGACTCGGGATCTTCCTCAGTCCATGGCACCCTTCGCTCATCCATTCCGCCCGCCCGTCCAGACGCGGCGCCCTTTTTCATTATCATCTACCGCCCTTTCTTTCCTCCCGGCTATTCACGCATGAAGATCGTCGTATGTATGCTCGACTTCGGTTGCCGGTGCTATAGGTAGGAGTACATTATGGCAGGATCAGTCACCCGGGCAAACCAAGCCTCCTCCAATAAGAATTGTGCTATGCCCCCCCTATCCCTATAGAGCGAAAGAGCTGCCCGGTGATCCCTAGGTTGCAGCACGTCCGGTCGTTAACTCCTCGCGCCGCTGCCGCCGTTTCTAGGACCGACCGACGCCTTACCTGCATAAATGATAGGACAGGGCTAAGGCAGTAATCTCGACGGGGATTAGGATGAACTTTGATGAATAAAAGAAGAATTGGTAGAAATTCTCATAGGTGAAGCAAATCAAACCTATTTTCAGACAAAGAAGATAAAAAAACAAAACTATAGTGGCTAGGAAAGCTCCGGAGATTCTATGGGAAATTGGAAACGTCGAAGTGAGCTGTGGCTTATAAATAGGAAGATGAGGAGATAACGGGCGAAGGATATTCATGATATTAGGTTGGATCTCTCTTCATTCGCTCTGTTCGCGGAGCGGCATACCGAAAAAAAGAAAAGCGGAGGCCCGCCATCTGCTAGCATTGTGCTTTGGAATCGATTCTTTATCAATGGCCCACCCTTTCTTTGAACCTTGTCAATGATCGAACTTAAAGATATGAACTGAGTGCCATTTGATGAGTAACTGAGAACAAGGGAGAGGGATATAGAAAGGATGAAGTAATGAAAGAGGAAGTCATTGCTAGTAGTAAGGACTTGTCACGATCCATTGGTTCATATAGAATCCATGTCCTAGGTGTATCAAAAAACATTCTTTTCGCTAAGCGTATATAATAAAATAGAGTAAAAGGGTCCACCCCGAAACCGAGGGCGTACTAACTAACAGCTGAGTCCTCTCCGAACCGCAGGAGATAGTTGCCCATCATACGGCTCACCAACTTCACTTGCCTATAAGGCTGGTATGGGGGCTGGTCGAGAGTGGGAGGGAGAAGGAAGGGGGAGGAGACCATTTGGCTTGGAGGGGGCCACTTTTGGTCTTCTCTCATCTCTCTGTCCCCTTTGACTTGGCCCCACCACACTTGCTGTCTTTCACAGCCAATTTCCAGCAACCATCTCCTTTCTAGAAGCCTTGAAGTGGTCCAATTGTTGTGGGCAAGGGGGGCACACAGATTTGCACAACATTTGGCTCAATTTCCATCTCAAATCCTTCTTGAAACAGCTCAATTCGGCTTCTAAAAATTCAACTATCTAGTCTCGATCAAATTGTTATTTTTCGTCGCCATTAGGACCCACTTGCATCCCAATTTCGCGATGAAAAACGGTCCTTTGAATTTCCCGATCGAAAACGGCCATATATCGACTTTTTCAGCCAAAATCTCGGTCTGCAGAAAAATCTTTGGAGATTGAGTCGACATTCCTAAAATGACTCTTGACATGACAGAACTTTCAATTTCTGAAATCGTAATCAAATTCGCCGTTAATTTCAATCTGGCGCAATTTTAGCGTGACCTAGGCTACCAGGTAGCTTTTAGAAATTTTTAGGGCAAATGACCTGTGGTAGATTTTCTTTGAGCCACAATGAACCTTTTCAACACATTGGCGACTCTCGGTTGTCGTGAAAATCTCGATGATTCAAATACGGGCACGAGGTACAAAAACGATAGAAAAATCAGTCTAGTGCAAGTCAATGAGAATTTTTAATTTAGTGGAATGACCCACGTTTAGCCACACATCTCTGTCAAACCGACCTATCTCTGATCCCTAATCGATCTTACTATGTCATAATGATCTCTGCAGATGAGCACGATCGAGTAGCCGATTCCTGGTCGAATTCTCAAGTCTAATGCGTTTAAATTCCTTATTGACTTCCCCAGATAGTCTAGTTATCTCATGAGTGATCAGCTCTTAGAATAGCACTATAGGCGCGTCGATGAAAGACCTAATTTATTTAATTGAAAACAGAATTGAAAATTCGGGATGTCACATATTAGGCTTGAGTTATTTTGAAAATGGATTCAATATCAAGGCCCAAATGTGTCCATGACCCCAACTCACGAAGCCATGTATCCACGTTCAAACTGGGTTGTAGGGTCTAGCTCGACTCCCTATTTTTGGATTAAATGTTTAAGAAATAGCAAATAATAATTAAAAATTTTGAACTTTTTTTATTTTTCCTTAAAAAAAAAGCTTAAAAAACAGCTTTTGGGTAATTTATCTTAAAACGTGGAAGCCTGTCAATCTAAGATTGTGTTTAAAATTGAACAAGCCCTTACGGCTTTACTATAGGGTTTCAATCATTCTTGAAGACAAATCCCCTTGGTTGTGCACTTTCAATACATTGATTATGGCTTCCCTTTAGCCTAGTTCGGATTAGCATTTTTCTTTTTCTTAGTGTTAGATCTTTGTTATTCCATGCAATTTATTTAACACTTTCTTTAGTTATAGATTGTTATGTAAATGATTGTGCACATGTATAGTTGCCTCACATTTTAATGGATATGTATAAAATCAATCCAAACTGCCTGACGAAAATCTTTTTATTTTTTTTTTAATATCGAAGGGGTACTAATTAGTTGATTAGTGTAATCATGTCCCCGACCATAGATTCTCTAGTTGCTTAGGGAGTAAAGTACGCTTCCACACTTGACTTCATTTCTAGCTAACCTTGATAAGCTAGTGGCAACTCATTTTTAGAAAATTTCTCACACCATTAATTTGAATACCAACACATGAGGTGTATATTGGGAGAGCCTGCGCTAAATCATGAGTTGTAGGCCCGTCCTTAAGCAATGCCTCTAAACCTATTTCCTTCCCTACCAAAGGGTAGGTCATGATAGAGTGCTAGTGAAAACGCAGGTCTTAAATTGTCTTTTAATTGGCCATGATATTAATAATTTTGAAGAAACCAATGACGATTTTTGGACCTAGGGGCAAATTTGGGACTATAGTCAAAGTTGATAAATTTTTTTGGGCAGTGCTATTTTCACCCCTTACATGGCTAAATCCACCTTATATTTACCAAAATAAAAATAAAAATGCCATCAATCATTTAATTGCAATTTAAAGTGGTGGCCCAAACTTATTCACTTTCCTTCTTTTTATTTGAGATTTTTTTTATGTTGTTAATTAAGATTTCACTTTCTTTTTTTTTTGGCCTTGTGTTTATCCCATATATATTAAAGATACTATGTTTTCAATATAATGTAAGATTTTACTTATGTAGAAATTAGTTTTGTCAAAGAGAGAAATATTTAAAAAACCTAATTCTTTTCAAAGTTGTCTATCAAATTTGTGGATTAATTAACAATTAGAATATAGAAATTTTTTAACATAGACATTTTTTTAACGCAATTACTTGTTTATAAACTTTCACATCTTATTGTTTGTGTAACCATCAAACTTTATCAGCTATCTTTTATACACATATACATATAATTGAATGATTGATGAAAAAAAAAACTCTATAAAGAATTTCTAAAATAAAATCATAATTATATTCTCGAATATGAAACTTTAAAAGGTGAGATGTAATTAAATCACAACAATCCTAAAATAACAATTTTTTTTAATACCAATGAAATCTCATCATTTTGGCTTGACAAAAATTAATATCATCCATGAGATATTTTTGAACAAGATAAGAAAGTGTTTAATGGTGACATGCACAACAAAAGTAAAAGCTTATCGAGATGATTTTGTTTTACAAAATTGTCTATGTCAATCTCTAGATTCTATTTGACAATTAACCCTTAAATTTGTTTGACAATGTAAAAAAGAATTAGATTTCTTGGGAATTGTTCTTTTTTCACAAAACTTATTTTGTGGAAGTAAAATCTAAAAATGAAAAGAAAAGATAATGCCTTTATTATACGCGAGATAGCCACATCAAACAAAAACAAATATATGAGATTTTAATTATGACAACTAAATTCTAAATAAAAATGGAAAAAGAATGAATAAGAAGGAAAGTAAATTAATTTGGGGCTACCACTTTATATTGCAATTGAATGGTTGAGGAAATTTTGCCTTTTTAGTGAAACATTGGGTGAATTAGTTATACAAAAAGTGGAAAAAGCGGGGCCCTTTTTTTTTAAACAAAATTTTTTTAGACAAAATTGGAATTAGATCTAAATTGGAGATTTTTGGTGAATTGAGCGCTGGCATCTTGCATAAGATGTTGGATGCATATGATGGCCAATGCTGTTGCCGAGTAATGTATGACGAACAAGGTGATGTCAAACCCATGAGGTGGCAATCCATGTTAAGCATTTTGTTGGCCCCGTCACTCGATTGTCATGTTCCTTCCTTGGATCTAATGAAAAAAAAAATAAACATTAATTTTAGATAAGATATTTCTTGAATCCTAATATATTTTATTAGGCATGATTGGCCTGAATGAACACGCATTTTAATCATGTGAATAGGAGTTTACAATAATTGCAGTTTTAAAGGTATTGAATTAAAAAATTCCTATATAAATTTCTATAGATTATGAATTCCAGTGGAGGAGCATTAAGAACGCATGCTGACAAGCATAGGATGCGGGTTTGTGGTGTAAATGCAAACGTGGAAAGGTAACGAAAGAAGAAATCCACATTAGTTATGTCTAAAGGTATAAATCATTGATTGAATCAAGTTTTGCTTTCATGATCTTATCACGTTGGCATATTGTCATGGTCCTAGAAAAAGCAAAGTGGTTCTAGATGTTTTTGTGAAATAAATGATATTGATGGGACCCAAACTGGTTTTCATGTTGTATGTCAATTTTAATTTTTTCTTTATTAGGATGGGAGAGCAAGAGACAAATTTTTGTATATGTAGATTCGATTCATTGTGAGTTGAGTAAAAATGAATCTCAATCATTGTCCATTCCACTCATTTACTTGGGTCCAACATGAAACATATATCTTTTGACAACTATAATCATGTGTTCATGTTTTCTCTTCCATCATTCATCTTGGATGTCAAATCATAGGTCATGTTTCCTTTTCAATTATTGATCGTGGATCTTAAAATGTCATTTTAGTATAAAAAAACAAGGTGTCAAGATTCTTAGTCAACTCGAAACTCCATTTGTACAAGTGCTGAAAAGGCCAAACATCAACAAAAAGTGGCCCGGACAATTATTTTTACACATAAAATATATAGGCATTTCACAATAGAGTCTATATGTACATAAAATTATTCTTAAACATTTTTCCAAAATATGCATTATTCTATTATTTTTTGTATAATGATAAGTGATTTATTACCATAATATACACGATTATATTATTTCTTGTCCACTTATTGGAGGGTACTATTAAAACACGCCCGGAATTAGAGAGGCAGATAAGAGATTTGCAAGGATAGATTACAAATTTGTTAAAGTAATAATCAAAGGCAGCTTACCAAGTAAAGCTGACACGTGAAACTCCTATATTACTCGATCTCACGCAAGCTTTACATAAATGCACGCGCATGTGATTCAACAATCAAACAAAGGATAAACATTAAGTACAAATGTTGTTGAATTCTTTTTTACGCATCCCACATTTAACACAATTGATATTGGTGGAATCATTTTTGGAAAGTAACTAATTTCTCATTTAATAGCAAGAGATGTGTATTTTATTATTCTACGTATTATAAGGTATGCTAATAATTTGGTTACTCCTAATTTTATCCATCTACAAATATATTTTGGGGCCACTTATAGGATCAATGGTTGAAGAGGAAACATGAATATATGACTACATCGAAGATCAATTATTAAGGAGGAAACATGAACCTCTATGATTATAGTTATAGGGTGTAGGACTCAAGTGAAGAAGAGGGACGGACAATGATTGAGATTCATTTTCACTCCACTCACGATGAATCGAATCTACATATACAAGAATTTGCCTCTAGCTCTCACGTCATAATCAATATCAAATGATGCCATATTTTCACAAAAACATCTGGAACTACTCTGTTTTTTTAGGACCATGATGATGATATGTCGATGTGACAATATCATGAGAGCAAAACCTTCTTTGAGTCGGTAATTTCCACGTTGTCGACATGACCATTGTAGATTTCTTCTTCCAATCCCTTTCCATGTTTGAATCCGTGCCACAAACTTGTACCCTTTGCTTGTCTGCATCCATTCTTGGTGTTTCTCCATGGGAATTCAAACAATTCAGGCGAGATGGTTCAATAGTCGATTGGATAAAGGCCGTTCCTACTTCCAACGAGGAGAAGAAAGTCGTCAATAAATAGCATAAATAAGGAAGTGGCTTTTTGTGTGTGTGTATATATATGTATGTATGTGTGTATGTATGGATGGATGGATGAATTTTCTTTTGATACCTTTTAAATGTGGACATTATTATAAACTCCTTTTTCACATGATTAAAAAGCGAGTTCATTCATGCCTAATAAATTAACGTTACCCTCAGGCTAATCATGGTTAATCTTTTCTCTTTCGTTGGAGCAGCTAAAAGGAGGATCCAAGGATGGGACTGGACAACTGAGCCATAGGACTGGCAGAATGCTGGACAGGAACAACCAGCTGATGCATCTAACGTGGCTACTGGCGCGCACAAAATGGCATACGTCCCTAACGTTTCAGCCGTGCTACGGGCCATAGTGTTTGAAAGTCGTTCGCTATGGAGATCCGGTGATGGTCGGGTTGGTCGCCGGCAGGAAGGATGTTTCACGATTTGGTTTGGGGAGTCTCGGCCATGGACGCTCGACGGTGGAATCTGTATATGCGATATATTGATGTATTAGTTGGATGACTTTGATTCCTGAAGTTCTTCTGCAATCGTCTTGCATTTTGGTATGTTCTAGGGATGTTTTGAGAGCAAGTGGAATAGGGAGAAGACGTTGATGACCTATTTGGTAACACTCCCGTGAACAACTTATTTTGTTCTTTTATTTTCGGGAACCAAAAAAAAGAAACACAGAAATCTGTTTAGTAAATTTTTTATTCCTGATAATAAATTTGGAACAGACTCAAAAAGTAGAAAAAAAGTTATTTTTGCTCTTGGTAACAATTTCTAGAATCAAATCTAATTTTTTTTCCTCTTCTCTTTTCTCTTCTTCTCTTTCATTTTCTTCTTCCTGCTTTTGGCCGATCTCTGGCCTCAACTATTGTTGGTGACCGGCCAAATGAGGGCTTGTGACCTCACCTGAGTGTCACCGGCCTAAGTTTCGTCGTGATTGGGTGAGGCTCAACCTTGCTAGGCCTAGGCGAGATTGACCTCACGCCACTTGGGCGAGGTTGAGCCTCGCCATGGCCAGGCGAGCCTCCGGCGAGCTCGTTGAACCTAGCCCAGCTGGTCACCGCCCACCGTGATGGTCGGCGATCGGCCACAAAGAAGGAGGAAGAATAAGAGAAAAAAACAAGAAAAAAAGAAAAAGAAAAAGAGAAAAATATAATAAAAGTACCAAAAAATTATAAAAAAAACAAAAAAATTTAAAAATCATATCAAACGCATTTTTATCTCGTGAATAGAAATTTTTGACAGTTACTAAATGTCTTTAAAAATTCAGAAACTATTTCCGAGAATAAAATAAATAAAAAATCATTTCTTACCAAAAATTATTTTTGGGAATAGAATGGTTACCAAACGAGCTCTGAAAGGTTTAGGGAAATAGAGAAGAAAAATAAAAAAATGGGAAAATGGGCTTATTTTTACTCAAAAGGTTTCAATTGTTCTTGAAGACAAATCCCCTTGATTGTGCGCTTTCAATACACCTTGGTTGTGCACTTTCAATGCTTTGGTTGTGGCTTCCCTTTAACCTTCTTAGAATTGACATTTATCTTTTTATTAGTATTAATTCTTTGCTATCCCATGTAATTTATTTAATGCTTTCCTTGGTTGTTGATTATTATGTTAATGATTGTGCACCCTCATGGTTGCCTCATAATATATTAGTGGATAAGTATAAAATCAATCTAAACTGCGTAACCAAAATCCTTTTTTTGAAATGAATAAGATTAGGTACTGAAATGGCAATAATAGTTAATTATTGTAATCAAGTCTCCGACCCCAGATTCTGTAGTTGCGTAAGAAGTGAAGTACGCTCCTACATTTCACTTGGATTCTACCCAACCTTGATAGGCTAGTGGTGACTCTTTTTTGGAAAATTCTCATGCCATCAATTTGAATACCAACATTACGTGAGGTGTGGACTTGGGAGAGCCCGCGTCTAAATCATGGCTTATAAGCCCATCCTTTAGGCAACACCTTTAAACCTATTTCCTTCCTTATTGAAGGGTAGGTCACAATAGAGTGTTGGTAAAAACACAGGTTCTTAAATTGTCTTTTAATTGGCCATGATATTAATACTTTTGAAGAAATCAGTGACGATTTTTGGACGTAGGGGCAGATTTGGGACTATAGAGAAAGTTGGCAATTTTTTGGGTGGTGCTATTCCACCCAATTTTCAGAAAAAGAAAATTGCCATCAATCATTCAATTGTAATTTAAAGTGGTGGCCCAAACTTTTTTTACTTTCCTTCTTTTTATTTAAATTTTTTATGTAGGATCTAGTTGCCATAATTAAGATTTCATATGTTTTTTTTTTTTCTCGTGGTTATCCCATATATATATATATATATATATATATTAAAGTACTATGTTTTCAATTTATTGTAAGATTAGTTTTGTCAAAAGGAGAAATTTTCAAAAAACCTAATTCTTTTCAACATTGTCTATCAAATTTGTTGATTAATTGACAAGTAGAATATAGAAATTTTTTAACATAGAAACTTTTAAAGCGATTACTTCTTTATAAACTTTCACATTTATTGTATGTAGCACCATCAAACTTTATCAGCTATCTTTTATACACATATACATATAATTGGATGATCGATAAAAAAACTCTATAAAGAATTTCTAAAATAAAATCATAGTTATTTTTCGAATGGGAAACTTTAAAAGACAAAATGTAATTAAATCACAACACTATTAAAATAAGATATTTTTTTAATGCCAATGAAATCTTATGATTTTGGCTTGAAAAAAAAATTAATATCATCCATGAGATATTTTCGAACAAGATAAGAAAGGATTTAATGGTGATATGCACAACAAAAGTAAAAGCTTATCAAGAATGTTAATCTCTAGATTCTATTTGACAATTAACCCATAAATTTGCTCAACAACATAAAAGAGAAGTAGATTTCTTGGGAATTGTTCTTTTTACACGAAACTTATTTTACATAAGTAAAATCTAAAAGTGAAAAGAAAACATAATGCCTTTAATATACATGAGATAGCCACATTAAACAAAAATAAATATGTGAAATGTTTAATTATGACAACTAAATTCTTAAATAAAAATGGAAAAAGAATGGATAAGAAGGAAAGTAAATCAATTTGGAGCTACCGCTTTATATTACAATTGAATAATTGAGGACAATTTTGTCTTTTTAGTGAAAAATTGGATGGATTTAGTTATACAAAAGGTGGAAAAAAAACACAGCTCCTTCTTTTAAACAAATTTTTTTAGATAAAATTAGAATTAGATTTAAAGTTGGAGATTTTTAGTGAATTAAGCCCTTAGCGTCTTGCACAGGGTGTCAGATGTACATGATGGCCAATAGTGCTGCCGCATAATGTATGACGTGCCACGTGATGTCAAACCCATGAGGTGGCAATCCCTGTTAAGCATTTTGCTGGCCCATCGCTCGATTCAATGAAAAAAAAAAGGATAAACATTAATTTCATATCATATATTTCATGAATCCTAATATATTTAATTAGGCATGATTGGCCTGAATGAACACACGTCTTAATCATGTGAACAGGAGTTTACAATAATTCCACTTTCAAAATGTAGTAAATTAAATTCCTATATATATTTCTATAGATTATGAATTCCAGCAGAGGAGCACTAAGAACACATTCGGACAAGCATAGGATGTAGGTTTGTGGTGTAGATGCAAACGTGGAAAGGTAACAGAAGAAGAAATCCACAGTGGTCATGTCTAAAGGCAGAAATTACTGATCGAATCATGTTTTGCGCTCATGATCTTATCACATTGGCATATCGTCATGGTCCTAGAAAAAGCAAAGTGGTTATCGATGTTTTTTGTGAAATAAACGACATTGACAAGATCCAAATTGATTTTCATGTTGTATGGCATTTTTAAAAAAAAATAAAAATTGATTAGGACATGGGAGCAAGAGACAAATTTTTGCATAAGTAGATTTGATTGATCGTGAGTTGAGTGAAAATGAATTTCAATCGTTGTCTGTCCCACTCATTAATTTTTGGTCCAACATGAAACACATATCTGTCAACAAAAATAATAATGTGCTCATGTTTCTCTTTAATCATTCATCTTGGATGTCAAATCAGAGGTCATGTTTCCTCTTCAATTATTGATTTTGGATGTCAAAATGTCATTATAGTCCTCCCTCATTTTCTTTTTTTTAACATTATCAAAAAAGGAGGTGTCAACATAAAGTGGCCCGACCAATTATGTTTACACATATAAAATATATAGGCATTTCACAATAGACTCTATATACATAGAATTATCCTTAAACATTTTGCCAAAATATGCATTACTCTATTATTTCTTGCAGAGTGCTGGACATATGGAGTGATAAAACTTAGCATAGAGGGACATTTAAGTACCAAAAGTTAGGAAAGTGACACTTAAGTGCCAAAATTGTAGCAAAATGGATCACTTAAGTGCTAATGGCAAGAACATTCGGTAAAAATGCTGACGTGACGATTTTTTGGCGAGTTAAGTGCAAAAACAACGTCATTTTACACACTGATGTGGCTAGACAAATGAAAAACGACGTTATTTTGCTTCGACGTGGTAAATAATTAATATAAAAATTAATTAAATTAAGTTTAAAACTAAATTTATTTAAAACATTTAAATTTAAAAAAACGAGGGAGAAGGCACGTGGCTGAAGGCCGAGCCCTCGCCGCTGCCGCCTCCCCGCCGTCGCTGGGAAGGGCCGGTGACGGTGGAGCGTTGGCCAAGGTCGTCGAGCCCTAGCCGGGGTTGACGACCCCGATTGACCGGCGGTGAGGGGTTGCAAGCCCTCGCCCGGATCCCCGGCCTGGCCAAGGGCCGCCGCTTGCTGCGGGTTGGCGAGGGCTCAGCCCTTAATTGCCTTCTTCCTCCCTTCCTTTTTTTAAATTTTTTATTTTGAATTAATTTTTTATAATTAAATTAAATTAATTTTTATATTCAAATTCAAATTCAGGTCAAAATGACGTGGTTTTTACGTTTCTTTGCCGAGACAGCTCTTCGGCGAGCCACGTAGGCGAGAAAATAATAAAAATTGTCACGTAGGAATTTCGGTGAATGGGGTTCGCGAAGATGGCACTTAAGTATCACTTTCCTAACTTTTGGCACTTGGGGTATACTGCTTCCATTTCTTGCATAATTATAAGAGATTTATTACCAAAATATTCACGATTATATTATTTCTTGTCCACCTATTGGAGGGTACTATCAAAACATGCAAGGAATTAGATACGTAGAGTAAATGATTTGCAAGGATAGATGACAAATTTGTTAAAGTAATAATCAAAGGCAGCTCACCAAGTAAAGCTGACATGTGAGCCTCCCATATTACTAAATCTCACACAAGCTTTACATAAGTGCACACACATGTGATTCAACAATCAAAGGATAAACATTAAGTATAAATGTTGTTGAATCCTTTTTTTACGCATCCCACATTTAACACAATTGATATTGGCGGAATCTTTTTTAATAAGTAATCAATTTCTCTTTTCAATAGTGAGAGACTTATTTTTTATTATTCTGCATATTGAAAGGTATGCTAAGGATTTGGCTACTACTAATTTTATCCATCTACGGATATATCTTGGGCCACTTAAAGGATCAATGGTTGAAGAGGAAACATGAATGGATGACTTTACATCCAAGATCAATTATTGAGGAGGAAATGTGAACCTCTATGATTATAGCTATCGGGTGTAGGACTCAAGTGAAGAAGAGGGACATAAAATGATTGAGATTTATTTTCACTCACCTCACGATGAATTGAATCTACATATATAAGAGTTTGCCTCTAGCTCCCCTGTCCTAATAAATATCAAACGATGCCATAATTTCACAAAAACATGTGGAACCACTATGTTCTTTTTAGGACAATTACGATGATATGCCAATGTGACAATATCAGAAGGCAAAATCTGATTTGAGTCGGTAATTTCCACATTGTTGACGTGATCATTGTAGATTTCTTCTCTCAATACATTTCCATGTTTGTATCCACGCCACAAACCTGTACCCTTGGATTGTCTACAACCATTCTTGGGGAAAATTGTCCAAAAACTTCTAAACCTATTGCACTTTTGCCAATTCAGTCCTAAATCTTTTAACTTTGCCAATTCAATTCTAAACCTTTTCACTTCTTGCCGATTTAGTCCATCCGGCCAATGTTAGCCAGAAAATGCTGACGTGGACGCCGGTAGTGCCACATAGGACTGCCGGCGCTAACGTGGAAATTTTTTAATAACATTTTATTATTTTTTTGAATTTTTTTCCTTTTTATTCTTGGGAAAAAGCCACGAAAAACCCTAAACTTTGCTCAAAGTGACACATTTATCCCAAACTTTTTTTTGTGACGTGAAAAACCCTGAACTTTGCCAACCATAACACATTTACCCCAAACTTTTTTTTGTGACATAAAAAACCCTGAACTTTTGTTATGTGACACATTTACCCCAAAATTATAGGCCATTTTGGTCTTTTCATTTTTTCAATTTTTTTTCTTTTTTTTTTCTTCTTTGCCGGCGGAGGGAAGCCGGCGTGCGGCGAGGGTTGCCCTCGCCGGCGTCACACTAGGGCGGCCCTCACTGCGTCGGGCGAGGGTGTCCCCGCCGTCCTCGCCGTCACCGGCGAGGGCTGCCCGGTGTCCCCTGTCGTCCTCGCTCGTCGCCGGCGAGGGCTGCTTGGTGTCCCCGCCGTCGCCGGATCTGCGGCGACGGCCGTCCTCGCCCGACGCGAGGAGGGCCGCCCTCACTTGCGTCGGGCGAGGGTGTCCCGCCCTCGCTAGATCCGGGCGAGGGCCGTCCTCGCCCGACGCCGACGAGGGCCGCCCTCACCTGCGTCGGGCGAGGGTGTCCCCGCCCCCCGCCGCGTCGAGCGAGGGTGTCCCCGCCCTCGCCAGATCCGGGAGGGCCGTCCTCGCCCGACGCCGGCGAGGGCCGCCCTCACCCGATGCCGGCGGGCGACCCTCGCCGACACCGGCGGAGGGAAGAAGAAGAAAAAAAAGAAAAAGGAAAAACATAATAAAAAGACAAAAATGCCCTTGATGGGGTAAATGTGTCACGGTTTGAAAAGTTTGGAGTTTTTCACGTCACAAGAAAATGTTTGGGGTAAATGTGTCACTTTGGGCAAAGTTCAGGGTTTTTCGTGGCTTTTTCCCTTTTTTCTTTTCTTTTCTTTTTTTTTTCTTTCATGGCCTTTTCCGATGGCCAGCCGTCGCCCGTGGCCAATGGCCGGCCACCGGAAAAGGCAAATAGAAAAGCCAAAAAAAGAAAGAAAAAAAAAAAAAAGGGAAAAAACAAAAAAAAATCAAAAATCAAAAAAATATTATTAAAAATTGTCCACGTTACCGCCGGCAGTCCTACGTGGCACCGCCAGCGTCCACGCTGGCATTTTTCGGCCAAAATTGACCGGATGGACTGAATCGACAAGAAGTGAAAAGGTTTAGGACTGAATTGGCAAAAGTGCAATAGGTTTAGAACTTTTTGGACAATTTTCCCACCATTCTTGATGCTCTTCCATGGGATTTCAAACAATTCATATGTGTGTGTGTGTGTGAATATAGACGTCTGTATGCATGTATGAATTTTAATTTGATACCTTTTAAATGTGGACTTTTTCACATGATTAAAAAGCGAGTTCATTCAGGCTAACCATGCCTAATAAATTAACATTATCCTCAGGCTAATCATGGTTAATCTTTCTCTTTCCTTGGAGTAGTTAAAATAGGATCAAGGACGAGACAGGACAATCGAGCCAGAGGATTGGCAGAATGCGGACAGGAACTTCCGGCTCATGCAAGTAACGTGGCTACTGGCGCACAACAAAACGGCATATGTCCCCACCGTTTGGGCCGTGATATAGGCCATAATGTGCCGGCACCCTCTGCAGGACGCCGAGTGTAATCTCGATCCCGGTGAACATGCCGCTGGCTGTTAATTCCCTGCTGTTTGCGATGGTCCAGTCCTCATCCTCACCACCTATTGTTTGGCTCCTGATCTTGCACTCAATTATGTGATTTTGTTTGTTTAATAAGAAGCATGTGCCTTTCCAAAGCACCTATTGCGACAATTTTTGCTCATATGAACAGTTGGGACCAAAATAATTTCTCTATGTGGGACCAATTTCCTTTTTGAATGTAGGAAAACTTTCTTGCAAAAATGTGGTGCAACAGAGGCTATAGACAAACACGAGGAAACTCGCAAAACAGGTAGATAGGTCAAATATGCTTAGGGCGCGTTTGGTAACGATTCTGTTCTCATGAATAAATTCTTATCGAAATGCTTATTTTTTATTCTGTTCCCGGGAACAAATTTTAAGCATTTTAAACTGTTTGGTAAGGGTGCACTTGTTTATGTTTCTGTTCAAAGTTTGTTCTAGGGAACAGAAATAGAAAAAACTATTTCTGTTCTGGGGAACAATTTTTTACTAGAAAAACGCGTTTAGTAAACTCATTCCGGGAATAAAAAAAGAACAGAAACACGTTTGGTAAATTTGTGTTCTTTTTTTTTTTTGTTTCTTTTAATTTTTTAATATTTTTATTTTATTTTTCCTTTTTTACTTTCTTTTTCTTTTTTTTTTTTTTCTTCCTTGAGGCCGGCGATTGGCTAATGAGGGTCAGCAGCCTCGCCCGGCAATGGCGAGGCTCGGCTCGCCTTGGCCGGGCGAGCTCGAGCGTCGCCGGTCGGCTCGAGGTCGGCCTCGTCGGATTTGGGCGAGCCCGAGCTCGCCCGGTCAAGGCGAGGCCAAGCCTCGCCGGGGCCGGCGACACTTCGGCGAGTTCACCGGCCCTCGACGGACGGTCGCCCGTCATGGCCGAGGCCCGACCGGCCAAAGAAAAAGAAGAAAAGAAAAAGAAAAGAAGAGAAGAGAGAAATGTTTCGCAAAACATTCCGTAAACAAGAAACAAGTTTTTCTTGTTTCTTGTTTCTGTTCTTTTTTGTTTCCGGGGAACAAAAAATAGATTTGGAACAAAAATGCAAACAAATGCGCTTGTTCTTTTTTTTGTTCCCGAGAACAAAAAAAACAGGAAATCTGTTCATAAACAAAAAAAAAAAAAGAAATACAAACAAACAGCCCTAACCGTCCAAAATTTCGATTCGGAATAGAATTGTGTTTGATACCTTGCTCATTGATTCTATTCCAAATTAATTTTTTTAATTTTAAATATTTTTTTCTTTTTTCTCTTTTTTCCTTTTTTTCTTTTCTTTTTTTCCTTCTCCCTCTTGTTCTTCTTCTTCCAATGGCTGGTCGCCGGTCCGGCGATCGGCCAAACGAGGGCCGACCTCATCGGAGTGTCTCCGGCCCTCGTCGGCCGAGCTCGCCGGCACTCGGACGGGCTCGCCCGGCCCGCCGAGGCTTGGCCTCATCGAGATTTGGCCAGGCCAGCCTCGCCGGGTGGGCGAGGCCCGCCGTGCCACCGGTGAGCTCGCCGGACCTTCCCCGGCCTGGCAAGCCTCCGGCGATGTCGCCGAACCGGTTGCCACCGACCGGCGGACGGTGGCGGTAGAGGAGGGGAAGGAAGGTATGGGAGAGAAGTCTCGAGGAGAGAAAGAAGACTTCCACTTGATTCTTTTTTTGATTCCCAGGACCGAGAATCACATTTTTTTTTTATCCTCAATTCTTGTCCAAAACTGTTCCCAGGAACAAAAATTTTACCAAATGCGATTCGTTCCCAAACCGATTCTAGGAACAAAAAATCAGAATCAGGCACTGTTTGGATGGTTACCAAACAGTGCCTTAAAGACGCAAATACAGTGAAAATCTCTAACAGTTCTGTCATTAATTCAGAAGTATGTTGACTTACATCAAAATAAAATCACATATTCATATCTGTGAAAACTAAACTAGAAAAATAAAATAAATAGATAAACTAGAAAAATTCTAAATAATTGATAACAATTGCCTTATTTGAATATGATCAATTTAAGATTCCACTACGGAAGAAGAAAGAATATAAAATCCTATATTTACAGTCTATAAAAGTTCAACCATTTGGAAATAACTCGACCTAGAGTTTTAAAGTGTTGGATTATTCGATTAAACAAACATCTTTCAATCTACAAAGGCTTTGGATCATCATCTTCAAGGCCAGCAACTTTTCATTGCCTTGGATTATATTCCACCGAAACTTTGCAACTGAACCATCAACTTAATCTTCAGATTATTCTTGTATAACAAAATCAATTTTCGGTATCTCCTCGAGTTAGGTCACTGGTTTTGCTTCCTTCTTGTTCCCTATCTCTATCAAATGATAGCTTCTTGTCTGCCACTTCTAGCGGGATATTGATAGAGAAAATATAAGGTACAACTTTGATACCAACTCAGTAAAAAACTAGTTCATTCACCCTGGAACATGTGTCGCATGCGGGCGCACTTGTCAGTCACTCTTTTTTTTCTTTTTTTCTTTTGTTTTTTCTCCCTTTCACTCTACTGGGGATGACAATAGACATACGTCCCCTTCTACCATCACCTCATTGCCATTTTAATCCTCCGTTGTTGAGCTCAAGCTTAGTCAGCAAACTTAAGCCTCAAATTTTGGATCTAAGGTCAAGCAAGCCCTATATTTGTGATCTAGAGCTCGACTTGAACTTGAATCTGAGTTGATGTGTGGTCAACCAAGGTCAGCGTAGGCAACAGATGAGGCAGAGGTAGCGGTATCGTTCATTGACGCGGCATAAGGCCTCGATGTCATAGATAGACTCTTAACATACATTCTCTAACACCTCTCTAACAATTTAGTTGCATCGTGCTTCTCTCAATGTCATTGGGTTATGTTATGTGCCTTTGTAAGATTGGGAAATGTACCGAGGCACATAGAATAGCGTTAATGCTCCATGTAGAACTTGTTAGCTCACTTTAAAAAACATAAATTGGTCTTGCTTTTCATTGTCAGGTCAACTTAATTAAAGATGAACATTTCCGACGCACAGGATAATGACAAGATTTACGTGGCTTTAGATAGTAGGTATTGGATTGATTGGAATCCTTAATTAGGTCCCCTTGCTCACTAGCTACACCAATTTCAATGAGTCATTTCCATGTAAAACACATTAGCTTACCTTTCTTTTTAACACTTGGTCTTGCTTTTTTTTCATATCAGATCGGGAAACACGTGATAGGGTTTGTTCTCCATGCAAAATGTGCAAAGTCAATCATTGGGCTCGCGTTGCTACACCACAACACCCACCGGCCAGAAACCACGTTGGTCACCAGATTCCTTGAAATATTCACTAAACACCGGAACAGAATTGAGAGTGGGCCACAAATCAATTATCCGCTTTGATGCTATTTGTTAGGAACATTCAATAGAATTCCAACACTTTCACTTGAGAAGATCGCCAAGAGAGGGCCACGACCACCCAACACCTAAGTAGCATTGACACCGAGACGCGACATGCGACACGACACAACATGCCGACACATTGTTTTTCAAAAAATAGAGAATTTTAACACGTTGGGACACGTTGTATATTATATGTATGTTATATATAAATAATAAATTATTATTTTATGATTATTTCAATCAAATTAATCTGATTCGAATTCACAAATAAATAAATAATAATAAAATTCTATGATAAATTTACACTAAAAATATTAATCCAAAATTTATTAATATCCTTCATTGTTTCAATTTGAAAAATCCAACTCCATTCCAATAAATCCATAAAACTTGGAAAGAAAAAAAAAGTAATTCATATTCTAGACTTGCGTGTTAGACGTGTCGAAAGAAAAATAAAAAACTTGATGGTAAATTGTGTATCATAGAAAGTAAGAGTTTAAAAGAGAAGAAAAGAAAATATTAAGTTTTTTTCTTTCCTAATTTGTTATTTTTATTATTGATTTTTTATTTTTTCACATATATATTTGACACTTCATCTATTGAAAATTTTTAAAATTGACCTCGCATATTACAATCGTGTGTTGGAAAGTCGTATGTCGAAACTCCGACTCGAATGTCAAAAAAATTGACCAGGTGTCTAATTTTCCAACACATGTTGACTGAGTGTCAAAGAGTGTCTGAGAGTGTTGGATACGTGTCGAAGTGTCCGACAAGACACGAAGACTCCCAAAGAGTGTCGATACTTCTTAGCCCAACACTAGTATCGAAGTAAGGTTACCAAAAAGTTTAGATTCAATAGTCACTTGGAAAGGGTTATTATGCTCTTATCTAAGTACAACGTGTGAGGGGGAGATTGCTGGGGTTTATCCAAGATTGATTGTAGAATGGGCTGGTGGTCAGTTTATAAATGTAAGAGAAAACATCACCATTTGAGCTTTCCTAGGTGAGAGAGGCCCAAAACCACTAAACACACATAATGTACTACTCCCCTGTTGGCTGGTTTAATACTCACATTATTGTTCGATCTCTCAGCTTTCTTCCCACTTGTAATCATCAAGCCATATAACTTTTCTAATAATTGCCCTGCGACTTCCTCTTCCATTCTTATGAGGAAAGTGCAAACTTCACTTCCTCAACATATATATCTCACTTTGTTATATTTCTATGGTACATATATGATGAAGTGCGATTAAGATGCGCCGGTTCGACTTGATGTGATATAATAGAGAGGCACCTTTTGAAAAGGTATAAGGGAAGTTGTATAAATAACTTCTAGAGATAACCGTCATAATGGTTGGTAGAAAGAACATTTTGAAAACTAGTTCTCTCTTCTTCTCCTCTCTCCATCAAAAAACAAAAGGCAATTCCATTATTGCATTGAGAAGACAATCGGCATTAACGCCGTGGAACGTGAATGCTTTCTTCGTGATTGTATTTGGACCATTGTGAAGTTGTATTGTCTATCGTTCGCTTGTGATCCAACGTATGTTCCTGGATAATTTGTTTGTTGTGCATCGAAGATGTTAGTAGTTTTTTCCACTGACTTTCTTCCAACATTGGTATCAGAGCCTAGGTTATGATCTTTGCCTCGTTTTCCATCATTTTTTTTTCTCACTTGTTGTTCCATATGGGGATCAAAAAGATGAACTTCACATAGTCTAGATGTTCATGGCTCGGAAATTGCAACTTGAATCATCGAAAAATGAACTGAAGCAAAGAACCAGTTTGGTGGTCGTGGATGTTCATTCGGTTTTTGCCATTTTCAAAATATTTTTTTTTGGCCAAAATCAACTTTTGAATATATAGAGTGAAAGTACTCATCGAGACGAGAAGAACAGTAGGTCAAACGCCGTCGGGAGACATGACACCCACCCATACACGTGGCCAAAAGTCGCTACGAGTGAGCGCCACGTGCCCCACGCACTAGGACTACCTAGTGTATGAGCACTATGCGTGCGTCGATGAATTGGCTCGTGTTAACATCAACAAACAGTCGGTAATCGTCGAGGTGATGTCATTGGGCTAACGTCATTAGGGTGATGTCATGGTGGCCATTCGCCAGTTAGCGACCTCGACACGACGGATGACCCAACCTAACAACCCAACTCGATTGACCAGTTGAGCGGTTGGATTGGTCGGATGGTCTAGGACCCTTATTGGCTCACTGGTGCGTGCGTCATATGCGTTGCGCACTTAGGCGGTGCGTGTGGGCATGTGGAAGGTCCGATTGACACGTGATTAGTGGCATTTGGTTAGTGTGGATATGCTCTACATTGTGGTATATTTATTTTACATGTTTAAAGTTTTTAAAGGTATACAAATGTGTATGGAACTCTAAGTATGTGTATTTTTGGGGTATAAGTACATTGTTTATTCCTTCTAAACTTTATTATATTGTTTATTCCTTCTAAACTTTATTTCTCTATGGTTTTGGAAATGCAAAAGCTAGTCTACATGTAAATGACCACATATGTGTTGTGTGGAGGTTGGCTCGATGATAGCATGTATATGGTTTGATATGCTTGCAATTTCTTGGTTCTGAGTAAACTTGAACAATAGCTAGAGATCTTGATTTTTTCATTATATGTTGAATTTTGCTTTTGTTATAGTTGTTGCATGATTGTTTTGTACGTTGGTTTACATCATGCTATGCTTTTTCATATTTAATAGAAAATGTGATAATCATATGAGGCCATGTGATTGTTTTGTCTGGTGGGAGTTCGTAAGTTGGTAGAATTTGAAGAATTCTCACCTAAAACTTAAAATTTGCGCAAATTAAACTAATTAATGATAGTCCAACAACTGTACATAGAAGCTAATTGGGAATATAATGAACTTTTGTTTATATATTTTTTGTTGAATTATCATTAATTTAGTTTGCATTTATTACAAATTTTATATGTGTGTTACTGTGAAAATGTGCTAGTATTGATTCTGCATTTATTTTGTCAATGTGTTGTAACAATTGATTATGACTTCGACATTTAAGACTATTGTAGCTAACCTTAATAAAGGTGAGAAGCTAAACGGTGACAATTATGACATTTGGCATCGAAAGGTTCAATACATCTTTGAGGAGTAAGAGGTTTCAGAAACCATTAACCATACTATGGATGAACTTGAGTATGAAACCTCAGCTTAGCATAGAAGAGATCGAGAAGTTTATCAAGCTTGGAAAAGAAAAATATCATTGCTCGCATCATATTGCTAAGTTGTATGTAAGATGATCTCATTTGTGAGTTTGAAGGTTATGATAAAGCTTAAGTCATTTAGGCTGCCTTGAAAGATAAATTTGGGGGCACGTCTGCCACTAAGTTGAGGAGACTTACCATCAAATTTGACACATACTGAAAGCACCTAAATTTAACGATGAGGCAGCATCTTCAGGAGATGTCAAACATAATACAAGAGCTGAAGTTAGCAAGTCACACCCTTACTAATGAACAACAAGTTCAGGCTGTTATAAGGTCTCTTCCTAAGAGTTGGGAGCATATGAAAATTAGCATGGCATAGAATGAGAATATTGTAACTTTTGATGATATAGTACGTCATTTAGAATTAGAGAATGAATGCTTAGAGGTTGCGAGATTCTCTATCCATGCTTATGTTGTTGAATAGAATTCGCGTAAAGTTTCGGTCTTCAAGCTTAAGGGGAATCATAAATTCAACAACAAAGGGAAAGAGACTAAGTAGGCACCCAAGAGGGCTAAGATCTTCCAACACAAGAAGCGTGGTGGGAGGAAAGACAAGGCCAAGATAAAGTGCTACAATTGTGAAAGTTAGGTCATTTTTCTCGTGAATGTACTAAGCTGAAAGAGGTACCCTATTACTCCATTATTTTAAGTAATGCTTTTATTTTTAATACTGTAATACTTGCTTAATTTCATCCAATGTGGATTGTAGACTCAAGAGTAATAGACCACGTAGTTAGAGACTGATGATCATTTGTGTAGTATTGTCGAATACAGTCCAGAAGATGATAGATATATGTTGGGAATAACTCAAGAGTTGAAGTGAATGATATCAACATATGTAAATTAATTTTACATGGTGGCCGAAGCTTATTACTACATGATGTTCTTTATGCTCGAAATATTCGACAGAACTTGGTCTCCATGGTTGTTCTTCTTAGATTAGGTTATGTATTGAATTTTCATAGTGATTGTGTTGACATTTGTTTTGAACACTTAATTATGATTCTGGTCATGTATTGAATGGTTCTATGGTATTAGACATTGACTATGGTGCGTACAATGTTAACGTTATTGGTTGTTCTTTTTTAATTGTATTTTTTAGTAATGTTGAGATTGAGTCAAGTACTTGGCACGCTAGACTAGGTCACATTAGATTGCAAAGAATGTAAAGGTTAGTTAGAGAAGGTCTTTCAGAATCACTCGCTAATGTTGGTCTACCTGTATGTGAATATTATCTAACAAGAAAAGCAACTAGAAAACCAATTGGTAAATTAACCAGCACTGAATTTTAATTACAACTCATATATTTTAACATTTATGGTTCACTGAACATAAGGGCGAGGTATAGAGCCTCATATTTCATCATTTTTATAGATGAATTCACGCAGTTCAGTTATATCTTTTTGATCTCTCATAAGTCGGAAGCATTAGTCTGCTTTCGACGACATATATCTTTGGTAAAGAATTAGTTGAATAAAACAATAAAAGGTATTGAGAACCGATTGCAGACGTGAGTATTTTTCTGAACAATTTAAGGCTCTTTGTGATGAAAATGGAATTGTAAGACAATTGACTATTTCATGTACTCCACAACAAAAATGGGGTTGTTGAAAGAAAGAATAGAACCCTATTGAAAATTGTTTGGTCTATGGTTGCATAAGTAAATCTACCTATCACATATTGGAGAGATGCATCGTTGACTATTGTTTATATACTTAACCGTGTGCCCTCTAAATTAGTCACTTCCACCCATTATGAATTTTGGACTAGTAGGAAACCAGACTTAAGTAATCTACGACATTCGGGGTATACACCTTATATTCATAATTATTCCCATAAATATGACAAATTAGGCTATAGATGGAAGAAATTATCTTTATAAGATATTTTGAACACTTCAAGGGTTATGTGTTCATAGATAAATAGGCTGATGAAAGTGTGACTAAAATGGAGTCAGGAGATGTTACGTTTTTTGCGAACGATTTTCCTAATAGATGTGAGATTGATAAAGACTTCCAATTATACGAGATGGAAGATCCTGAAACATATCCACTAATGTTATCGAGAGAAATGAAGATTTATCTCAACAAATAAGACCTATTTGGAGTGTTGCATTGCTCGGCGCACTGAACTTAGAAGGGGTTTAGTTACGTAAAAGTAATCATAAAAGAATTCCCCGTCATCGTTTTGAGATTAAAAATGAAGTATTTATGATTGCTCCACAAGATGATGCCGAGCCTAATATTGTCCAAGAGACTCTCTCAACCTCTAATAAGGAAGAATAGAAAAAAACTTTTGAAGATGAAATGAAGTCAATGAGAGCAAATCACGTCTAGGACTTGATTGATCTATCATCCAATTGCAAAGCTATTAAAAATAAATGGATTTTCAAGATTAAGCGAAAGGTAGATAAATCCATTGAAAAGTATAATACTCATCTTGTGGCAAAAAAACTACACTCAACAAGAGGGTATAGACTATGAGGAAACATTTTCACTAGTTGTAAAGTTTGCCTATATACATCTTATCGTAGCCATCGTCGAACATTTGAATTTAGAATTACATCAAATGGATGTAAAGACAACATTTCTCAATGGAGAACTAGATAAGGAAATCTATATAAAGCAACCAATATGTTTCATAGCTAAAGGTCAGGAGCGTAAAGTTTGCAAGCTTCATCGCAAAATATATGGCTTTAAGCAATCATCTAAACAGTGGTATTTTCGTTTTCATCGAGCCATAATGTCTTTTAGGTTCACGATAATTGTAGAAGATTACTATGTATATGTCAAACGTTCTGAAGATAAATTTGTGATTTTATCACTTTATGTGGACGATGTTCTATTGGTTGGGAATGATAAGGGTTTGTTTATCACTATAAAAGAATAGTTTTTCTCTAATTTTGAAATGAATGACATGGGAGAAGCGGCTTCTATATTGAGAGTTAAGATTGAAAGAGATCAATTAAGGAAACTTCTTATTCTATCACAAGAGTTTTATATAATGAAGATTCTTAGGCGTTTTAATATGCAGCATTGTAGTCCCATTGGTACCCCTATTATGCAAGGTGAATACCTGAGTACTAAGATATATCCTAAGACTCTAAAAGAAAAGAATGAAATGGAAATTGTTCCTTGCACTAGTGTGGTCGGAAGTTTGATGTATGCTACAATGTATACTCGAATCGACATATGTCATGCTATGGGGTTGGCGAGCCAATATCAATCACATCTTGGTCAAGCACATTGGAAAACAGTAAAGAGGATCCTGAGATACGTGAAAGGTACCATAGACTATTAACTTTATTATCAAGGGAATGATTTATGATTATTAGGCTACTCAGATGCTTATCGGGGAGGAGAATTAGATGAGCATTAATCAACTTCTAGGTATGCATTCTTGCTTAATGAAGGTGCAATTCCTTGGAATAGCAAGAAACAGACATGCACAACATTATCTACGATAGAGATAGAATTTGTTGCATGCTCTGCCGTAGTGCAATAAACAATATGGGGTAAAAATGTTTTTTTGGAAAATTTAGCCATTGTCACTGAGGTGCCAAGACTAGAGACAGTTTATTGTGATAGTCAAGCAACTATTACCTATTTGCTTACCTATTTGAAAGATCCTAAGTATCATTGAAGGACAAAATACATTGACATAAAGAACAACTTCATCAGAGATATAATAGCGCGGAAAGAAGTGATCCTTCAACATATTTCAACTAATAAAATGATTACTTATTCATTTACGAAGGTTGTTTCGTGATACGTGCTCTTGACCTACAAGATGTCTCTAGAGTTACATAAAATATGACATGTAATATTGTTGAGGATCATTGATTTATGTATGTGTGAACTTATGTATTATACTTGTCTGTCTTTAGTTACTTGATGTTTCATTAATAAGTACAAATCTATTATGAGATTAGCACAACCGCATATATATTATTGAATGTCAGTAGGCAATGATTGACTTACTCACACGAGCAATCACCTGACGTGCTATATTTAGCACGTTAAGTACCTATAAATCTTGAAAGATCAAGTTTAGTATATAAGATAATTTAACGTTGCCTTGATTGGAGTTAAGATGAGGTCTGTGATTTGTATGTGATAGGATCGAACATGATAGTTCCATAATCGTGTATACCCGATGGATGCTAGATGCGAGTACTTAATTGTGCGTTGTAGAAAGCGAGCTGATATAGCACTTAAGTTAAATATGAGTACATGAGAAGCACGTGACTATATTTAAGGTAAGATTCATATAATAGATGTATTTAATAAATGACATATGTTTTTATAGTAAGAGAAATCCACTATAGCATGTAATTCATACTACACGTGCGTTGTACGACTGACAAGGGAAGGTGGGTGAAATTATCCCTATTTACTCATTGTGTGAACCATTGAGGTAATTTATAATTTACCTCATTTTGTGCCTCATGTTACTTCTGACTATGTTCTTGAAGTGAAAGATCAATGTTGCTACTTTAGCATATTACCGGCGGTCATGAATAGATATGCCTTTATGGGACGTATTTAGGAAAATAGTTATTCTGAAATAGAGAGACACATGAGTGCGAAGGAAAACTATTATAATTTTACATCTATCACATATATTTATCGGTTGACCAATTATATAGCCTTTTTGTGGTTTTGGATATAATTGTAAATACATGGTGCTATGAGAATAGTCAAGTATGACCTTTAAGGAATAAGTATACTTGGACTGATGTAGTAAAACATGTCTAAGGCACTATGAGACATCAATTATTTATTTCTTTTGAAGTTGTAGCCATTATGTTATCCCTAATATGTGCATAATTTGAGCTCTCAAGTGTAGATGTACTCACAGGTCTCATGACTTTCTTGCTAGTATGAATTGTTTCTAAATTAAATAAATGTTGAATGCATTATATTCTTGAGATGTTATATTTCTATAGTACATCCATGATGGGGTGCGATTAAGGTGCACCGGTTTAACTTGATTTGATATAATAGAAATGCACCTTTTAAACGGGTGTGAATATATGAATAACTTCTAAAGATAACTATCATAATGGTTGGTAGAAAGAACATTTTGAAACCTGGTTCTCTCTTCTTCTCCTCTCTCCATCAAAAAACAAAAGGCAATTCCATTACTGCTTTGAGAAGATAATCAGCATTAATGCTGTGGACTATGAATGCTTTATCATGATCGTATTCGGACCATCGTGAAGTTATGTTGACACCTAAATTTTGGCGATCCGGTCATTTATTGATTGCATAGAAAATTAGGGGTAATTTTATCCCTGAAAAAAAATTAATTGAATAGTATATAAATTTAAGTGCATTTATTTTTTAATTTGCATTTTTTGCATTTATTAGACCGGTGGCGGATGGGTTCGAATTAGTGGTTTTGAGCTTTAACTTAACAGGCCGGACTAAGCCCACGAAGCAAGCAAAATGGCCCAAGCCCCTTTCTTTATGATCAGAAATTATCTCATGAAAATAAGAATTTGAAATTTTCCAAGATATGATGAAATTTTTTCGGATAGGGCAAGTGGAAAAAAAAAACGAATATTACATTCGGTAAAACGAATATTGCGTTTGGGAAAAAGATTCTTTGTGGATATCGATTTTGAAAAAATTAAAGACCCTAATTCGTTACCTATAAATAGATAAAAAAAAAAAACGCATAGGGTTTATAGGAGGCCACACATTGAATACACGGCCAGATTAAGGGGCTTTTCTCTCGATTGTTAGTTAAAAAAAAATTCAACAAAAAAGGGAGAAGAAAAGTTTTCCTTTGCTTTTTCGTTGGTGCCTTTCCGGTTAGGGGTGATTGGTTCCCGGTTCGGTCCGGTTCCAAGGTGGAACCGGGAATTGGACCGGGAGAATTGGTTCCCAATTTTGGGAACCGTGGACCGGACCGTTTGGTCCTAGGACCGGAACGGACCGGACCATCGGTTCCGGTCCGGTTCGGTCCGGTCCAATAGAATTGGCTCTTTCTTTTTCACTCAAGAACGACCATTCACTAAAGAACAACCATTCGGTTCCCAAGCGATCTAAAAAACTACTCACATGTTTCCACATGCAAAATATTCAAATTTCACTTGCATGAATATTAATCATAGTTAATGTGTTTCATGCTTAATTTTAAGCATAAAAGCCATGAACAATTTGATTAAAAGTTGTGCTTGGCTTAGGTTTTATAAACAATCTCTCTTCTATGCTTTGAATATTTAGTCGATGTGGGACTTTTGAGGCGTGAAGTGCCTTGTCGTTTGCAAGTGAGGGGAGCAAGAGAGAGAGTGTGAGCATGAGGAAATCCTAGAGCCTTATCCCACATTGAGTAGAAGATGGAAACTAAGAAGTAAGTTTTCTCTATAAATAAAGAGTAACAACAAGAGTTTTGGTGGTCTTTTCGCCACATAAGAGGTTGTTACCTCAATTGCAAATCCCATTGCAATAAGTTTTATATATAATATTCATATATTATATGTGTTTACATATTATATGTATATAAATTATATATAAAAAAAATTGGTCCGGTCCGGTCGGTCCGGTTCGGTCCGGTTCCCACCTTGAAACCGGGAACCGGACCAATCGGCCGCCGGTTCCAAGATTAGGAACCGGGAACCGGACCGCCGACCATGGGAACCGCCCAAAACCGGCCGGTCGGTCCGGTTCGGTCCGGTCCCGGTTCGGGCGGTTTCGTTGCACACCCCTATTTCCGGTCGTGCCTTTGAGAAAACAAAAGTAAAGGAAAAAGCTTGCTTTTTGGGGTGTTCTTTTTGAGAAAAAGGAGTAGCAAAAGTGCAGCAGAGAAAAAGCAGAAGGGAGACGTAGAGAAAAGAGAGATGTGAGAGGCCATGAGGTAGGCAGGAAAAAGAAGAAAAACAGAAAAGAAAAGGGAAAAACCCTTTTCATCTTCTTCCTCGTGAGTTCCCGTGCTTTGCTGTGACCGAGTCCCTACCGCCGCCGGTCTCCTCGCATCACCGCTGTTCCACCCGAGCCGTCGCTACTCCGCCTCATCCGTGAAGCCGCCGCTCTCACGTCGGCCGCCGCTCCGCGTTCTCGGGGACCGTCACCCTTGCAGCAACTTGTCTCTTCCAAAGTGCCCGACGCCCAGCCCTCTCGCCGAGCCGATCTCTCGCCCCCATGTTTCGCTTGCCCTCCGCCGATCTCTCGCTAGTCCCGAGGCCAGCCCCGAACACGACCCTCGCTCCGCACCTCTCGCTGGTCACCGCTCCGCGAGTCCCGCCCCGCCGCATCTCCGCCCTCGTTCGCTGCGCCAGTGCCCGCCGCCGGAGTTCCACTGCGAGAACCCGATGCTACTCCGTTCGCCGCAACAGGTCCCAAATCGGACGCCGGCCCCCGCACGCCGCTCGAACCCTCTTCGACCCAACAACCAAGCGACGCCGGCGGGTCCTAAACCGGACACCGAGCCTTCGCTTCTACTTTGTCTGTCCCTTCTGCCCAGGCGTCGCCCCGTCGACCTTCGCCGCTCCGCCCCCTACCGGACCCCCGACCAGCTGTTCTTGTTTGAGCACCCACGGGCTGTCAAGGGCCTTTGGAAAGAAAAAAGAAAAGAAAATCACATTAGGTAGTTTTTCTTATTTATTTTCTTCTTTTATTTTATTTTGCATTATTTGTTATTTTTTTAGTATAATTATTCCTTAATGTAAGGTTGACATTTCCCGACATGAAATTGCCTCTGAAATTTGGGATTGATAGTCCGATTTTCGCACCCGAAATCCGACTTGCAATCGCCTTGCAAAATCGTCAATCCAATTTCACGCCCGAGATTTGATTCGCGATTTAATTTTAAAATTGGCCAACCTGATCTCATGCGCGAGATATGGGTCGTCAATTTTTGGATATCAATCTTATCCTGCTTGATTTGCTGTCGTGGTGTTTGAATCAATTTTATTTTAGTCAATGGAAAAAAATAAAAAAATCTGAATTAGGATTAGGTTCTATTTAGAATATTCCTAGTCTTAGGGTTATCTTGCATATTTAGAATTGCAATCTTATTTCGAATTTCTTAAATAAAAATCCAAAAAAGGCATTCATTTAGTATGTTAGTTTTCTTTAATTTAAATTACATGTTTAATTATTTGGCAATTTTAAATTTCGAATTTCATAAAAGAAAAAAAAAAAATTAGAATTAAGGCAATCTTTGCATGTCATTGCGTCTTAAAATAAAATTGCATGTTTCATTTTAAGTTTAGATTGATTTCTTAGATAGATTGCATCTTAGGTTAGGGATTGCTAAGTTAAGATAATATCTTAGTTTAAATTAGGATTTAGTCTGACCTGATCTTTAATATAAGCTGGATAAAATCTTAATCTAGATAGATAATTTTTGCATTTTTCTCAATTTGGAATTACATGAAAAACACAAAAAAAAAAAAAAATTGTCTTAGAGTAAATTCATTTCATTCTCTAGGATAGACTGCATGCTCATATTTTATTTATGTAATATAGTTTAGGTCATATTGCCATACCATATCATTGCATGTTAGATTAGTAACATTGCATTGCATGATTCTCATTAGAATGAAAAAAAAAATTGAGTGATTGCGTGTTAATTAGAAATCATATCTAGGACTGTTGATATGAATTCTAATCTAACAACGCAGATGCTTTCGTTGCTATGAGGTAAGTTTTGCAATTTATTCACTGCTTTATCTTGGTGTTAAATTGGTTGTGTGCGCACTCATGTGATCACCTCACATGTTAGGGAAGTGAACTAAAATTAATTCAAGCTGTTTGCAAAATATTTTTTTTGAAATAAAAGAGAAAGGTACTGAAAGGGCGTTAGAGAAATCTAGCATAATCAAGTCCCCGAACTTAAAATCTTTGGTTCGTAGGAGTAAAATAATCCTCCCATTATTTTACTTAAATGTCTAATCGACCTACCAAAAATAGATTAGTGGCGACTCCTAATTGAAAAATCATTTGCATGTTAAGAACTTGAACCTAAGTCGCGAATTGGTATGGACTTGGGAGAGCCCGAGCTAAGTTTAGACTTAGCAATCCATTAGCCTAATTTTAGGTGGTCCACCCGAAAATTTGGTCGCGACAAGTTATATCGTTTGTCGTTCGCTCGTGATCGTATTCGGACCATCGTGAAGTTATATCATCTATCGTTCGCTCGTGATCCAACGTACGTTCTTGGATAATTTGTTTGTTGCACATCAAAAAAATTAGTCGTTTCTTTCATCGACTTTCTTCCTACGCACTCCCTTTCATCAACAAATTAGGAAAGTGCTCATAAGAATTGGGTAAAGAACAAAGTAAGATAATAGCCTCCTATTGATCAATATCATCTCATCCACATTCGTTTGATCATTGATGACTTTATTAAACTCAATTAGGTGATCATGAATCGGCATTCCCTTAACCATCTTATATGTAAAGAAAAGTTGGATCAAGAAAAGTTTCTTCATGATCAATTTCGATATATACCGCGCTTCAAGTTTTGCTTAATCCACAGTTGCACTCTTCTTATCTGCAACGTAACCAAAACGTCGTCCCCCTAGTTCAAGAGAATAATTTTTCCAGCCTTTTTAAAGATATCAGCCTTTGCCTTCCGATTTCATACTCTAGGAGATTTATCATCTCCCTCCAACGCTAAGTCCTAGCCTTGTGTCTCAAGCAGCTCCTGCATCTTAATAAGCCTCAAGCTAAAACAAAGTCTGCTAGTGAATTCCTCCAACTCAAGTTTTGTTGAAATCATAGCCATAATTGCAGACAGACAAAATTCCCAGAGCAGTCAACCAACAATAGCCATAGGCTCTTTTACAATGACTAGCAGGGAACCGTAAACAAACGAAATAATTCAAGAAATAAATAAATTGTAGATTTTAAACCTAAACAATGGTGATTTTTGTAGTTTGACGGTGTGCCTAGTCCGTGGGAAAAAACCGACAATATGGTTCCACTATAATAAAGATGAAGAGGAGTACAATCACTAGAAGCTCATGCCCAAGTGCTTCCCAATCCTAAATACATGTAAACCCACATGAATCAATCAACAAGAAAGGAGATTTCTCTCACTCTCAACTTTCTTGGATGACTAGTCTCAAAAGCTCTCTAGGTTATTCACAAGTTGTGTAGAAAATAAACATACACATAGGTTATAATAACTAGTAAGTGCATAATTAAGGCCACATCGGGGTGGGCCTCGACCAAGATAGGTAGATTTTATAAGTTTGGTTCTTTTCTTTTCTTTTTTACCTTCTCAAAAGCCATTTTGCTGTGAAGACCAAAAGGCAGACGAGAGAGGTAATTTAAACACTCATTGTTTGGTTTAAAAATCGTCTAAATATAATCTCTTTCCTCTCGCTTAAAGCGAGTTGGAGGATGGAAGCTCTCTTTTTGCAAATTCCTCAATCGTCTGGTGTAGTGGTAAGTTAGATAATGAGGCATGAGGCGTAACTGTCACCTCGACGTAGGATGCCGCCCAGGATGCCAGCATGGCACTTAACAGCGTATTAATAGCTGTTTATTTTTCTAGCGTCAGGATCAATATGAAAGAAAAAAATATGCAGCTCAAGAATTCAATTGGACAAAAAAGAAACACAAGAAACTGATTAAGTTTTTTTTTGGTCGGTAACTGATTAAATTTAGAGAGTAAGTACTTTTATCGCTTTCTTTTTTTTTTTACTTCAATAGCTCCGTTTGCAGGTACAATCAAATAAATGAAATTTTTTTCGTGGTCTTCGCTTCGGAAGTGAATCATTTTGTGCCGTGTTTTTCTCCATCATTAAACCTTTGATTGAGTTATAAATATGGATCTCTGTTACAAGTTTTCATTTTAGTTAAGTTTGCATATGATTATATCCATGTTAATATAACTTATCGGTCAAAGATTTGGTCCAAGGACGAGGAAAATATGACCCATTCTTTCTTGGTTTTTCAAGAATTATCACAACAATCAATCCCAATTTCTTGGTTTTTCAAGAATTATCATAAAAATCAATCCCAATTTTCCTGTAGGCGGCTTTAAAATCAAGCAAAATTAGGGCATATGTTGTCAGGGTAAAGATAAATCTAAACAAGGGACAATCATTAATCCGAGGAATTTGATTTCTCATTCTCTAACTTTTATCAAATCAAGGATGGATAAAACCGTTTGTAGGGGAAAAAAATTAATACCACCGATGTATTCTATATTTACACTAAATTAATTGGTGATTGTGACTGGCTGACTTCTTAGCTAAATTAGTAAACTTCAGGAGTTCCTAATCCTTGGCCCTCGGCCAAAGGCGCATCGGTAAAAAGGGACCTCAAAGCATCACCTATATGGTTTCACCGCACATTCATTCCCTCTTCACACTATAATAAGTATAAAAGATCCTTCTAAATCATCGGCATCGGTGCTCCAATTTTCCGCTCTCTTAAGACAGGATTGGTTATTATCAGCATGTTCGAGTTCGGGCATCTCTACAGAATAACTGGAAACTGCAACCGGGGAAAGCTGTATGAGTATCGTTGGCTAAAGATTGAGCCCCGACTACTAAGAATTGAGGCCCTGCTGGCCATCACTGCTGCAATCTTAGTCTTTCTTGGGGTCTTCGGATCTTTCAGGCGGCGCTGCAGCAACCGCGCATTCGCAGTGGTCGCATTCACAGCCTATGGCCTTTTGCCCGCCATCATCGCATACACGCTTGGCCTCATCCAAAGCGCTCCTTTCTGCAGTTTGCATTTTCCCCTCTGGTTGGCTTATCTAGTGATAGTTCTCGGAAGTGCAGATTCTTACACTGCGCACAGCATTGAGGACATTGAACAGTGGAAGTCATTCAACGTTGACGCTGCTGCTAAATGTTTCATGGCAAGTTGGATGATCGCTTCATATGTGACCCAGTCAGGGAAAATATTGTGCACTGTGTTTCTTTTCGTCATTCTATTCATGAAAGTTGATGAAAGAGCACGAGCTTTGATGTTCGCAAGCAATTCTATGATGCAGAAGAACTCCAAGTTAGTAGTAGACTACATGAGCACCAAGCACGATGAGAGCGTTTCAAGCAATGAAGATCCCGCTACAATAGATCCTACTACAATGAGCACCGAGCACGATGGAAGCGTTTCAAGGAATGAAGATCCCGCTACAATGTGCGGGTGCAAGTACTTGGTGAGAGTGCCAAACGAAGCAAAGGTGCTATCATTGTGCTCCACGGAGATATGCTGGCAAAAGGCAGCACTGTGGCAGGATAGGGAAGCACCGGACTATCGACAATGTATAAAGATGACAGATGAAGTTATCACTGTCGAAAAGGTTTGGAAATGCAAAGGAAAGCTTTTAAGTGTAAGCAGAGGAGACCGACTCAAGGATCTTTGCTTGTCTTTTTCGCTCTTCAAGTTCATCTGCCTGAGATTCACTGGCTATTCGTTGCCCAAAGAAGCTCGCAATGAGTTACGGCACCGGATTCAACATATTCTTTCTGAAACGAATGGTCATGAGCGAGTTTTCAGACTAATCGAAATAGAACTCGCATTTCTTTTCGATTTATTCTACACCAAATACCCAGTGAATCTTAACCCACGTCGTTTAGTTTTTAAATTAATTCTGCTCGCCGTTTTGATTGTTGCTGCCCTGTTTTCACTCTACACGGCGATTTTTTTCCATAGAAAATGGAAATGGTCTCCCGACGAGCTCTTTGCTGTTTTGGTAACCATCCTTTTGATGATCTCAATCCTCGTTGTTGAAATTGCACAGTTTGGCATCATGATTTTCTCAGAATGGGCAAAGGTGACATACATATGTAAGTATGTGCAAAGCAAGCGGTTGCAAAAGAACAGATGTGCCGAGAAGTTGATCGGGATAATGTGCGGAGTTTGGTTACTGAAGCCTTGGGGAAGACAGCTCAGTCAATATTCGCTTCTCCAATCATATAGCTACTCTCCATGGAAGTGTATACATAATAAACTCACTTCTGCTTATCTCGACCTGAAAAGGAACGGTCAAGAACAAATTGCTCCCACCAATTTGTCTGAGCAAGTGATGGAGGCGATCGCTCAGTCTCTAAGGAACAATTTGGAGATGGGGAAAGAGTCTCTGAGCCTCAACCACTTGTTTGAAAGGTTCCCATGGGCATGTGATCTCAAGACAACCACTCAAGTTATAATGGTCTGGCACATAGCAACCACATTCTGTGAGCATGAAGCGCCTCTAAGAGATCCTCAACTTTCCCGAGAACAGAGAGACATAGCGACTAAGCTATCGCAATATCTTGCTTATTTGGTTGCTTTCGCCCCAAGGTTGCTCCCTGATCCCGCTTGTGGGACCGCATACATATTCGATCGTACTGTCAGTGAAGCCAGGGATTTTTTTCAGGGATCCTCGGTTTCAATGCGTGACAAAATTCAAAGGCTAAAGGACATTGACAGCCAACAAGGGAAGGAAACCATCATGGCTCGAGGCGCACAGCTAGGAACACAGCTTATCAAAGAAACGGAGGATGTTTGGAAGGTCTTGGCCGACTTCTGGACTGAAATGATGTTGTATGTAGCTCCTTCGAATGATGCAGCGGCTCATGCTAAGTACCTCACCACGGGGGGTGAGTTTGTGACTCATGTTTGGGTTTTGGTCTCTCACGTGGGTATCACAAGAGATCCACGCAATGGTGAGCAACATAATGATCTAGAGAGGATCTGAACTTGGCCTTCTGTTATGATGTTATATGCCTAATTAACTACTTAAAAAGTCTGTGTTTATGTATGCGTATGCAGCAGTCTCTTTATCTTGCATCGATCCCTGGTCAACTTTCCCATGTATGATGCTTGGTATCTTCTTTTATGTGGTGTAATGTGTAGCTTGATCCAGAATATATTATTGAACACTCGAATTGGTTGTGCATTTCTGAGATTGTTTTATGTTGAACATGGACAATATGCAATGATTTTCTTTTTCTATTCACACTTTATTAGAGTATATGCAGTAAACGAGTCCACATATCCCAAGGCTCTTTTAATGAGGCATGTCACGAAGCAGAACAGAGCACTTTTAATGAGGCCAAGAGCGTAGGTCGACGGCAGCGGCCGAAATGGCGCAAGCCACCGAAGCTATGAGCCCAAAAGCTCCATTTCAACTACATCTCTCATCGTGCCAAAGATGCTAAGAAAGATGCACAGGCAAGGCTATGAAGGTCAATAGAGGCTTAATCCACGGAATCGTATCGAGACCTTTGAGCGCAGTCTGATTAAAAATTGTATGAATCATACATACTCTTGCCCTGAATGTCACGCCTTTTGTTCTCGTTCTTCCATTTAAGCTTGTCCAAAGCCAGGACCGTGGAGGTGAGTCTCACTGGATGTAGATTCGGACTGGTCATTTCAATATTCTTTCTTATATTCGTTGGACCTGTTCCTTTTTCCCCCAACAGTCTACCAAAATGTTTTTTTTGGGTCATGACTCTCTAACATAGAAAATTATCTTAGAGAAATCCCTAATTATCTCTAACAGGTCAAAAAGCAATGTGTTCAGTTGAAGATCATGGCTTCTTTACTCCAAGTGTATTTCCAAGACATTTCTTTACTTTTGTAAATAGTAAAGCGTAGTGCCATGAGGACAATTAGTAAAAGCTAAGGCCAAGACACATGGATCCTCTAGTGGCAAAGTCCTATGTATATTCTCGATACCATCGAAGCAATACCATCATGCTTCGAGTTCGATTTAATTTCCCTCTTCTTTGAAATGCACCGTGCTCATCCTTAAAGCCGGATGTCCCACTCTGGGCTTATTATCTATTTATGCAACTGCTTCTTTGGTTGACTCATCATGTTTGACTTACATCATGTTGTGAAATCACGAGAAAGCTGATGAATCTTGCAAATCAAATCTAATGTGAGAAGGAAGAACTTACGTAATAAATCAACAAGAAATGTTAAAAAGGATAGCCAAGATTTATGTGATTTGATTTGAGTATTCATGAAATGAGCCGACCGTAAAGAAGAACTCATATAATAATCATGAACCCCTGTTCTATATGGCCTTAACCATGGATATGTACCACGGAGCAAACAAATAAGTCTACATAAAGTGCTGTATACCAGGGAGGAGCCATTTTGGTTAGAGTAGTTGCAGCGTTTTGAGCAAGCTAATAAGTCAAACTTACTATTAATTCGGCAAAGTAATGCTGCAAGTCAAAATAAGCGCTAACCTCCCATATGATAACCCGGAAACAAGCAGTAAAGGAATCTAACCCAGAGCGAGCTGATTTTAGCAGTCATAGCTCACCAAAGTCACCATAAAGGCATTCTGCGGAAAATTTCCTTTAAGTATCTCCCATTATGCGAAACTCTCTCTCTCACTCATCCTTTTGAGCGAACATATCACGAACAGGTATATGTTCATGCTCTTGAGTGTATACCGGCGGGTAATTCTGTTCAGCTTTAATTTCTTATCCTTGCGAAGTTAGATAGCGCCAACAGATGGGGAAAGAAAAAGAGAAATGTTCCGAGAAAAAAGAAACAAAAAAGCGAAGAAGCGTAATTCAAGCTGTTGACGACCCGGAACAAAAACCGCAAACGAGCCTCCTGCGCTTGCGGATCAGCGGCATTTACCAGGAAGAATATTGGATATGCGTTGCAGAGATTTCGATCAGGCCGTCTTCCAGAACCAAATCGAAGCAAACGAGAAAACGGATTGAAATCCTCCAATCAAATTTTTACAGATCTCTTCCTTGACTAGAACTCATAGAACTCAGGAAACAGAAACATCAAATTTCTAGGGATCTCTTGATGAGACCAATTGCCATGATTTACATGCGAAATTAGCTCCCAACCAATTTATGCATGGATACTTAACTCTACCTTTGGACATCTTCCACAAAATATTCCTTTCGCCAATGGATTCCTAACGTAAACTCTCTGACACTACTCCCACAAATTCAATTTAAATTAGTTTATATAGCATCTCTCATACTTCTCCTAATATTACGGAATTAACCCCAATGCGTTCATGGAATTGGGAAATCTCAGTTCATGACATTTCCTGTCACTTGATTTCCACAACACTCTCGTTGTGGGCTATTCTGTTGCTTCCTTACATTCACTAATCATCACCACATCTCCCTAGGTCCTATATGGATGGCCAATACTCGCTCAATGGAATGTGTGTCGCTTCCTTGCATCCCACACCATCATTGTTTCTCCCTGCTTTATGTGAATGGCCTACGGTCATCGAACAGCAAAACTTTTGTCTCTTCTGCAAGTCATGCTTGAAACATGGTTTTGGATGGCATCTATACATATAATCAAGAAGCCTACTCTGATACTATTTGTTACGTTCTGCATTGCTTGGCCTCAGTCATGGGACCTTGCCACTCCTGGTAAGCCAATTCACTAGGTTAGCCTTAGGATCATTTCATGGCTTGAAATGTCTTATTGTGAGTGACCGATCATTGTCTCCCATCAACTTGGACATCTCACCATCTCAGACTGGGGATGCGGACTCAACACACAACTAATTTTAACCTACCATGATCACTATCGGGAAAGCAAGATTAGCTTCCGACCATTTTTTATGCGGACGGAGAACCCGTCTTTGAACATCTTCCACATAATATTCCTTTCATAAGCAGATTCCCAGCATAAATCCACTCGAACCACTTTGCATTATTACCCTCGCATCCCTCATGCTTCCCCCAATGTTATGGAGGCTTATTCCATACCTTGGCACACAGGATAGCGTCAGTTATCCATGTAAAACGTGTTAGCTCACTTTTTTTTACAATACTTGGTCTTGCTTTTTCTTTGTCAGGTCAACTTTACTAAAAATGAAGATTTGCGACGTATAGGATAATGAGAAGATATATGTGGCTGTAAATAAAGGGCATTGGATTGATTGGATTCCTTATTGAGGTCCCCTTACATACTAGCTAGTATAGTTATTAATTTAACCATCTTCACTGTTGTAAAAATTTATTAGGAGCCACATTTTACTCAGATCCATAGCCTTGATGATTAATCTCCGTCCACTTCGAAGGTATAGGTCATTCATTGCGCAATTTAAGTAATGTAAGCGCGAACTAGGAGCACTATATATTAATTCTTGATATCCTAGAATTTCGAGTACGAAAAGTTTCAAACTTGGGGGCTCGCTAGGACTTTAACTAGTATTGTACTTGATTAATTTCTTTCTGGTTATAAGAATGACACAATGAAAATAAAATAAAAGAAATCTGAAGTAAAAAGGAAAGGAAATAGTAATGAATCTCTAATTCTAACGTTTATTACCACTTTGGAGCTGAAAATATAATTCGAGTTTTAAATGTGTAAATTATTATAAAACTAGTCAAATTAAATTATTTATATAATATATATAATGCATATACCATCATATCAAATTTTCTTCTCCTAATAGAAACCTTAATTCGTTCGTCTGTTAACCAAGTTACCAGGTATGTTATTTTTGCTCATTCATTTTCATTGGCTAACATTCATTTTCGCCTACCCCCTTTCATGAAAATAAGTTAACATGACAGTTTCATTTCAAAATCAATTCCTCTTCATTGCATGCTACCAAGCACGATAAATTAAAGGAATAATGACTTTATTCTCATTAGAAAAAAATGACTGAAAAATTGGTTGACTAAATAATGTGTCACACCGTTAGTGATTGTTGTTTGACGCCCACTTATTTGAAGGGTCATTTATAATCTAACATCTTCTTTAGTAAATTAATTTTTTTAAAATAGTTTTAATAAATCTAGCATTCTCTTTCCATTAAATTGCATTCACAGTTTGAAATGCCAAACAAGGCCTAAATTGTACTCTATGAGTCGTCACAGGCCCACTTCCTACACTTTCAATGATGGCTCTCATCAACTCTCTAAAGTTTTCACAAGTAATGTACAAAATAGACATCAAAATAGAGGGATCTATAAGTGCCCGCTGAGTTGCCTATTTTGTCCAAGCGCTAGGCAAGTCATCTTCTTGCATCCTCGGATAGTCTGTCTCTGTCTCCAAGGCTCCACACAAACCGAGAATGTCGTTATCATAATAAACTTGTGCCTATACTAAATTCAACGGGAAACTTTGAGCAATAATCAACAGTTTGTATATTTGCATTCTTTTTCTTCTCAAAAGCCATTCTGCTGTGAAAACCAAAGTCAAGGCAGACAAGAGAGGTAGATTCGACACTTGTAGAAAAAAAATTTACTTCAAAAAGTTGGACAAAAAAGAAATTCAAAAAATCGACTGCACTTTTGCAAAAGTTTGACGGGCACCAGTGCCTTCATCACTTCTTTTTACTTCAAAATTTGGGAGAATTGTCCAAAAAGTCCTAAACCTATTGCACTTTTGCCAATTCAGTCCTAAATCTTTTAATTTTATCAATTGAATCATAAACCTTTTTCACTTCTTGCCAAATCAGTCCATCCGGCCAGTGTTTGTTGGAAAATGTTGACGTGGACGCCGGCGGTGCCACGTAGGACCGCCGACGCCGACGTGGAAATTTTTAATAATATTTTAATATTTTTTTGAATTTTTATTTCCTTTTTCTTTTTTTCTTTTTTTTTCCTTCTTTTTGGCATTTTCCGGTGGTCGGTGGCTAGCCCGCCGGCCACGCCTAGCTGGCCACCGGCCAGCCGCCTGCCCGGCTAGCCTCGCCCGCCACGAGGCAAGGCCCGGCCGGGCGAGGAGGAGCCCCGACGAGGGGGAGCCTCGCCCGGGCGTGGCCCGCCGGGGTCGACCGGGGCAAGGCCGACCCTCCCCCAAGCCGGGCGGCCTCGTCGGCGTCGGCCGCGCGCGACGGCGACGCGGGCGAGGTCGCCTTGGCCTAGGCGAGGGCCGGCCTCACCAGATCCGGCGAGGCTCGGCGAGGGGAGCCCCCGGCGAAGGTCGACGCTCGCTTGGGCGAGGGCGAGCCCCGGCAAGCCCCGAGGAGGGCTCCCCTCGCCCAGCCGGGCGGCCTCCCGGCATCGCCATCGTGCGGCCGACGCCCGGCGAGGCCCACTAGCTCGGGCGGAGGGTCGGCCTCGCCCGGTCGACCCCGCCGGGCCGCGCTTGGGAGGACTCCCTCGCCGGGGGCTCCTCCTCGCCGCCGGGCCTCGCGTGGCGGGCGAGGCCGGCCGGGCGGCGCCGGTGGCCGGCCATCGCCCGTGGCCTGTGACCGGCCACCGAAAAATGCCAAAAAGAAAAAAAAAAACAAAAAAATAATAATAATAAAAATTCAAAAAATATTCAAAAAATATTAAAATATTATTAAAAATTTCTACGTCGCCGACGGCGGTCCTAGGTGGCACCGCCGCTTCCACGTCAACATTTTCCAGCCAAAATTGGCAGGATTGACGATTTGGCAAGAAGTGAAAAGGTTTAGGACTCAATTGGCAAAATTAAAAGGTTTAAGACTGAATTGGCAAAAGTGCAATAGGTTTAGGACTTTTTGGACAATTCTCCCTCAAAATTTTCAAGGTACTCACTTGCAAAGTAAATCGTTTTGGATGGTGTTTTCCTCCATCGCTAAACTTCTTGTTGATGAGTTGTTATACACGTGGAAATCTACATGTGGGTAATGTTCATGTTAATATAACCTGCCAATTAACTGAGGACAAGGAAAATATAGCCCATTCTTTTTTGGTATTTCAAGAATTATCATAGCAATTAATCCTAATCGTCTTGTAGGTGGTTTAAATTTAAGCAAAATTAGGAATATGTCGTTGATGGAAAGATAATTTAAATAAGCAGTTTCAACCATCCTTGATTTGAGAGTTTTAATTTCTCATTCTTTTACTAACCATCAAATCAAATGAAGAATGAATAAGATTATTTCTAGAAAAAGAAATTTATATTAGTAATATATTCTATAATTACTCTAGAATTAATTAATGATTTTGATTGCTTTGTGTCACGACCTCCTCAAACTCTCCCATGGGGGCTAATAGCTTACTAAGTCTAGGCTTAGCCTGGGTTCTCCCAAGCCCACTAATTCGCGATTTATGGTTTGAGTTTTTAATTTGCAAATTTATTTAGATTTGCCATTAATTGATTTATGGTGGGTCAATTAAAAAATCAAGTAAAATATCGGGAAAAATATTTTACTCTTGTGCAACTAAAGAAATTAAGATCGGAGACTTAATTATACCAATTAATTAACTAATGCCCTTTCGATACTTAAAATATTATTTAAACATTAAGTTAAGCATTTATATAGCATTTTATACCAATCACGAGTCTTGGAATTCAATTCCTAACTAGGCTAAGGAAGTAGTAATTCATGCATCATAAAGGCATAATTGGAATAAGGAAAATGTGCAAACAACAATCCGATATTTGTTTCCAAGAATTCAAACACAATTTCTTTCTTATCAAGGAATTTTCCACATTTTAAGATAAATCCACTCATAAACCATTTTTTAAGCTTTTACCTGATTTTTAGAGAAAATAAATTTTTTGAGAATTTTAAAATTATATTAAATTAATAATATAATTATATAATATAAAAATGGTCCGGGTCGGGTCCCTTTATCCGATCCGACCGAAGCCAACCGGATCCACCGGGCCGGGTCTCAGTGCGCGGGCCCTCAATCAGACTGGGCTCGGCACATTGAGCCCAATCCTGCCTGACAACAAGAAAAAAATCAAAAGAAAGCCTAAGCGACCCAACCCGAGAAACAAGCCCAAATTCGTCTTAACACAAATCAAGCCCAAACCGTATTAGCCAAGCCCACTCACTGGTTTAAATGTCCTCTTTCTTTTATTCTCTCTTCCTACGCCCACTTCACAGAAGCATTTGTAGCACAAGCGCTGGCTTCCTCCGCATTTCTCCCCATGAACCGAAAATGCTTGCTGATTCGCGCCCTACAGGAAACCCAAGTTTGGTTTTATAAGAAAGTCAAGCATCAATGCAAGCCGTGTCCAGCCATCACGTGGCTACCGGGCGTGGCCGCAGCTACCACCACCTTTTCTCCTTGCCGGCCAAGGATCGGTCACTTGCGGAAACACGATGCACTAAAAAAAAAAAAGACCAAACTAGAACATACAAAGCAAAGGACAGCAATGGGGATCTATCAAAACACATCTGGCAAACTATGAACACTAAGAACGAGCACACACATTTCGATCAGACATTTCGTCGGACATGCGGAGGGCGCAGGCTAAGATGCGGTTATAAGCCCGCCCGAGACTCAGGCTCATGCCAAAATCAACATATAATGAATAAGCCAGACCCGATTTCAGTGCGGGCACGAACAGAATGCAATAAGTCTCGGCCATAAACGAAGGACATGAACGTGCATCTAGCTTAAGCATTCCATCGAACAATGGCGTGCATCGGGAAAGGAACGAACAGAAGCTCGACCAGGACATCGGGCGAGGACCGAGGCGGACGGCAAAGGATAAACAGGGACTTAACAGCAATAAAGCATAAGATAGTGAGGTCAGAACTCGCACGAACTGGACAATGGTAGCCCGATCCGGCGAGCCCGAACCAGGGGACAAAAACAGAGCGCTTTCGCGCGTTCGGGTGAAGGGGCCCCACCCTGCTTGGCGACGGCGACCAAAAGACAAGCCCGAAACGATTCGGGCTATGGCCGGCCGTCCTCGTGTCGTCAAGCCAGGATCCTCGAGAAAAGCGGACTTCGGCCAAAGTAAAACCCGGGGACCCACGGGAGGCTGGGCGCCGGAAGAAAGGGGAGCCCCGAGATTGGGGACACCGGCTGGGACTCGTCGCTCTCAAACTCTGTCTCTCGTGTCGGTCTCACTCTCTCAGATCTTGCTCTCGTCGATCTCCCTCGCCCAAGCTCAATCTTTCAGATCTCACCCTCCCTACCTCTCTTCCTCTCTCCCCGATCTCCCTTTTGGCCTCCTCTGCCCGAGGCCCTATTTATAGGCTGAGGAGACCGGTCGGCGATGGTTCTTCGACCGCCCGTCTTCGGGGCGCGGACCGGCCTCCCCTTAGGCCGAACCAGCGTCACATCACTCGTCAACCCCGCCGGCTCTGCTCCTCTGCTTTGCGCTACTCTGCTGTGGCGTCCTCAGCTCTGCTCTCCTCGGACCTCCCTTGCGTGAAGAGATGGAGGAAGAAGAAGAGAAGAGGAAGGGGCCGGGCCGGGCCGGGGGAAATGAGTTGGGAGAGATGGGCCCGGGAAAGGGAAGAGAGGCTGGGGCGAAGGCCCAGATCCCGGAGCCCAAAAATGAAAAAAATGAAAAAAAAAATGGTTAATGCTAGGAGTCAATTGCCTATGTGATGCGCTATCAAACGAAAAATATTCTTGGGTAGGACTAAATTAGTCCCTAATTTTCTATACAATTTATCCTTAAATATTAATTTTAGGCATCAACACTTTGCTAAAATAATTTGCTTCAGCTGTTCCTAATTCTTGTCGCTCGGCCAAAGCTGCATCAGTAAAGGGACCTTAGAGCATCGCTTATGTTGTTTCACCACACATTAATCGGCTCTTCCACAGTGCAAGAAATATAAGACATCCTTCCTCATCATTGGCATCGGTGCAGCATTTTCCCCGCTCTCTTGAGAGACGGTTGATGATTATGGACGAATCCATGTTCTATCATGGCTCCAGGTACTTGGACGAGCAGCGGAATGGCAGCAACCAGGCGGACACGCTTGAAAGTCCACAGATCCGACTGCTAGGAATTCAGGCACTGCTGGCCATCACTGCTTCAATGTTAGTCTTTCTTGGGATCTTCGGGTCGTTCAGGTGACGTTGCGACAACTGCACATTAGCGATGATCGCATTCGGGGCCTATACCCTTTCACCCGCCATCATGGCGTACACTCTTGGCCTTATCCAAAACATTCCTTTCTGCTATTTGCATCTCTCTGTGTGGGAGGCTTATCTGGTGGTGGTTCTTGGAAGCACCGAATCCTATACTGCACACAGCATTGAGGACATTGATCAGTGGAAGTCATTTAATCTCGACTCCACTGCTAAATGTTTCATGACAAGTTGGATGATCGCTTCATACGTGACCCAGTCAATGTCAACATTCTGCGCAGTGTTTCTTTTCATCATTCTACTCGTGAAAGTCGACCAAAGAGCACGGGCTTTGATGTTGGCAGGCAATTCTGTGATGGAGAAGAAACACAAGTTAATAGAAGACTACATGAGCACCGAGCACCAACGCAGCGATTCAAGTGATGAAAATCCTGCTACAATGTGCGAGTACAAGTACTAGGTGAGATTTGCAGAAGAGGCCAAGGTGCACTCATTGTTCTTGTTGGCAACATCGAGGCGAAAGGCCTCACCGTGGCTCAATGGGAAAGTGCCGTACTATCGACAGAAGTTAGAGGGGACGGATAGAGTTATCACCGTGGAGAAGGTTTGGACTTGCGAGGGGAAGCTTTAAGAGTAAGTGGTGACCCGGAAGGCCGGCTCAAGGCTCTTTGCCTGTCCTTTTCGCTCTTCAAGTTCATCAGCCTGAGATTCATTGGATATTCGTTTCCCCGAGAAGCTCACGACAAGTCATGGAGCTTGATTCAACATATGCTTCTTAAAGAGAATGGTTATGAGCGAGTTTTCAGAGTCATCGAAGCATAACTTGCATTGCTTTTCGATTTATTCCCCATCAAGTACCCAGTAAATCTCCACCCGCATCGTTCATTCTGCAGATTTCTTCTACTCGCCATAGTGGTTGCTGCTCCTTTGATTTCAACTTACTTTCGAAATAGAAGATAGCGACTGTGGGGATTCTTTATTATGACCATATTAGTTGTGACGAACTGGCTGTTTTAGTAGCCATCTTGCTTACGATGTCAATCCTCGTCATCGAGTTTGCACATTTTTGCATCATGATTTTCTCGGAATGGGCGAAGGTGACGTACATATGCAAGTATGTGCAGAATGAGTGGTGGCTAAAGAATAGATGTGCTGGGAAGTTGATTGAGATAATGCGCTGAGTTTGGTTACCGAAGCCTTGAGGAAGACAACTTCGTCAATACTCGCTGCTCGAAGCGTATAGCTATTCTCCATGGAAGAGTATATATAATAGATACACCGGTGCTTATTTCGACCCAAAAAGGGGCGGTCAGAAACAAATTGCTCCCACCAATTTGTCTAAGCAAGTGACAAAGGTGATCGCTCGGTCTCTAGGGAATTATACGGCAATATGGAGAAGGGGCTAGCGTCTTTGAGGCTCAATGACGTGTTTGATGACTCTCATGGGCATGTAAGCTTGAGACAGCCGCTCATGTTATAATGGTCTGGCACATAGCACCCACTTTCTATGAGCATGAAAAGCCTCTAAATGGCCTCAACTCTCGCCAGAACAGAGATAACTTCGGCATAGCGACTAAGCTATCAAAATATCTTGCTTATTTGGTCGCTTTCACCCCAAGGTTGCTCCCCGGTCACCCTTGCAGGACGGAATACATATTTAGTTGTGCAGTCAGCAAAGCCATGGAATTATTGGATGGATCCTCGGTTTCAATGTGCCACAGGATTCAAAAGCTAAAGAGCGTCTCTGACAATGAACAATGCCAGGAAACCATTGTGGGTCGAGGCGTGTGGCTAGGAAGGCAGTTTGTGAAAGCAGTGGCTGATAAGGAGCGGATTTGGAAGGTTTTGGCCGACTTTTGGGCGGAAATGATGTGGCTCCATCGAATAATACGGCGGCTCAGCCAAGTACCTCACCATGGGGCGCAAATTTGTGAGTCACATTTGGGTTTTGGTCACTCACGTGGGCTTCAGGAGAGATCCACACAGTGGTGAGCGACATAGTGATCCAGAGTGGAACTGAACTTGGCTTTATATTAAGATGTTATGCCTAATCAACTATTTAAAATGTCTAAATGATTGTGGATATATGTAGCCGTTTCTTTATCTTGCATCCATTCCTGGTCAGGCTCTAGAAAACTTTCATGTCCGTGATGCATGGTCTCTTCTTTTATGTGCTGTAATGTCTAGTTTGAATTGGTTGTGCATTTCTGAGATTGTTTTATGTATGCAAAGATTTTCTTTTATTAGTTACACTTTGCATGTAAAGAATATATGCATTGAAGGAACACACATTTCCCAGAACCACCAGCAAAGTAGACAGCCTTATGTCATGAAGCAGAATGGCGCGCTTTGAACGAGACCAAGAGTGTAGGTGACGGCAGGGGCTGAAATGGCATAACTTGTGACGGCTTTTAGTCCGAGAGCTCCGTTTCTGCAACATCGCCTCATTGTGCCGGAGACGCTGAGAAAGAGGTATCGGTAAGAGGGCATGAAGGTCAATAGAGCCTTAATTCATGGAATTGTATGGAGACCTTCGAGCTTATTCCGACTAAAACTGCATGAATCATATATCTTATTTCCCTGAATCTCACGCTTCGTGTTTTCCTTCTTGTCTTCGAGCTTGTCCAAAGCGAAGACTACAAGAGAGTCACTATCGGATATAGATCTGGACTGGTCATTTCAGTATTCTTTCGATATTCCCTTTTGTCCTGTTCCCTTTTTGACCCTGACAATCTAGCAACTAGTGTTTTTATTGTTCAAAAAGCAATATGTTTAGTTGAAGATTGTAGCTGCTTTGCTCCAATTGTATTTCGAAGCCACTTCTTTGCTTTCATAAATAGCAAAGCCTAGTGCCATGGGGAAAATTACCAGAGGCTAAAGCTGGGACACGTCAATCCTCTATTGGCAAAGTCCTACGGACCTCTAATACCAGACCATCTTGCTTCAAGTTCGGTTCGGTCTTACCTTTCATCAAACTTCACGGTGCTCATCCCTGAAATCCGACGTCCCGCTATCCCATCAGTGTATACTCCATGGTCTTTCTTCTAGGCGGTAATTACCCTTTTTTTCAAAAAGTGTCTCTGACTTCCAACTGATCCATTGGACGACTTGGTCTTTAAACAATAACCATTCCCTCCAAAATTGTGCCTCTAGTCTCAATTGCTCCATCAGACAAATTGGTTTTCGAATAGTAACTATTCCTCCAAAACTATGCACCGTTGGTCTTATAGATCTTAAATTTCAGAACAGTTTATTGACATTGTTTTAATAAATATTGCTAATATTCATATGGCAACCATGTGCGATTCATCATTGTATTTCAATAATTGAACACATGCCGTCATTGAGTACCACTGTCAATATAAATATAAATATAAATATATATATATATATATATATATGGTTCCCCATATTCGTCGATAAGTTAGCACGCTTATATTAGTACCCACATGATATGCACATGACCATCTATACCAATCTCATGTGATGCTCACATGCTTGTACTAGACAAGCCATATTTTAGATGTCAAAAATGGTGGAATGTGTTGCTTTATCCATTATATATTAGCGAAGACTTGAATTGGTTGGGCATTTTTAATATTGTATGATGTCAAACATGTAGCGGTGTCAAAAACTAAACCGAACCAAATCGAAAATTCAGTTTTTTTCGGTTAAGTTTTCATTAAAAACCGACACTTTTTTAATTGGTTCGGTTTTTATCGGTTCGGTTAACCAAACCAAACTAATAAAATCTAAATTTTTTCCTTTGACTAGATCTTTACTTAGCGTAAGCTATTTAAAAAGATTGTCAAAATTTCTAGAACAACCAATTGACCCAACCTTTAGGTTGTATTATTAGCCCCTACCAAGCTTTTTGTAGCCCTGAACCATTTTTTTCTTTACACGGCAAGCTTTAATAGCCCAAAATGACCTATTTCCGTTAGGTGTGCAAGCGCAGTCTCGGAATTTTATTTGCACGATGAGCTTTTGTAGCTTGGAGCACCCACGTTGAATTGGCGAGCTTTCGTAGCCTAGGGTCTCTTTCTTCACACTGCGAGTTTTAGTAGCCCGAAGTGACCTATTTATGTTAGGTGTGCAAACGTAGCATTAGAACTTTATTTGCATGGTAAGCTTTTACAACTTGGAACGCCCTTTTGATGTGGCGAGCTTTCGTAGCTTTGCACGATGAGCTTTTGTAGCCTGGAGCGCCCCTTTGACCTAGCAGCGTTTGTATCCCAAAATCTTCTTTGTTTTTCTTGCAAATATCATGTAAGTATTCTTACTCACCTTAGCTTTCGACCCAAAAAAATGTTCATAGATATCCCCCTAACCATGCTCTTTACACTTGCATTTTCATTTTTTATAAGCAAAATTTAGGTGTCACATTGTCCTTGAAAGAAATCTCTTTGAGCTCTCTTTCAAAGAGAAACAACTGTTGACACATTATTTTTTGTTAAATAGAAAAAAAATGGTAAAAACAACAAAAAATATAGTATAAAAAAATGAGAAGGAAGGCGAAGATATAAAATAGACGAGCATATTCAAATTGAGCCATAAGAATAAAAAGAGTAGAGAAATTTTATTAAATAAAAAAAGAGTATATAATAATTAAAACTGGGGGCCTATATTACCTAGCCCATTTTTTTAGCCAAGTTCTCGGCTATTCTCCTCTTCCTAACACTTTTTTGTTTCTTTCTGGGCCCAACTTTCTTTTAGTCCATGATTTAGCCCATGATAGATCCGGCTTTTTCTTTCTTTTTAGGCTCGGTTTTATTTCCTTTTCATCTAATGAAGTAAAAAGAATTGGGGGCCCGACGCTTGTCTTTCTTGGCTTTCTTCGGAGATTCTTCGAAGTTCGCTGCTTCTTTTGGGTCGGCGATCATAACTTCCTCATCGCCGGCCACCGATCTTTATCACGGCCGATTGCGGAAGACGAGGCTGCAACGGCTCGCCGTCTGGAAAAGAGAAGACCGGCGGACTTCCTGCAGCATTTTCGAGCTTCGTCAGTGCCGATTCCTGCGACTCCATCTCATCGAGCGAATCGGGTACACATTCTCTTCAAACGCCCTCTTCTTCCCCGCTATTCGGGAATCGAGAGCATTGAGCTCCGGTGATGAGCTTGTTGATGTTGGAGTTGGTTTCGGTGAAGGAGAAGTAGGGTCGAAGAAGGCTTGGGAAGAAGAAGACGTCGCAGGGAGAAGAGAAATTAGGAATTAAAAAAAGAAATAAAAATACAAAATAAAACAGAAAATTTAAAAAAAAAATAGAAAAATAGGAAAATTACAAGTGAAAAAAAATCAGAAAAGTAAAAATAAAGGGTTCGATTGTAATTAAAAAGGTGAATTGGTTCGGATCCGATTAGTCTAGTCGGGTCGGGTCGGCTGGTCGAGTCGTATCCAAAGTAATTGAAACGCGTAGGGTTAAGTAAATGGGTCAATATTGAGCTTTGATTGGGTCGGATTTATTAGAGGCCAGATGTTTAAGAGTTGGGTTCGAGCTTGTTGCAAAGGCTCAAGCCCATTAGATTGACGTCATGCTTTTTAAAGATTGTGGGCCGGATCCAAACGTAGGTTATTTCTAGTAAAGTTGGACCGGGCCTAAAGCCCCGCCCAATTTCAAGCTCCAACCCAGATCATTAGGGTCCAGGTCAGCGAGTCCGGCCGGGTTCCTTGACCCGGTCCAAAGTCCATTCTCGGAATAAAAAATAATAAAAAACTTTAAAATATCATAACAAAAATTGGAAAAATGTTTCGAAAATTCAACTTAATTAATTCTAGTAGATTTTTAGTCCTGAATCAATTTCAGAATTTTCTTTTTAAATAGACTTCTCTTAGTGTTGAAAAAAATTTGAAAATACTTAAAAAATTTCTAAACTCGATTGAATAAGCTTTTAGACCGTTACAATAGGGGTATGTTTTGTTAGGTCGTCACTTGTGCATTTCAATTCGATTATATTTGATTGTGTAATTTACATGCATTGGTTGTTGTTTTCTCTTTTAGCATGGTTAGTATTTTAATAAAAACATTGTATGAACAATTAGCAGCTTAGCCTTAAAATAGATGAAAAGGCTGCATGAAAAACACTTTAGTTGACAATATAATCAAGTTTAAGTATCAAAAGGGCACTAATTGGATAATTAGTATAATCAAGTTCCCGAATCTAAAATCTCTAATTTTGTAAAAATTGAGACGACACTCCCACGTCTCAATTGATGTCTAGCCGACCTTAATTAGCTAGTGGCGACTCCTTGCATGGAATTTTGATAGGGTTGATTCGAACATATTATGGAAAATCTACTGTTGCGCGAGATATAGACTTAGAAGAGCCTGTGCTTAAAATTGATGGACCATCTTGGATTACCTATTAGATGATGTGTTTGAGCCATCTTCTAAGGATGCCTATTCGAATTGTCTTTCAAGTAAATACCTCTAAATCTATTCCTTCGAGGGCAACCCCTTGAGGGTAGGTTGCGACAAGAATTTTGACGCCTTTTTTGATAATGTTTAAAAGAAATGAGGGAGGACTAAAATGACATTTTGACATCCAGAAACAATAATTGAAGAGGAAATATGAACCCATGATTTGACATCCAAGATGAATGACTAAAGAGAAAACATGAATACATGACTATAGCTGTTGAAAGATACATGTTTCATGTTGGACCCAAATACTGGGCAAGAGGTCCTTTGGTAAGGGATTGGATGGAGTAGCATTGGTGCAGGTGTCAGATCACCTTTTGTACTTATTTATAAATTTGGTCTTGTTTTTTCTTTGTTAAGTCAATTTTATTAAAGATGAGATTTTTCAAAACGCAGGGCAAATTTAGGTGGTTGTAAATAAAAGGCATTGGACTGATTAGATTTCGTAACTAGATCCCCTTAAATACTATCTACACCCTCTTCAATGTTATCTCCATCTAAACGTGTTAGCTTACCCATTTTTTAACAATTATGCCAAGCCAACTTCTTAAAGAAGCTTTCTGACATACAGGACAACAACAAGATTTATGTGGCTGTAAATAAGGGCATTGGATTGATTGGATTCCTCATTTAGGTCCCACTGTACACTAGCTATACCCTCTTTAATACGGTACTAATAATTCATTCTGCTTCATCGTTCTAATAAATTTATTAGGAGCTGTACCTGATAGAGGCTTGAGGCTTTGATTATTGATGTCCGACCAGGTCGAAAGTACAAGTCAATACTGACGCAATTTAATTAATATATATGCAATCTATGACCACAATATACTAGCTCTTGTTATGCTAGAGCACTAGTATGAAAGATTTCAAACCGCTTGTTTATAAGAGTGGCACAAAAAGAATAATGAAAGAAATCTGGATAAAAAAAGTAAGGAAAAGAAATAGTAACGAATCTCTAATTCTAGCGTTTAGTACCACTTTGGGGCTGAATAATATGTTTCATTGTTTTAAATGGGTAAATTACTATATAACTAGGTACTAGGTACCATCATATGAAATTTTCGTCTCCGAAAAAAAACTTTAATAATTTGTCTGTTTTATAAAGTTACCACGTGTTGATTTATTTCCATTGACCATAATTTATTTTCACCTACCCCCTTCATGAAAATAAGCTAACATGGCAGTTTCATTTCATAATTTGATATCTATTCCTCTTCTTTCATGCTACCAAACATGATCAATTAAAGGAATGACGACCTTATTGTCACTAGATGAATGCTAGATTTACTAAGACTGTAAAATTGATTTATTAAATGATGCGTCATACTACTATTGGTTGTTGTTTGAGGCCCACTTAACTAAAGAGTAGCTTACAATTTAATAAATCCTGTAGTAAATTAATCTTTTAAATCAATTTTAATAAGCCTAACATTTTCTTCCCACTTAATTCTAGTCATAGTTCGAATTACAAACAAGGCCGAAGCCCACCGACAGTCTGGTGAGGTGGCAACGACAAACTCACTTAAATAAGCAATAGTTATAATCCAAATCGAATATTTTATTGTATGCATAAAACTCTTATGCTACCGCCCACGGGGTCACCGGCTCAATTCCGCCCTTCTTTCCTATTAAAAGCAAGAGAAACAGAATGCCACGTGAAAGTAGAGACACCATAAACATGTGTTACAATAGTTGGAAGCTGTATTAGATATTAATAGTTAGTCAACTTAAGTTTTTTTTTTTTTTTGTATTAGTCAATATAATTTTGTTTATTGAAAGAAAAATTGTATTCATTGCTCAAAAAGATACATAAGAACTAAACATATTTCATAACAAAGCAAATCGAAGTAGAGCAAAGTCTAAAATCATTGCAAAGCCAAGCCAAATCCAGAAAAATAAGGAGGATTAACATAGCACTAGCAAGGTTAAGCATACACTCGTCCTACAATAATGAATTTGTCAAGTAAAATAATTGGTAGCCAAACTCTAAATCCCATTTTTCGTCAAAGTTTTATTCTCCTTCGTCTATGGTGTTGCCAATTGACAATGCACGTCTAAATTTGGCTTCTTCTACACCATAGCCATATGGAGATAATAAAACACGTTGAACAAACACATACCTAACATTTGGAAGAGCAAATTGTCGTGGTTCAGTAAGACATCATAACTTCTGTGATTACAATTGAAGCTGGAGGTAGAGGACTTGTAAATAGACAAAGCATAGAGCATTGACTTCCCGAGAGCGTTATTAAGCTTCCTAACCTAGATTGTGAGAAAATGGCTCCAAAATCTAAAACTAAATCAAAAGAATTCAAAATCTTAAATATAAAACTAAAATGGGAGAAGAGAGCTCCGAGGTCCAAACTAGAATAAAAGAGAAAATGAGAAAAGAAGAAAAAACAAAAAAACACAAACGGAGAGGGTGAGAATAACTCAAACCCTCCCGATTTTGGAGATTGAAGAAGAGAGGGAGGACTTTAAAGATTTGATTTACTAACCGCGATCAACCTAAGTTAAAAAAAGTAATTGCAAGGTTTATCCTATATATCTCAAGAAATTTTGTAGGGAGGAAATTATTTTCAATTTCTAGATTATCAATTCCAACATTCCAGCATTTCTCTATGTAACAGATGACGTACTTTTGTTTCACTTGCATCTATCCATCCCCTTTATTCAAGTACATTTAACAGGAAAAGGTATGCTAACGTAACTTATGATAGAGGATGGACAGAGAGTGCAGATCTTTTGGCCTGATATGATGGTTCTGTCGGAATTCATGATATTCAAATTCATTTAACAGGAAAAGGTATGCTAACGTAACTTATGATAGAGGATGGACAGAGAGTGCACGTCTTTTGGCCTGATATGATGGTTCTGTCGGAATTCATGAAAGGAACGTACATTTAGTGTTTGATCAAATATATGAATGGTCAATACTTGGCCACATGATATTCCTTTCAAAAGTAGATTCCTAACATAAATTTTCTGACACCATTCTAACAATTTAATTGCATATTTCATTTCGCATCTCTCGTGATTCTACCGATGTCATTGAGTTATATTTTCGTCCCTTTGTAAGATTGGGAAATGTTGGACTGAGACACACAGGATAATATTAGGGCTCCATGAAAAACGTGTTACCTCACTTTCTTTCTTTTTCTTTTTTCTTTTTTTCTTTCTTTCTTTCTTTATAAAGTTGGTCTTGCTTGTTCTTTGTCAGGTCAACTTCATTTTTTTTTTGGTAAAGATCAAGATTTTCGACACACAGTATAAATTTATGTGACTATAAAAAAAAAGGCATTGGATTGATTGGATTCCTTAATTGGTCCCGTTGTATACTAGCTACACATTCCTTCAATGTGTTATTCACATGTTAGCTTATCTTTTCTAACACTTGGTCTTGCTTTTTCTATGTTGGGTCAACTTCTTAAAGAGGCTTTCTGACATACAGGACAACGACGATATTTATGTGGCTGTAAACAAAGGGCAATGGATTGATTGGATTCCTTATTAAGGTCCTCTTGTATGATAGCTATAACCTCTTTGCATAGTGTCTTGTAACCAGAGGCTCGCGTAGTCTCTTGTAACCAGAGTTACTGAGTCAACAAGTTGGTTATAAGACATTGTGTGAAGCATAGGTTGATCCAAGAGGAAACTTTTCGAGTTCCACCATCTTATTACAGGCGTGGGAGGCTAATATACTTATCTATCCGATAGTAATCAATTTTGAAGAAGTGACAAGGAGTCCATCTTTCCCCCTAATAGGGAATACCCTTGAGTTTTACATCTCAAGGGCTTGCTTAGATCCTAGATAGATTAATGTGATTGTAAATAAAAGGCATTGGATTGATTGGATTCCTTAACTAGGTCCTGTCATATACTAGCTGCACCCTCCTTCAATGTGTTATTCGCGTGTTAGCTTATCTTTTTTAACACTTGGTCATGCTATTTTTTTTATGTTGGGTCAACTTCTTAAAGAAGCTTTCTGACATAAAGGACAATGATGATATTCATGTGGCTGTAAACAAAGGGTATTAGATTGATTGGATTCCTTATTAAGGTCCTCCTGTATGGTGGCTCCGCCCTCTTCACATAGTGTCATGTAATTAGGGGCACTGAGTCAACAAGTTGATTATAAGACACTGTGTGAAGCATAGGGTGATCCAACAAGAACACTTTTGAGTTTCACCATCTCACTCCAGGCGCAAGAGACTGCTATATCTACCTACCAACGGTAACCACCTTCAAAAAATTGATGGGGAGTCTATCTTTCCCCTTGATTATTTTTCTTCCCTACTTAGTAGGAAATGCCCTCGAGTTTCACGTCTTACAGTTCAGACAAAGTAGTTTAAGGACTTGCTTGGGTCCAAGATGGAATGTGACTGTAAATAAAAGGTATTGGATTGATTGGATTCCCTAACTAGGTCCCCTTATATACTAGCTACACCCTCTTTCAACGTGTTATTCACGTGTTGGCTTATCTTTTTTAACACTTGATCTTGCTTTTTCTATGTCGGGTCAACTTCCTAAAGAAGCTTTCTGACAAACAGGACAACGACGAGATTTATGTGGCTGTAAACAAAGGGCATTGGATTGATTGGATTCCTTATTAAGGTCCCCTCGTGTGATGGCAATGCCCTCTTCCAATGTGTTACTAATAAATCATGCCGGTTCACTGTTGTAGAAATTTATTAGGAGCCGTATCTTGTTGACGCTTGAAGCTTTGATGATTAATCTCCGTCCACATTGAAAGTACAAGTCATTGCTGGCACAACTTAATTAATATAATATCTGTGCCAACTACTAGCACAAAATTCTAGTTCTTGCTATCCTAGAATACCTAGTATGAAAGAATTCGAACCGTTTGATTATAGGAATGACACAAAAAAAAAATAATAAAAGAAATCTGAATAAAGAAATGAAGGAAACTTTATTCAAACACATTTAACAGGGAAATGTATGCTGACATAACTTATGATGGAGGGTGGACATAGGTTGCAGGTAACTTATGATGGGGGCGGACATAGGTTGCAGGGTTTTGGCCCGAGATAATGGTTGTGTTGGAATTCATGAAAACAGAGTACAGTTTGGCTACGTTTGGTCGTCCGGATTTATAATTAGAATAGGACTGGATAGGATAGGATATGAAATCCTGGATTTTTATATCCAGTCCATCGTTTGGTGAATCGTAGTATTAAAGTCGGATATATTCACATCTTATCATGTACATTTTTTTGATATAAATGGCATATCATTATAAATGAACCTAAATGTTCAAAAATGGAGATGGTGAAAATCTCTCGTAACATTATTCCTTAATTTATTTTTATTTTATTATTCCTCTTTTTTATATTATTTTATTTATTATTTCTTTTTTCCCTTTTCATCATTCTTTAATAAAATTTTATCAAATAGTAAACTGTACTAACATACCTAAAATAAAAAAATACATAAAATATATAATAAATATAAATATTTAATTTATAGATTAAATTTTTATTATAAGATAGAATTAAATTTGAATATATAAATTAAAATAAGATTAATTTAAAATAAATTTCTATTTTTTCATTTTTAATTTCTTAAATTAGAATTCAAATATTATTTATATTGAAATATAATTTCAATTTTGTTAATTTAATAAGTTTGTTATTCGAGAAAAGTAACTTTCCTATTATGGACATTGGAAATCCTATCCACCTTTATCCCACCTCCCCCATGGTATTATTTTATCCCGCCTATATCCCCCTTATATCCGACTTTATCCTGTCCTAAGCGAGCACCAAACGTAGAATAGATAAATCATATCATATCCTAAATTTTATTCCGTTTGCCAAACACAGCCTTTGTGTTTGACTAAATGTATGGCTTTCGATTGTGGCTCTTGAAATTTACAACATATGCAATTGAGTCTTTAAATTCTTTTTTTTTTTTTTTTTTTCTAAATCGAATCCTTGATTCATAAATTCGTGGGTAGCTAGTCATTCCGTTAAATATATTAACGAAAATCGCAAATCATGTCAAAACAAAATCAATGCACGGGCATTTCACATCATCGCCACATTAGCAAACTCTCCCAACTAATTTATGACATGGAATGAAGGACAAAAAATAAAATACAATATTAAAAAAAAACCCAAAATCAAACAGAGTGTGTGGATAGGTGAAAGACGGTATGGTAAGGCCTTGGTGATGATGCCACCCAACCACGATGAGGGTTGATGGACACTTGTCTATGTCTAGACTTACCATTACGGGTGGGCATGGTTGTAGGATAGAACATGGAACCGAGAACCGGACTAATGAAAACTTATCTAGTTCCACATTCCGAGATATGCAAAGTAGATTTCAGGTTACAAAAATTGGTGCAAAAGTTCTAGCTTAATGGAACTTGGAACCTAGAGCCTATAACTTAAAACTTGGAATAAGTTTTTGTGTTTTTCTTAGTCTATATCTTCGTACAATCTTACAATATTCCATGGCTTTTAATAATAAGTGTACAATGTGGAACCACTCGTCTAAACTTCTATTTTATGACTGAGACTTTTACTTAGCAAATGTTTTCTATTTTTTTTTTTTGTATCTAAATATAAGTTATGATTAGTGAATTATAGCAGTAAGTGGTGGTCATTTAGTGATAATTTACTACAATCGTTCAATTAAAAATACAAGTGGAATTTCGATAACCCCGAAACCTACTTTGAAATCTGTGATATGATAGGTACTAGGTTCTAGAATATGCAAGATGGGTTTTAAGTTTCAAAAAATAAGGAACCTGTTCTTGCGAGTAGGTTCCAAATTATAAGTGAAATTTGTACGGAACATACAACCGCTCACCTCTACTTACCATAGGGGCTCTTTCTCCCCTTCCCCATATCCATAGTTGTCAGGGAAATTTGATTACTTATTAAGATAGAGCAATAGTGATAAATCTTTGATGCGTAATGACGATCATTGTCCTTAAGGTATAATTTGTTCACACTTTTGTTGTTGCCATGTTTTGGATAAATATATATCCATGCCAAAACCACAGAGAGAAATAAGTTCAACAAGTACTCAATTGGTCTAGGGACCATTCATTTGGCAGTACCCCTAATTAAACTTCTTGAGAATCCCTTAGTGAATGGATCTGTCAAGTTATTATTTATTTGATCATAAATTATTGAAATAATTCTGCTTTGTCTATCTCTGGGTAGTTCCTTGGAAGGTACCATTCCTAGTTGTAATAACTAGAAAAGGCTTTCTCCTCATTCTAGATTTCGATCTATATTTACATATGTTGCTAGAACCTCCCTTAAAGCTCCTAACTTTGACCATCAAACCCTCTAATGCCACTTTTTTAATAATTGCCCTGCAACTTCTTCTACCATACTTTCGAGAAAAGTGCAGACTTCACTTCCTCCACAGATATGGTCTCACTCCCTTTCATCAACGAATTATGAAAGTGCCCGTAAGCATTGGGTAAAGAACAAAGCAGCATCGTAGATTCATAGCCTGGTATTGATCAATACCTTATTCACATTCGTCTGATCATTTATGACTTTATTAAATTCAATCCGGTGATCATGAATCAGCATTCCCCATATAGTATGTAAAGAAAAGTTGGATCAAGCTTCGAGAGCAATTTCAACATATACAACTCTTCAAGTTTTGCCCAAACTACAATTGCACTCTTCTTCTATGCACTTCAACCAAAACGTCATCCTCCAAGTTCAAGAGAATAATTTTCCTCGCCTTTTTCAAGATATCAGCCTTTCCTTCCGAGTTCATGCTCTAGGGAAATTCATCATCTCCCTCCAACGCTAAATCCAAGCATTGTGTCTCAAGCAGCTCCTGCATCTTAATGCACCTGAGCTAACAATAATTCTGCTCGTGAATTTCTCCAACTCAAATTTTCTTGAAATCATAGCCATAATCGCAGAAAGACAAACTCCCAGAGCAGTCAACCAACAATGGCCATAGGCTATGATACAATTCGTTACGAATAGCATGGAACCTTAAGCAAACAGAATAATTTGAGAAAGAAATAGATTCTAGATTTCAAACCTAAAAAAATGGGGATTTTCGTAGTATGATGGTGTGCCTAATCCATGAGAAAAAACCGACAATATGGTTCCACTGTAATCTAGATGAAGAGGAGTACAATCGCTCAAAGCTCACACTCAAGTGCTTCCCAATCCTAAATAACCCACATGAATCAATCAACAAGTAAGGAGATTTCTCTCATTCTCAACTTTCTTGGATGACTATTCTCAAAAGCTCTTTGGCTAGGTTTGGTCACCTAGAATTCTAGACTGGATAGAAGTGGATATAAAAGGATATGAAATCCAAGGACTTTGGTATAATTTATCCACTATTTGATAAATCGTAGTAATAAATGCGGATAAATTCACATCATATCATGTTAATTGTTGGGTATAAATGACATATCATGTAAATGAACCTAAAAATTGCATAAATGGAGATGGTAAAAATGTCACACAACGGTTTTGTTGACTTCATTTTTATTTGCTTATTTTTTGTTATTTTTCTCTCTTTTTATTATTTTCTTTTTTATTTATTTTTTTCACCTTCCATCATTCTCTAATAAATTTTATTAAATAGTAAACTCTACTAATTTACCTAAAATATGTACCATATATAAAAAATTAATATATATTTATATATTGAATTCATATTAGAAGATATAAATAAATTTGAATATATAAATAAAAAAATGAATACATAAAGTGCAATTGTTTTTTATTTTCAATTTTATATATTAAGATTCAAATATTATTTTAATTTTATTAATTTAAGAAGCTTGTTATTAAAGAAAAAAAAATCTATAATAGATATTAAAAATCTTATCCAGCTTTATACTATCTCTCATGTTGGATAATTTTGTTCATATCATGTCCCACTTATATCCGACTTTATCTTGTCTCGAGAGCATGTAATAAACACAAGATAGGATAAATCTTATCTTGTCCTAAATTTTATTTCAACCACCAAACGTAGCCTTTAAGATTTTTGCGTTCAAAATAAACATCAACATAAGGATTATAATAACTACTAAGTGCAGAATCAAGGCCACATTGGGGTGGGCCCCGACCATGATTGGTAGATTCCATCAGTTTGGTTATTTTCTTCTTCTTTTTTCCCCCTTCTAAAAGGCCATTCTGCTATGAAGACCCCAAAGTCAAGGCGAACGAGAGAGGCAGGTCCAACGCTCGTTGTTTGGTTCAGAAATTGTCTAAAAATAGAATCTCTTTTCTCCCCCTAACGCTTAAAGCGCGTTGGAGTATAGAAGCTCCCTTTTTGCAGACTCCTCGATCGTCTAATCTAAGCGATGAGTTAGGAAAATGAGGCGCAAGGCGTAACTATCACTTCAACGTAGGATGCCGCCCACGATACTTGTATGGCACTTGACAGCTTATTAAATGCTTAATATCCGTATATTTTTCTAATGGCAGGATCAACATGAACGAAAAAGTATGTAGTCCAAGTATCCAATCGCACAAAAAAGAAACCCAAGAAGTCGATCGCATATATCACTTTATTTTACATCGACAGCTCCATTTGCAGGGGCAATCAAATAAACGGAAAATTTTGAGGTACTCACTTTGGAAGTAAATCATTTTGGGTTAGTTTTTCTCATTCACTAGACTTTTGGTTGACGAGTTATAAATATGGACCTCTCTTACTTTTTTTTTTGCCCCTTTTTTTGAAGTAAAGTTTGCGTAAGAGTGATGCCTATGTTTATATAACCTATAAGTGTGAGGATTGGTTTGAGAACAAGAAAATATTACCCATTCTATTTAGGTATTTGAAGAATTATCACCACAATCGATGCCAATTCTCGTGTAGGTGCTTTAAAATTGAGTAAAATTAGGGCACACATGGTCAATGTAAAGATAACTTGAAACAAGGGGCAACCCTCCTTAATTTGAGAGTATTAATTTCTCACTCTTTTATCAAGTCAAGGATGGATAAGGCTGTTTGTAGGAAAAAAAATAATACCACCAATGTATTTTCTAATTACACTAAAATTAACAAGTGATTGTGATTGCTTAGCTAAAGCAACGTACTTCAGGAGTTCTAATTCTCGGCGCTCGGCCAAAGCTGCATCAGTTAAAAGGGACCTTAGAGCATCGCCTCACCGCTGATTCATCCTCTTTTCACTATATAAGTAGCATAAACGATCCTTCTTCATCATTGGCAACGGTGCTCCATTTTTCCGCTCACCTGAGAGTGTCGATGATCATGGAGTCTTCGAAAAAGCAGTGGGATCGCTGCAACCGGGAGGACACAATCGAAAGTCGAATGACCCAACTGGAAAGAATTGAGGCACTGCTGGCCATCACTGCTGCCATCTTCGTCTTTCTTGGGGTCTTCGGGTCGTTCAGGCGACGCTGCGTCAACCGCGCATTCGCGTTGGTTGCATTTGCGGCCTATTATCTTTCGCCCGCCATCATCGCATACACACTTGGCCTCATCCAAAGCGCTCCTTTCTGCAGTTCGCATTTCCCCATCTGGGCTGCTTATCTGGTGGTGGTTCTCGGAAGCGCAGATTCCTATACTGCGCACAGTATTGAGGACATTGAACAGTGGAAGTCATTTAACGTGGACTCCGCTGCTAAATGTTTCATGACAAGTTGGATGATTGCTTCATACGCGACCCCGTCGGTGCCAATATTCTGCAGAGTGTTTCTTTTCGTCATTTTATTCGTGAAAGCCGATGAAAGAGCACGAGCTTTGATGTCGGCAAGCAAATCTGTGATGCGGAAGAATTACAAGTCAATAGCAGACTACATGAGCAGTGAGCACAACCTATCAGGAGACTATCATCCCACTGAAATGGGCGGGTACAAGTACATAGTGAGAGGGTTAGAAGAGACAAAGGTGCGCTCATCGCTCTCAATAAAGACGTGCATGGGAAAGGCGGAAGAAAGGCAAGATGTTAAATCATTAAAGCGTGAAGTTATCACCGTCGAGAAGGTTTGGGATTGCCCAGGGAGGCTTTTAAAAGAAGGAGACCTGGATGGGCGACTTAAGGATCTTTGCCTGTCTTTTTTGCTCTTCAAGTTCATCTGCCTGAGATACGCTGGCTATTCGCTGCCCCAGAAAGCTCACGAGAAGTTATGGCGTTTGATTCAACATATGCTTTCTGAAGAAAATGGTTATAAGCGAGTTTTCAGAGTCATCGAAGTAGAACTTGCATTTCTTTTCGATTTATTCTACACCAAATACTCAGTCAATCTCAACCCGCGTCGTTCAGTGTATAAATTTATTCAACTTGCCATTGTGGTTGCTGCTGGTCTGATTTCACTCCCCTTGGTGCCTTGGCCCTGGGCAAGGCCCTATGAACGTGGATCTCACCACCTGAGGTCTTCTGGTTATTTTATAACCATCTTGTTTATGATGTCAATCTTCATCGTCGAGTTTGCACAGTTTGGCATCATGATTTTCTCGGAATGGGCAAAGGTGAAATACATATGCAAGTACATGCAGTGCAAGTGGTGACAAAGGAACATTTTTGGTGAGAAGTTGATCGAGATGATGTGCCGAGTTCAATTACTGAAGCCTTGGGGAAGGCAAGTCCGTCAATACTCGCTCCTTGAGTTGTATAGCTATTCTCCATGCAAGTGTATATATAATAGATTCACCGCTGCTTATCTCGACCCGAAAAGAAATGGTCTGAAACAAATTGCTCCCATCAATTTGTCTAAGCAAGTGATGGAGGCGATTGCTCCGTCTCTAAGGGAAAATTGCCGCGACAATTCGGGGGAGAGGCAAGCGTCTTTGAGGCTCAACAAAGAATCTGGCGAGTACTCATGGGCACGCAGTCTTGAGACAACCACTCATGTTATAATGGTTTGGCACATAGCAACCACTTTCTGCGAGCATAAAGCGCCTCCTTCACAAGAACAAAGAGACTACTTTGACATAGCGACTGCATTATCGAAATACCTTGCTTATTTGGTTGCTTTTGCCCCAAGATTGCTCCCCGATCACCCTTGCAGGACCGAATCCATATTTGATCAAGCTATCCGTGAAGCCAGCGATTTGTTTGGGGGATCCTCGGTTTCAATGGGCAACAGGATTGAAAAGCTAGAGAAAGACATTGACAACAAAACCATCGTCGGTCAAGGTGCAAAGCTTGGATGGGAGCTGAAGGGAGCGGCACAGGACAAGCAAATTTGGAAGGTCTTGGCCAACTTCTGGACGGAAATGGTGTTGTATGTGGCTCCTTCAAATGATGCAGAGGCTCACGCTAAGTACCTCGCCACAGGGGGCGAGTTTCTGACTCATGTTTGGGTTTTGGTCTCTCACGCAGGCATCACGAGAGATCCACTCGGTGGTGATGATCCAGAGAGGAGCTGAACTCGGCCTTACATTATGTTCTTATGCCTAATCACCTTATTAAATTGTCTCTATGATTGTGTATGTTTGTTGCCGTCTCTTTATCTTGCATCGAGCCTTGGCCAGGCTCTAGGAAACTTTCTCGTGTATGATGCGTGGTCTCTTCTTCTATGTGGTGTACGTGTTGCTTGGTCCAATATATATTATTGAAGCCTGAAATTGGTCGTGCATTTCTGAGGCTGTTTTATGTTGAACATGGACGATATGCAATGATTTTCTTTTTCTATTCGCCCTCTGCATGTTAGAGTATATGCATTGAAAGGGTCCAAATTTCCCAAAACCACCAGCAAAGTAGACGACGATATTGGGGATGTCATGAAGCAGAACGGAGCACCTGGAACGAGGCCAAGAGTCTAGGCGGTGGCAGGGGCCGAAATGGCGTAAGCCATGAATGCTTTGAGCCCAAAAGCTCCCTTTCTTGACCGCTGCCAGATCGTGCAAAAGATGCTGAGAAAGATGTACAGGCAAGGCTATGAAGGTCAATAGAGCCTTTCCGCAGAACCGTATCAAGACCTTCGAGCGCATTCTGATTAGAATTGCATGAACTATTCATCCTCTTCTCCTGAATCTCAGGCTTTGTGTTCACCTTCTTCTGTTTAAGCTTGTCCGAAGCAAGGACTGTGGAGGAGAGTCTTGCTGGATATAGATTCGGATTGGTCATTTCAGTATTCTTTTTTACGTTTCTTTGTTCTGTTCCTATTTTCCCTTTGTGAATCTTCGTGAAAGCAAAGTACTTTCTTCTATCTTCTCCATATGATCATTTCTATTTATATGAAGTTGGAACTAAATTCGTCAAGATTATTTTCTTATTCTGTCGACTTTAGTTTTGGTAACCATTTGATGTCTATCCTACTCTTTTTGTAAGAGTTTATGGAAATGACATCATCTATGATAATGCACCACAACGAATTCCCGGATATCATCAGGAAATAAGCAGGATTCAATTTCTCTGCTTTTAAAAAAAAATTCACAATATTTTTTTTTTCCAAGAATGCATATCTAGGATTCCATTGATCCATTTTCAGCATAAGAATACTCACATCATTTTCTTGTCAAAATTTTGCTTCCAACAGCTGGTTGTTAATATATTGGGCATTTATTGATGCTTCAAGTAAATTATTTATCCCAACTTTTTAAAAAATAAGTTATATCATAGTTGGTTAGTAATTTCTATTTACATTTAGTTTTAATTGGTTATCTACGCATTCATGTTGCAATAATAAGTATCTTTTGTTACATAACTAACATTAGTTTTCATGCTTGCGTCATGATTGCCCAAATTTTTCTTGAGATGATATTGTAAATCATATTTGCTAAATATATTTAGTTACGTCATTGTAGATATAAGATGAAAACCGTTGTACGTAAAACAATAGATTAAAATTTACGCAATGATGATAGTGTCCTTAAATTATATTGACACTTGTGAAAAGTGAGACAAAATGGTGATTATATAAGCATAGAAAGAAAATTGAGTTTTTACTCAATGAATGGAGGTTACATATAGCAATGGAAATTTTAGAAAATAAAAATTGAGATAACTAATGATTTTGACTTTAATATATAGATATTGAGAACGGCCAAGAAACAATTTTGTGCACAAAAGCCTGCATGTTGTCACTAGATATTAGCCCTCTTCGCGCAGATTGTGAGGATCTGAAATATGTTACATCAAAGTGAAATGAGAAACTAAAATCACGTGATATGTGGTTGTGTTCATCTATATGAAGATGAAAGAATAAAATGTTTCCTTTAAACTCTCAATTAGCATTATTTCTATTATAAAGATTTAGTCCAAGGAAAGTGAATATATATTGCCTAGTTTAGGCTCCATTCGTTTCGTGAAAAATGTGGCATTTCTGAAAAATGTTTTTCAAGAAAAATATTTTTGAGGAAAATGACAATATTTTCCGATATTTGGCTAAAACCGAAATTGAAGTGGAAAATATTTTTAGCCGTTCGGTATCTGATTTGATTTTCCTCTATATACTTCTTTTTATCATTTTTTGTTTTTACATTTATTTTAATTTTAGTCTTTTTATTTCAAAATTCAAATTTATAATTATTTTTTATCTTTATTTTATTTTATTTTATTTTCTTTTTATTTTCCTAAATTGGTTGCCGGTTGTCAATCATTGGCCACGGCAATGGCCGGGGATATGTAAGGTGTGAGCCTCACCGCCTCTTGGTGGTGCTAAAGTGTTGCCGATCTGGCGAAATCCAAGCCTCACAACCTCTGTCAATGCTTGGGCATTTTCGATCTGCAAGGCACGAGACTCACTACCTCTTGGCGGCATTGGAGCATCACCGATCTACAAGGCCCGAGCCTCGCCATCCGACAACGCTCGAGCTCACCGGTGGCCGACGATTGGTCGAAGAAAAAGATGAAGAAGCAAAAAAGAAAGAAAAAGAAAAAGAATATAAAATCAATCTTTTTAAAAAAAGAAAAATAATAAATAAAAATAAAAGGAAAAGGTATTTGGTCAAAGAAAATAAGGTGAAAGGATATGGAAAATGTTTTCCTCTTTATCAAAAATGGAAAAAAAAAATTTCTTTATTTTAGAAAACATTTTTCTGTTGATGGAAAATGTTTTCCCTCATTAGTTCATTTTACATGAAATGAATGCTGGAAATTTGGAAAAAGTTTTTTTGAAAGTTATTTTTCGTGAAACAAACGGAGTCTTAGTGAAACAATTTTTCTTCTTCTACTTTGGTTGGAATAATCCTCATCAATTTGCACATATAAGACTACTTTCAAATAATGAAAGATAAACATTAACACCAACCTTTGCCAAGAAAATAAATTAAATTAGAATTACACTTTTATAACTAAAGTATCTCCAGGATCCTTCCTCAACAAAATGATTAATTTGATTAATTTTTTACTATGCGTGTGGCAAAATGAAGCCAGAAACGATGCCATCTTAAAGCTAATCTCGCCCCCAAACACACACACCCCCACGCTAAATAAGTTGTAAATTTTAGTTAAGTGTAATATATTATATATTATCTATGAATTTATTCCTAAACGTTCAATCAAGTCCCTTAGCTTTCGGTGATTGAGGCAGGCCGGCCGGGGGCGGCTGGCATGTCAGAGGCCATGCGCGCCGGTGCTTAAAAGCGAGAGAGGGAGAGTCGGCCAGGGGGGACTCGGAGAACTCGAGACCGAGAGGGGTGAGACGAGGGAACGGAGAGGGAGAGATGCGAGCGACTGAGAGTTAAGAGAGGGCAGAGATCGAGACAGAAGCTCAGCCGCGCCCCTCGATATCCCATTTCCCTGCATCTGTTCTTCCGGTAAGTCCTTCTTTGAGTTCAACCCCTCTCGACCCGAGGATCCCGTCTCGACGAAACCAAAGGCGGCCGGCCACAGCTCGATCCGTCTCGGGCCCGCCTGCTAGCCGTCGTCGCCGAGCCAGGTAGGGCCCCATCACCCGAGCTCACAAACGCGCTCCGTTTTGCCCTGTTTGGGGCTCGCGGTTCCTCGGTTCGTGCGAGTTCCGATCCCGGCGGCGCCACGATTTGTTGTCTCCGGACCCTGCCTGGTTTTTAGTTTCGGTCTCGGTCGTTCTTTGATGTCCTGGTTGAGCTTTCGTTAGTTCTTCAGTCGACGCACCCCAGGCATTCGACGTTTTGCCTAGGCTAGATCTGCAGTGGCATTTCTCTGGTTTTTTTCCGGTGAAAGTGAGAGTTAATGGTGGCGACTCAGGTGCGTGTTGAAGGATGTTGGCGTTGGGGCCGTGGTTTGGTGGTTTGGGCGTTGGGTGATCGATAATGATGGTCGAACATGGCAGCCAACGGTGGAGGCCTGGCGAAAGAGCATATATCAATTGACTGTAAAAACATAATGTTCACGGCTGGAGTTTTGGAGTTCTTGAATCAGTGGGCAAATCTTCGGGTGCTCCGGACGTGCTCGAAGAAGACATGTCGTGGGATTGGAAATTGATGAGGGAGAGTAGTGGACTTCGGGTTCATTTAGGCTTGGTGAGCCTCGGGCTTGAAGTGTTAATTTGGGTGAATTTGGGCTTCGGTTTTTACCATAGGGGTAAGTGAGTAGGCTTTGGGTTTGGTCTTGTAGTGGCCGGATTAGGTTTTATTTCATTGAGCCCATTCCGTTCTTAAGGCCTTTCATGTCCGTGGCCCAGCCCGACTCCCACTCTCCGATTAAAAAAATATTTTAATTAAAAAATATTTAAAAATTCGAAAAATTCAAAAAATTATTTTTCTAAAAACTATGCAAATGCTTAAAAATTATTTTTTGACTAGTTTTCTCTAAAAATTTGCAAAATTCCTTGACAAACAAAAACTTGTGCTCGAAATTGAAAGAGCTATTAGGGTATTAGGACTTCACCATAGGATTTGAATACTCTTAGAGACAAATGATAGGTCGTCGTTTGCGCATTTCTATCTCAACTATTATGTGATTGCGCATTTTCAATATGCTGATTGTGGTTTCCTTTTAGTCTAGTTAGGAATAGGAATGGCATTTGTCTTATTTCTTTGGGTTAAATTCTTGTTTTTCCTTGCAACTTATTTAACATTTCATTGGTTGCTAATTGTTAGTTTAATGATTGCACACTTGCATGATTAACTCACATGTTAGTGGATAGGTTTAAAATCACTCCAAGTTGCCTAACAAACATTCTCTTTAATGAACAAAATTAGATACCAAAAGGATACTAGTTTATTAAGTAATGTAACTAAGTCCCCAACCTTAGATTATCTAGTTGTATAAGAAGTGAAGTATACTCTCATGCCTTACTTAATTTCCAACCGAACATAATAGGCCAGTGGCGATTCCGCATTAGACAATTCTTATAGTGTCAATTTGAATACCTCAACGTCGTGTGAGGTATGGCCTTGAGAAAACTCACGTCTAAAACGAGGGTTGTAGGCCTGCTTTTTAGGCAATATCCCTAAACTTATGCTTTTTTTCCCTTTAAAAAAAAAGGTAGGTCACAACACCCAGATGTTAAAATATCTTTTCATTCCATCCATTTCCTAAATCAACAAAAAAATTCTATCCTTTGATTTCTTTTTCACTTTTTTTTTTTATTTCGTTCATTTAAGTGTGTTTTAGCCTATGGTCTCTATAATAGTAAAAGTAAAACTTCATTTAGAGTTCTGTCAAGTTGATGTTCTTGCTATTTTAATTTCCTAATTTATAGATTTAGGATCTGCATGGTAACATTTCTGTTTCTCCCAATTTCTGTTCTTTTGTTTCCCGGAACAAAAAAATAACAGAAATCCGTTTGGTAAAACATTTGTTCCGGGGAACAATTTATCTACTTTTTTGTTCCCGGGAAGAGATTTGGAGCGAAACGAGAAACAAAAAGAAGTTGCTTCTTGTTCACGGGAACAACTTCTAGAAATAAGCCAATATTCTTTTTTATTTTTATTTTATTCCTTTCTCTTGTCGCGGCCACCTCCAACCGCCCGCCGCCGCCGCCGGTCGCCGGCCGCCGCCGCCGCCGGATGTGCGGCGACGGCAGCGGCAGCGGCCGGCGACCGGCAGTGGCAGCGGTGTCCGACGAGCGGCGGTTGGTGGTCGACGATCCACGAGCAAGAATAAAAAACGAATAAATACAAAAAAGAATTGTTGTGTTACCAAACATATTTCTATTCTTTTTCTATTCCAAGAGTAGAAATTTTGTGTAGTTACCAAACGGGTTCTTTTACTCATAAATTGTTTCTTGGAATAGAAATATAAAAGAACTATTTCTGAAAAAAAAAACTTTTCCCCAGCCAAGAAGCGTTACCATGTGCACCCTTAGCTAACCCTAATTAATAGTATACGAAACATGAAAGCTTAAAATTTTTATAAATATTTTGATAGTTTCATTTAAGCGTGTTTTGAGTTATGGTCTTCGTATTAGTAAAAGTAGAACCCTAGTTAGTGCTGTGTCAGGTTGACGTTCTTGCTGTTTTATTCTCCTAATTTATAGATTTAGCTTAATTTAATTAAGAATACAACAAACATAAAAGCTTAATAATTTTGTCTATTTAAGCATGAGTATCAATAGATACGTTATACACTTATTTTTTTAAGCAAAAGGAATAATAACTCAATATAACTCTAAATGAGGTTTAATTTTGACTACTATAGATATCATAAGTTAAAATATACTTAATTAAAACTTTCGTAACATCTATAAATACAAAAAAAATGGGAAAAGATAATAAAAACATAGCATATTTGTTTGTGATTTAGGATATGAATTGAAATGAAAAAAAATTCTAAAATCTGGGTAAAAGTGTAATTATGTAAACTGTTAATATATCAAATGACCGATTTCACTTTGTTGAGGGACTAAACTGAATCGGTTGAAAGTTTAGAGATTAGATTGAATATTTAAGAATAGTTCAATGACCACAAAGTAAACGGAGTAAAAATACAAGGATGATACCGTGCATTATATTAAAGTTAGAGATTATTGGTGTCTGGTACACAATCCAATTGGTAGGAGGAAACATTGACGTGATTGAGCTGGCTTTCCTTAAGTTACAAATTTGCCCTCGTCGAGCCAAGATAGTAACCAGTTCAGTAGAGGGTGTGCAGCCACCTTTAATTATCTTAAGTTTCCGTTGTTAACATTAGTTTTGTTGGTAAATATAATCTACATTTTGACATAATCAAATTATTATTATCAATTTTCAGAAAAGAATATTAATTTTAATTGGATATTACAGGAAAACAATAAAAAATACTATTGATTATTTATAATATGAAATTGTGGTGACATACATTGATACAAAACCGTATTGCATTTATAAAACAAGGTCCTTTCGTACTGCAGAAATTTTGATTTTGCAAGAAATGTGTAATAAAAAGCACTTTCAAGGAAAATGATTCAATTTTCATATGATGATTTTAGAAAATGAGCTTTTTTCGTATTTGTTATTTTTTTGATAAACAAACTGTCTTTGAGTGTAAAAAATCCTAAGTCTGTTTCGGTTTAGTAAGGACCCTAGCTCAGTTTTTCATTGAATGGCGTAGGGGACAAGGTAGCTGTACTTCGTACCTTAGCGGATGGAACTGGAAATCGAGTGGTCGGACTAAGGATTGAAGTGCTGAACGGCAAGAAAATTTTATTCAGTGAATTTATTTTTCATCTTTAAAGTATCTTCTCAAGTATATGCTGAATGAATACAATGGATTCTCTAGAAGACCATAAATTCACATGATTTGGACAATATACATTAAGTTGAGAAAAGAAGAAGTAAGAATAGTATGGGCAGAGAGTTTTTATTGACAGAGTATTTATAAGATAACTAATTGAGGATATTTGAGGAAGGAAAAAAGAATTGTAAATCTTCAAAAGTAGGAGGCCCTCATAATTTTACATAATAATAAATACATTATTGTTATTGTTATTACTACTACTACTACTACACTTGTTTCTTTACTTCTTCTCAATCAAAACTTGAATCCTTTCTCTTTAGCAGTCAAAATGTAAAACTGGACTCTCTGTTACCGCGTCCATTTCATCCCGGTGGTGAAGGACTCTAGCTTCTTCGTTCTTGTTAATAGACTCTATCATGGTGCCTTTATGATCTTCTAACAATCTTTTTCTTTTCCTTTCACAACAGCTGTTTCTCTAGGCTCGATCAACATGTCAACGCCACCGACCTACCAGGCCGAGCCTTTCTGCACACATCGCTCGGTGGATACGCAAGGGAGTCGCCAGTTCAGGGTTAGAACCATCGAGGCGTTGCTGGTCCTCCTAGTTTGCACTCTAGTCTTTTTGGGTGTTTTTGGGGCGTTCAGGCGATGTTGCACAAACCGCGCATTCACACTGTTCGGGTCCGCAGCCTATTCCATTTCATTCACTGCAGTCGCATACATTCTGGGCCGCATCCAAAATGCTAAGTTTTGCAATACGTTATTCCCCATGGGGGCAGTTTTCTTGGTGATGGTTCTTGGAAGCGCTGATTCCTACACGGCACACAGCCTTGAGGATGTCGAACGATGGAAGTCGTTTAATATCAAGATGCTCGGTATATATTTTATAATAGGGTTAATCATTGGTACCTACATGGCCACATCGAACTCAATTCGGATCCCAGTATATCTTATAATTATTGTGGTCCTGAAAGCCGACTATAGAGTCCGAGCTTTGATGTCAGCAAGCAAGGATGGGATGCAGAAGAACTATATTTTGTTAGCCAACTACATGAAAACCGAGCACCAAAGCAGCGATTCAAACCAAGTTGGTCCATCTTCTCTGCGAGGGTACAAGTACTTGGTGAGTGAGACAAAAGAGACAAAGGACCACTTGTGGTTCTTACCAGCATATTGGAGGCGACGGCCACTGTTGTTTGAGGGCGAAGCGCCAGAGTATCGAATATCATTTCGTATGACGGATGACATCATCACCATTGACAAGGTTTGGAATTGCAGAGGGAGGCTTTTAAACGCGAGAGGAGGAGATCCAGATGGCAAACTCAAGGATCTTTGCCTCTCTTTTTCGCTCTTCAATCTTATCTGTCTGAGATTTGCCGGCTACTCGTTGCCCCAAGAAGCTCACGACAAGTTATGGTCCCTGATTCAACGTAGCCTACTTTCTGAAGCGAATGGTTACGAGCGAGTTTTCAGAGTAATTGAGGTAGAACTTGCATTTCTTTTCGATCTATTCTACACCAACTTCTCGGTTACTACCAGTCCCCATCATATAATGTTGGAAGTACTGCAACTGGTCAGTTTGCTTGCTTTCTCTCTGGCTATAATATCAAGTTATCAAAAATCTCAAAATGAAAGCATATGGTCCACTGCTGATGCTTTGGTAACCTTTTTTATGATGATCGCGATCCTTGGTATTGAGATTGTCCAATTTGGCATCAGGGTTTTCTCAGAAAGGGCCAAGGTATTATATATATGTACATACGTTCGAAATGAGTGGTGCCAAAGAAACAGAATCGCAGAGAAGGTTATCGAGATAATGTGTGGAATTAAGCTCCGGAAACCATGGGGAGGACAACTTCGGCAATACTCACTTCTGGAAAAATGCAGCTATCGTCCGCCAAAGTTGATATATAATAGCTATACCGTGGCTTATTTTAACCAGAAAAGGGATGGTCAGCAGGTAATTGCTCCCACCAAATTGTCCAAAGAGGTAATGAAAGCAATCGCACGGTCTCTAATGAACTATGGCACCCGCAACTTGGAGAATGGGAGAGCTTCTTTGAGACGCAACAACATGTTTGATCAGCTCTCATGGGCATGCAATCTCGAGTCAACTACTCATGTTATAATGGTCTGGCACATAGCGACCGGTATCTACGAGCATGAACAACGGGGGGCAGTACCTTCTCCTCTTGTTTCACAAGGACAAAGGGAGAACTTCAATATAGCAACTACGCTATCAAAATATCTTGCTTATTTGGTTGCTTTTGCGCCAAGACTACTACCCGATCATCCTTACAGATCTGAATACATATTCGGTTGTGTTGTGAAAGAAGCTAGGGAATTATTTGAGGGAAGCTCAATTTTGATGCATGAGAGGATTCAAAAGCTGAAGGCCCTTGACAATGAACAATACGGCAAAACAATTGTGGGTCAAGGCGCTTTGCTGGGAAGGCAACTTTCGATTGAAGCAACAGATGATGAGCATATTTGGACGATCTTGGCCGACTTCTGGGCAGAAATGATGTTGTATGTGGCTCCTTCAAATGATGTGGGGGCTCACGCTAAGTACCTCTCCACAGGGGGTGAGTTTGTGACACACGTGTGGGTTTTGCTCTCTCACGCGGGCATCATGAGAAGTCCAGACGGTAGTGAGCAACATGATGATCCGGAGAGGTACTGAACTTGTCCTTACATTCGATATTACGCCTAATCTACTATTTTCAGTATCTGTGTAAGTCTGTGCTTGCGTAGCAGTCTCTCTAAACTTGTATTGATCCTTAGTCAGACACTTGAAAAGGCCGCTGTTGTATGACTATGATGCAAGGTCTTCTTTCCAGTAGTGTAATTTCTGGGCTTGATCCATGTAAAACTCGGGCTTTAGTCGTTATGTACAGCTTCTTTTTCTCTCCTTAGCGTACTGCTAGACTACTCTTTTATGGTTGCATGGGACATGTTTTATTTCTTCACAGACGGGGTCTGTACCGTTTGGTTAACGGCATCATATATCTAGGCAGAGTTCTACTAATCTATGCCTAGAAATACATATTAAAACTTGGAAGGTCACAATGAAATTTATACAACTCTCTTGCTCATTGATAGTCATAATCTTGCTTGTAATCTCCACGTCAATCTCATCCATGATGACCATTATGTCTATAGCATGTATCACGACCTCCATAATAAGCGGCCGCCATAGCCTCTGTGAAATCTGTACTCGTCGTGATCATCATGAAAATCTCCCTGAAGTAGGGTTGATGTCGGATGTTCCTAACTTCTGGGGCAGGTTTGTCAAACGGTTGGCCATGGGCTTGATTCCCTCCTGGTGCCACTTTGTCACCTCGTTCGGATTGTCTCTCTAGGTGAAAAGCCTTGGATCGGATAGTCATCGCATCCGGCCGTTGTTTTATTGCCTGTTGAGACGCTCGTTGATGAGCCAAACCTTTCAATGTTTCCACACCTTGCAGATGCTCATTTGAACACACGCCCGAAGGGCGCACACGCAGAAGTGCAACGGCGATAATCTCTCAATATTTTATAAGGTAGAAGGATAAGTTATTTCTATATGAAATGAGAAGCAATACTTATAACTAAAAAACCTAAAGAGAGAAATTCAAGCTATAGGAAACAAATACTTAGAGATATAAATTAGAAAAATCTAGAAATATTATCTATTGTCTAGTCTAATCTAATCTAATCTAATTTGCTAGCTACTAAAAAATTAAACTACAATATCAAATAATATCCCACAATCTCTAAAACAATGTAAACAAAAAATTAAAGCATCGAATTCGACGATTTGAAATTTATTAGCTAAAAGATGTAAATCCAATTTTGATGTGCCCCCCACATAAAAAAGATTGAAGTTACGAAATAAACTTGAAATTGGCACACTTGTGACTCCGGTTTTCTTCGTAAAATCGTCCGACTCAAGCAATTCATAGACTTTTATGAAGACGGGATCGATGGAAGACCAAGAGTTCTTAATGGTGATAGCGGTGGAATATTCGGATTCTCCATTGTCGAAGGTGGCGTTGTTCCATATTTGAAGCTTAGGGGCATCAAACACCCTAGGTACTCAAGTACACTCATCTTTTGAGTACTCACTGTCACGAGTGGTTGGTGGCAAGGCCAACCTCATCAACCCTCACCTCTAACTGATCATTGATCCAGCGATCAGCAAGAGGGAGAAGGGAAGGGGATAAAAGCAGAAAAAGAAAAGAAAAAACAAAAAACAAAAAATTTGAAAATAAATATTAAAATATTATTAAAAATTATTCATGCCAATATCAATTATTATGTAAAACGCTAACCAGCTGACGTCTATGTTAGCCATTTTCGCCAAAATTGATTCGAAGGACTGAATTAGCATAAATACAAAAAATTTAGAACTTAATTGACAAAAAATATTTATTATTGAATTGGCATAATTACAATAAATTTTAAACTTTTTTTTTTAGTAATTCTCCCTAATTTTAATATATCTTAACATAACCTTTTCAATTGTATATTCCATAAGTTAGCTTTTTGAATATGACTGGTGTAGATATCATCTCGAAGCTCGTGAGCTTGCTTAACCCATGCAATCAAAACTAAAGGACAAGGTCTTAGGCCAATTGTATTTAGCAGCGCAAACTGGAGGCAACTCTTACCATCACGTCTCTCTCTCTCTCAAAACCAGATCATCATTATTTTCGAGTGTATGAAATGATTGCTCATCATTTTTGTGATAGCCACCTCGACCCTATGTGGAACCCTAATGTCAAAGAATAAAGCAAGCGATTCGCGAGAAAACTAATTGTATGAAAACCACAGAACATTAAGCCACGTGGAAGAACGATTCTGAAGAAACCATTGCAAGGGAATAGTTTATCTACTGGTGATGGATGGGTCAACGTTTCATTGCTTGCGTATGTTTGGTCTCTACACTCCCAATTTTCCATCTTCTCAAGTGTTTATTTTTTATCATGAGTTTTTGGATTCATCATCAGATACAATTAATTTGAAAGGTGACCCTTTCTTTTCACTCGGCGCTATGATTGATCGAAATGTCCTCCCTTTCTTTTAGTTGCCCTCTTCTCTATCTAAAAAAATTTGAGTTATTTCTCTAAAAACACAAAACTAAAAATATTTGAACAATTTCAATTTTAGACACTTTGACTTACTCGATTGTCGATAAAGCATCACTGATCATGTTCACACATAGTCTATAGTTTGATATTGTATAATGAGTGTCATTTCAATTGCCATATTGGGTAAAGGGATCTCAAACAGTAGAAGTATTAATAATTTCATTAAAAACTAGACTAGTAATTGAGTAAGCAGAAGAGAATGAATTCCTCCAACTCAAGCTTTGTTGAAATCATAGCCATAATTGATGATCGACAAAATTCCCAGGGCAGTCAACCAACAATAGCCATAGGCTCTTTTACAATTTGTTATGACTAGCGGGGAACCGTAAACAAACGAAATAATTCAAAAAATAAATAAATTAAACCTAAATAATTGTGATTTTTGTAGTTTGACAGTGTGCCTAATCTGTGGGAAAAAATCGACAATATGGTTCCACTATAATCAAGACAGAAATACAATCACTATAAGCTCACGTTCAAGTGCTTCAACCCTAAATACATCCAAACCCACATGAATTAATCAATAAAAAAGGAGATTTCTCTCACTCTCAACTTTCTTGGATGACTAGTCTCAAAAGCTCTCCAGGGTATTCACAAGTTGTGTATAGAATAAACATCGACATAGGGTTATAATAACTAGTAAGTGCATACTCAAGGCCACATCGGGGTGAGCCTCGATCAAGATAGGTAGATTTTATCAGTTTGGTTATTTTACTTTCCTTTTTTTCCCCTTCTCAAAAGCTAGTTTGCTGTGAAGACCAAAGTCAAGGTAGGCCAGAGAGGTAATTTAAACACTCACTATTTGGTTTAAAAATCGTCAACATGGAATCTTTTTTCCTTTCGCTGAAAGCGAGTTGGAGGATAGAAGCTCCTTTTTTGCAAACTCCTCAATCGTCTGATTTAGTAATAAGTCAGATAAATGAGGCAGAAGGTGTAACTGTCACTTCGACGTAGGATGCCGCCCAGCATGCCAGCATGGTACTCAACAGCATATCAATAGCCGTTCATTTCTCTAAGGGCGGGATCAATATAAAAGAAAAAAATACATAGTCCAAGAATTCAATTGGACAAAAACGAAACTCAAGAAATTGATGAAGTTTAGATAGTAACGTACTTTTATCACTTTCATTGTACTTTTTTCTTATTTTGCTGGTCGAAACTTTCTTTTTTACTTCGATAGCTCCATTTGCAGGTACAATCAAATAAACAATTTTTTTTTCAAGGTATTCACTGCAAAAGTAAATCATTTTGGGCTGCGGTTTTATCCATCACTAGACCTTTGATTGATGAGTTATAAATATGGACCTCCATTACATTTTTTTCTAGTTAAGTTTGCATACGAGGATGTCCATGTTAATATAACTTTTAAGTCAAACATTTGGTTTGAGGACAAGAAAACCATGACCCATTCTTTCTTTGTTTTCAAGAATTATCACAACAATCAATCCCAATTTTCATGCAGGTGCTTTTAAAATTAAGCAAAATTAGGGCATACATTGTCGGTGTAAAAATAAACTTAAACAAGGGGTCTCAACAATCCTTAATCCGAGAGATTTAATTTCTCTTTGTCTTACTTTTATCAAATCAAGGATGAATAAAACTGTTTGTAGAAAAAAAAAATTCTTACCACCGATGTATTCTATAATTACACTAAAAATTCACAACCCCAAACTCAAAGTATTTATAAATAAACAACTCACTTGGATATAAACTCACGGCACAAAAATACCACGCGTTCAAGTCGTACGCCAAAAAGAAAAGATCTCCAACTTCCTTTTCTTTCTTTCGTGTAGCTCCTCTCTAGGCATGGACATGCGGCGTGGACGTGCGGCTTTCTTCTACGTAGAGCTTCGGTGGCTTCTTACAGAAGGAAAAGAAGACCTGCAAATATTTTTGTTTTTATACGTGTGCCCAGGTCAAAGTTTGACCTGGGCCCACCACGTTTTGTTTCACATGTAGAGGCTCTACGTGCAGGAGCTTCTTTCTTTTTCCTTCCTTTGTTTTTAAGCTGGAGAGAAACCCTTGCACTTTTATGTGTGCGTGTGTGCCCAAAGAAGAAATTCTTCTTTTATCTTTTATTCCCTCTTTTGTAAATCTTCAAGAGTCCAACGAAACTTTTCTGTTGACCGAAAACATCCAAGCGAATCGCGTTTTGCAAATACTCAAACTTGAGACATAATTTAACAATTCTCTACCTTGACTTGATGTTTGAAGCCAAGTTATAATGTTCATCATCCATGCTGCTCTCCCAACGCCCCGACGGGCGCTTACTCTCCACAGACGCTAATAGAGCTCAAGTAGAGCTTGAGCTTCGCCAAAGGAATAGACTTAGTCATAATATCTGTTAGGTTATCTGCTGTAGCAATCTTTTTAATAGTAACATTACCCTTAGCTAAGACATCTCGGATGAAGTGGTACATAATGTTGATATGCTTCGTTAGCTCATGATAAACTGGATTATATGTCAAATATATCACACCTTGGTTATCACACTGTTTATCCATACTTTTCTGTTCTAAACCAAAGTTCGAGAGCGAACTTTGTTATCATATCACCTCCTTCGCTACAAAGGTTAGTGCCATATACTCTGCCTCAGTTGAAGACAAGGCAATGCGATCCTGCAAGGACGCTTTCCAACAAACTGCACCACCCACTAGCGTAAACACGTATCTTGCTAAGGATCTGCGATCATCCAAGTCACCGGCATGATCCGAATCCATAAAACCAGTGGTCTCACTGCCATTGTTGTCTCTCCGGTACACTATACCCACGTTTGTTGTCCCCTTTAAATATCTGAAGATCCACTTCATAGCTTCCCAATGAGCTTTACCAGGACGCTTCATATAGCAATTAACCACGCTCACAACTTGTAAAATATCAGGCCTAGTACACACCATAACATACATAATACTACCCACGACACTAGAATAAGGAACACAGGACATATGCTCCTCCTTCTCCTCAGTCTGCGGTGATAATTTATCTGAAAGTTTAAAGTACTTCGCTAAAGGTGTACTCACAGATTTTGCTAACTTCATATTAAAACGTGCCACAATTTTCTCAATATATTTCTTTTGAGATAGACGTAAAACTCCTGTAGCCCTGTCATGCAAAATCTCCATACCCAAAATTTTCTTTGCAGCACCTAAATCTTTCATCTCAAATTCAGTATTTAACCGCATCTTCAGCACATTAATATCAGACATATTCTTAGCTGCTATCAACATATCATCAACATATAAAAGTAGATAAATCAAATAACCATTCTCCAATCTCATATAGTAAATGCAGCTATCCATATGACTTTTTGTATAGTCTTAACTAGCCATGAAAGCATCAAAACGTTTATACCACTGCCTAGGAAACTGTTTTAGCCCATACAAAGATTTCTTCAATGAGCAAACATGATCTTCCCTACCCAAAATAGCAAATTTCTCTGGTTGCCTCATGTAAATCTGCTCCTCCAACTCACCGTGAAGAATCACAGTTTTCACATCTAGCTGTTCTAACTCGAGATCCTGCGAAGCAACTAAGGCAAGTAAAACACGAATAGAAGTATGTCTTACCACAGGAGAGAAGACCTCATTGTAGTCAATACCCTCACGCTATGTACACCCCTTCACCACAAGTCTCGTCTTATACCTCGATGCCTCAACATAGGGAATGCCCTCTTTCCGTTTAAAGACCCATTTACTTCCGACAATCGTTTGGCTCTTGGGTACTTTGACCAGCTCCCATATCTGATTTTGATGGAGTGATTCCATCTCTCACTTATAGCCCCTAGCCACTGCGACGACTCCGAACTAGCATTTGCTTTAGAATAAGACAAAGGCTCATCTATCTCCACCTCATCACCTACAGTCAATGCATAAGCAATATCTGTATAACCATAACGTACCGGTGATTTAATTTGCCTTCTCTGTCTATCTGTGGCTATAGTGTGCTGCGGCTTTGCTGATTGTTCACTATCACCGACTTCAGGAACTGCGGCTTCATCTGCAGTCTCAACTTCAGTTACCTTCAAGGTCTCCGAAGTCTCCACCTGAAGCTCCACCTCACTAATGATACCATGATCTGTCTTCTCTACTAGTTGTGTCTCAGAACTCCTCTATTGAAGCATTGCAGTCTCGTCGAAGATCACACCTCTGTTGATTAGAAAACCGGGTGATCTGGGATCGGTGCACCACAACTGGTAGCCTTTCACCCCATGTGCATAACCCAGAAATATGTACTTCTTCGCCCTCGGCTCAAGCTTGCCATCACTCGCATGAGCATACGCAGGACATGTGAATATATGTAATCCGGAGTAATCAACAGGTTTCCCCGACCATACTTCCTTAGGAGTCTTCCACTCAATAGCAGATGATGGAGATCGATTAACTAGGTAACATGCCATATTTACCGCTTCGGCCCAAAATTCCTTGCCAAGTCCTGCATGCGAAAGCATGCATCGAGCTTGCTCAAGCAAAGTTCTGTTCTTCCGTTCTGCCACACCATTCTGCTGTGGTGTCGCAGGTACTGTGTGATGTCTCACAATACCTTCTTTCTTGCAGGACTCGGTAAAATCTTTACCACAAAACTCCATGCCATTATCGGTTCTCAGGCACTCGATTTGCTTATTTGACTGCTTCTCAATCAATGTCTTAAATTTCTTGAACCGATCAAGCACTTCATATTTGTGCTTCAGAAAGTATACCTATACCTTCCTTGAATAGTCGTCGATAAATGTAAGCATATATCGAGCACATTCTTTCGAAGGAACAGAAGACGGGCCCCAGACGTCTGAATGAATATATTCAATTAGTCGGTAAGTCGAATGAATAGCTGTAGTAAACTTAACTCGGTGCTTCTTCCCAAAGGTGCAGTGTTTACATAAGTCCAGCTTCCCTGTCTCTTGACCCTTCAACAAGCCCCTTTCACTCAGCATCGTCATACCTGCCTCCCTCATATGCCCTAAACGCATATGCCATAATTGACTTAAGTTAGAGTCTAACTCACCTGATGAAACTACAGTGATTCCAGTCACGGTCTCTCCTAATAGATGATAGAGAGTATTTACTTTCTTGCATTTCATCACTGTCATGGCACCTCGAGAGATCTTCAGTACTCCACCTTTAGCGGTGTACCTACACCCGATGTCATCGAGTGTCCCAAGAGAAATAAAGTTCTGCTTGAGCTCAGGTACATGCCTCACATCTGTCAATGTGCGCACCACCCCATCATGCATCCGAATCCGAATTGTTCATATCCCCACAGCCTTACAGACTGCATTATTTCCCAAAAGAACCCTACCAGCATCTGCAGCCTGGTAAGTAGTAAACCAGTTCTTATAAGGCATCATGTGATAAGAATACCCCAAATCTAGCACTCATTCGTCTCCTGACGAAGTAGCAATCACACATAAAGCAACTTCTGTATCACTATGGCTCCCCTCAACAACATTTGCCACACTGCTTATGGCATTCTGCCTATCAGCTTTATTCTTCCGCTTTGAACAATCTCTCCTGATGTGTCCCTCCTCATGACACTTAAAGCACTTCACGTGTCCCTTGGACTTTCTTTGGCGTGATTTCGATATGCTTTTACCTCTGCTGCTACTAGGCCCTCGATGTTGTTCTCTACCCCCGAATAGTCAGTGCTTGTGCTACTCCTTGTGCCAAACTGTCATCTTACAACTTTCTCTGTCACTCCTTAGAGAATAAGGCGGACTTTACCTCCTTTGAGGTAATTGTAGTATGCCCCTGGTAAAAAGGCTAACAACATCATGCCATGTTCTTCATCATCAAGTATCTTACCGACGTTCTTCAGATCTATCATGAGTTTATTAAATTCATTTAGGTGGGTTCTGATAGACGTACCTTCAATATATCTAAATTGAAACATCTTCTTCAACATGTACAAGCGATTGTTCAAATCTTTCTTCACATAGAATAATTGAAGTTTTGCCCATAACGCAGTGGCATCCTTCTCCTCAGCAACCCCTATTAAAACCTCATCAATAAGGAAACTGAAGGGTTACTGTTCATCGGTGCTCTCTAACCGGCGACTGGTTCACTATTTCTGCGGTTTCTCGTGCGGCTGTTTCCGGGCTTGTTGACCGTTCGTTGGAGCTGGTTTTTGGTGGGAAGTGGTGCCTCCTACCCCTCTTTAAAAGCCCCATAAGCGAAGCTTGGTACGTCTTCCTTTTAAGCTTCGAATGGCTGAAGTAGGTTAGGGTTTTTTGGCCGTCTGGTTTGCTGCTTCGGTTGTTGGTTGCTGCGATGGACCCTGAGCTGCGACGGGCCCAAGATGGGGATGAGGGGACTAGTTCTCGTGGACTCTCTATCGTTATGAGTGGGAAAGCTCCTTTAAGTGGCTCGCCCATAGACGAACAGGGCCGTAGCTCTGTCCCCGCTAACCCGACTAAGGATTCGCACCTGTTTGCTAGTACGCGTTCTGTTAGAAGGGGTAGGTCGCAGTCGAAGTGCCCTCAGGGCAGAGATGTTTCAAAAAAACCCAGCTGGGCGTACTTGGGTTGCTGTTGCAAAAACGGTTACCAAAGGCTATGACCTTATGTATACGCCACCGACCTTTGTCAACAATAAACTTGTGATTGAATTGACAGATCAAGATATGGAAGCTGCTGATCCTAAGCTTTATGATTGTCTATTGGGGTACTTCCTTGGTCGAAGATTGCCATTTAAGGTCACTGAAGAAGCAGTGAAGAAAGCATGGGGGCCGAACTTATTCGAAGTTATGTCTAATGGAAAAGGCTTATTTCTGTTTCACATTCCTGATAGAGACTATCGCAAGAAGCTTCTTGAAGGCGGGCAAATAACTGTCGCCAAAGTTCTACTCATTCTCTAACAATGGACGCTAGGCCTTGAACTGAGAAAGGAGACTCACCTTTCGGTTCCGGTGTGGGTGAGGCTGTCAAACTTACCTTTTTCCTTCTGGTCTGCCCAATCTATTGGCAAGGTTGCTAGTGCGTTGAGGAAGCCTTTATATGTAGATCAGCGAACAAAAAAATTGAAAATCTTGTCCTTTGCTCGCGTCTGTGTTAAGATAACAGCCAATCAGCCCGCCTGTGAAGTGATCGAGATGGTGCACAATGGCAAAACGTGTGAGATTGGAGTAGAGTTTGAATGGAAACCTTCTGCTTGTGCTGGATGTGGCATCTTCGGTCACAATTGTAATCCCCCTGCTACAAGGCCTTCTGTAGCTCGTGTTGCTGTAGTACCTCCTGTTGCAAAGGCTGTTCCTCAAGCCTAGGTTGAAGGTGATGGCCTTGCTCGGCGAGTCACTCTGGATCCTCAATTGCCTACCTGCGAGGATGTCCCGGACAAGTCTCATTCAAAGAATAATCGGCCTCTGCTTCTGGAAGGAGCCCCGCTGGTCTCTAAACCTGCTGTCCAGTAGCTTGCTGCGACTAAGATCGATGATCCCTCGGTGTCAGCTGATAAAGGCATCTCTACTGGTATATCTCTGACTTGTATCTTTGAGACAGAGGAAGGCCATCAGGCAGGTTCGACCTCTCCCTCTTCTCAAGTTGATCCCGTTCTTGCTGATTTGGGGTGGAAGAAAGTAAAGGGGAAGAAAAAGAAACAGCCGGCAGCTGCCGATGTTGCCTCGTTTGGTTGGACCTCGCCCAGCGAAGCAGGGCAAATTCTCAAACTCAAGACTGCTGTGCCATCTGAGTCCCTCCCTATGCAGCCCTCTAAGCCCCCGAAAGGCCCCAAGCCTACTCAAAAGGGTGGCATTGTTCGTCCATCGCAGGGTGTCAAGAAAGCGGATATGCCTCCTGTCCAACCTCTTGAAAACTCGGATGATGAGATCAGCTCCAGTAGATTTGCTTTGTCTAGAGATGAAGACGTGCCTTCATCTGTCCCCCTAACTCAAAAAGCCCCTGCTATTTCTGTTGGTGCTGGCTCCATCCAAGACCAACTCCTGCAGCTTCAGCCAGACCCCCTTGGACCGTCTCTACCGGTTATTCAAAAAGCGACTTCAGCTAGTCGCAAGCCCCCCAAGCGGAGGTAGCTCTCCTTCCCCTTTTTTAGTGATTATGTTTTTTGGCTTTTGGAATATAAGAGGCATGATGAACCCTATCAGAAAGGCTGAGATCAGGAAGTTTATGGCTTCAAATAAGTTATGCCTTATTGGCCTTTTTGAGACAAAGGTACCGAAGCCTTTGTTTGAGTGTATCTCTTCTACCCTTCTTAGAGGCTGGAATTGGCTAGCTAATTATGAATTTTCTCCGCGTGGTAGAATTTGAATTGGGTGGAACCCTGATTCTGTTACGTTTGATCTGATCTCTCTCAACGATCAAGCTATTCATGGCTGTCTGAAACTAAATTCTTCGAACATCACTTGTTGTATTTCTGCGGTTTATGGGGAGCACGCTTTTATGTGCCGAAGGCCTCTTTGGACAGACCTCCTTCACTGTGATGAATTATTCCAGGATTCCGCTTGGATTGTTGCGGGTGATTTTAACGCAATCAAGGATCCTTCGGATCGCTTTGGGGGTTCCAATACTTGGATTCCCTACTTTGATGAGTTCGAGCATTGCCTTGCTCAACCGGAACTAGTGGATCTTAGATATATGGGACTCCGTTATACCTAGTCCACCTCTTCGAGCTCAGCCAGGAAGATGAGGAAAATTGATCGTGTGCTAGTTAACACCAAATGGAATATGGATTTCTCCTCTTCGGAAGCCTCTTTTCTCAACCCAGGGATTTCAGATCACACTCCTATGGTTGTCAGGGTTGTTAATCCAATCTCGAGGAGGAAGCCTTTTAATTTTTTTTTTTTTATTTTTGGGTTGAACATCCAAACTTTCGTGCTATTGTACAACATGCGTGGTATAGCCCGGTGATAGGGGTTCCCATGTTTAGGCTTGTCTCCGAGTTGAAGATCTTGAAAGCTTGCCTCAAAGCTCTTAATCAGGAAGCTTTTTTAGAGATCTCCTTGAGGACTTTGGAAGCAAGAGAAGCCCTGCGATCTACCCAGGTTGGCCTTCAATTTGATCCCAACAATATTTATCTTGCTGAGTTGGAAAAAAGGCCAACGCCACATATTTGTTGATCTTCATGGTCAAGAGGAATCATTCTACAGGTAGAAATTCAGAGTAAGGTGGTTAAAAGAAGGTGATCGCAATACAAAATTCTTCCATAATTTTGTTAAGTCCAGATATCTTATCAATCGGATTCTCTCTATCAAAGACCAATCGGGTTCGGTTATTACGGATCCCAGCCAAGTGCCGCATGTTTTTGTGTCATTTTTCTCAGATCTCCTTACTCCGCATTCTGGCTTATCCAAGCCTTCGCTGCTAGACCTGTCTATACTTATTCGGAAGCCCCTTTCGGATGACCAGGTATGTTCTCTCGCCTTACCGGTCTCCGATTCCGAGATCAAGAATACTCTTTTTTCGCTAGCTAAGAGCAAAGCCCCAGGCCTGGATGGTTTTACGGCTGAGTTCTTTGAGAACAATTGGGATATAGTCGGCTCTTTAGTCCTAGAGGCTGTCAATGATTTCTTCTCTTCGGGCTGCCTCCTTAAGGAAGTTAATGCTACCATTTTGGCTTTAGTTCCCAAAGTGCCTAATGCTTGTGCAGTAAATGATTTTAGACGTATTGCTTGCTGTAATACTGTTTACAAAGATCATCACGAAGATGCTGGCCAACCGTATTGCTCCGGTTTTAAATGATCTAGTAAATCTGTCTCAGAACGCCTTTGTCAAAGGAAGAAGAATCAGAGATAACATCCTGCTTGCCCAGGAGTTGTTTGCTGGGTTCCACCTTGACCCATACCTTCCAAAATGTGTGGTCAAAGTGGACTTTCGCAAGGCTTATGACACTATTGATTGGGATTTTTTGGAACTCACTTTCTTAGCCTTCCGGTTTCCTGAGTGGATCATCCATCTAATTATGGTCTGTGTTCGCACACCAAGGTACTCTATTTTATCAACGGTGAGCTTCACGGCTTCTTCCCAAGTGGTAGAGGCCTTCGGCAAGGTGACCCGATGTCACCTTATTTGTTTACGCTAGTTATGGAAATATTCTCGGGAATCTTGAACCTCAGGGCTTTGGTCAAGGATTTCAAGTGTTTTTGGAGGTGTAAAGCGACTAAGCTCTCTCATTTGTTTTTTGCTGATGATGTTTTCCTATTTTGTCAGGCTGACTAGAATTTTGCTGTGATTCTTAAAAGAAGCTTGGACATTTTCTCCTCTTGGAGTGGTTTAGTTCCTAATAAAAGTAAGAGTGACATCTTTCTCTCGGGTGGGCTACCTTCTCTTTGGAACAATATCCTATTGGCATTCAGGTTTCAAGAAGGTAAGCTCCCGGTTCGCTACCTTGGGGTACCTATTATCTCATCAAGGCTGGGGAAGGCCGACTGCTTACAATTAATCGACCGCATAACTGCAAGAGTCCAATCTTAGATGCATAGATTTCTATCATTTGCAGGGAGACTCCAGCTCATCAGGTCAGTGCTTCACTCAATACAAGCATTCTGGGCAAGTGTTTTTACCTTACCGTCCTCGGTTATTTTGGGTATCGAACGTATCCTTAGACAGTTCTTGTGGAAAGACACTTCCATTGGTAGAGGGTGCCAAGGTCTCGTGGGTAGATGTTTGCCTACCTAAGGAGGAAAGTTGTTTGGGTATCCTTTGTTTAAAGGATTAATAGAGCCTCCATGCTCAAATATATCTGGATCCTCTTCACAGATAAGGAATCCCTATGGTGTCATTGGATTCACTCCAATTTTTTTAAAAAAAGAAAACTTCTAGGTTTCCTCTCAACCTTCAGTTTGCTCCTGGGCTTGGAAAAAGATCCTCCAGCTTAGAAGTTTCTTCAGACAATCGTTCGGTTGGGAAGTTGGTAATGGCCATTCTATTTCTGTTTGGTTTGACAACTGGCTTCCATGCGGTCCATTACACTCTCTGGTTCCCACCTTCCTTATGGATGACTCTGGCCTCCCCGTTAATGCAGTTGTGTCTAATCTTTTCTCCTATGCTGGTAACTCGATCAAGTCTCAGCTGGAAGACTGCGGTCTCTCCTTTCCGTCCTTGTCCCTCGTGAAGGACCGCTTTTTATGGCGCTGGGAGTCTTCTGGATCGTTCACGGTTGCCTCAGCCTGGAATCTTATCATAGCAAGAAAAGAACGTGTTCCTTGGGCTCCTCTCATATGGGATGGCGCCATTGCTCCTCGGTTCCAATTTCTCTTATGGCTTATTATGAAGAATCGGTTGCCAACACAAACGCTCCTCCTCTCGTATGGTAGGATTGAACATACGGTTTGTATTTTTTGTAATATCCAGCCGGACTCTATTGACCACCTCTTCTTTGAGTGTAATACCTCAGCCACATTGGTTTACTTCTAGGCTTCCAGATGTAACCTACCTTGGAGAAACAACACTTGGGCCGACAACCTTTCCTGGGCAGTGAAGTTTCTTCCGATAAGGACTTCTTTCACAGCATTGCTCGTTTCTCTTTTGGAGCATTGTGTTACCTTATCTAGAAGAAAAGGAATGGTATGATCTTTCGAGGTGAATCCTTAGCAATTCCAGCTCTCAAGTATCACTTGATTAAGGTTGTTAAGGACAAAACGATCACGTACAAGAACGTCCCGGCTTCTTCAAGAAACCATAGACTTCAAAGAGGTTGGGGCTTCAACCCTTCCGTGTTTATCTAACAGCCTCGGGTTGGTGCTTTTCGTTGAGTCGCTCCTTCCTTTGCCTCCTGCCTCATCAGAGGTCTTCTCCTTGGTGTGTGTAGAGATTCGCTTGGACCGCTCCTTACTGTTCCTTGTGCTTTGTTATTGCGTAGTCTAGCTTTGCTCTTTATATTGCCCTTCGTGGCTTCTCCTCGGCTCCCTTCCACTCTTCTTGTATTTGCAGCTAGAGTGTAAGTTTTTGGCGCCGTTTTGTGTACATTTGTCCTAAGCTCAATATAATTTCTTACTTTTACCAAAAAAAAAAACCTCATTCGAAAAATTTAACAGGATTGTGCTTTTTTCTCTTTCCATTAGCTCTACCATCTCTGAGGCTTTCATTATAATAGGCAACTCATCTTCACCATCCAGTACCTTGGCCAAACCTTGGGTTGTCAATAAAGCTCACATCTTGATACTCCATAACACAAAGTTGTTGCTCCTGTTAAACTTCTCAATTTTATATTTCCTCTCAGACATAATTGCAATAACAGAATTTCCAGATAATAATCAGACAAGCAAAAGCTCCAAATCACAATCAAGAAATCCAACCCCAAGCTCTTATACCAATTGTTGGAATATAATACGCGGAAACGACATGATCTTGCAATTTACGTCAACGCGAAATCACCAAATAAATAAACGATAAATAATAAGGACACCAGAAATTTACGTGGTTCGGTACGAGTATCAGTATCTAAATCCACAGGGAGAGCCAGCAGCAAATAATCCACTATAATCGGAGAATCAGAGTTTATAATCACTCACACGCTCGAGTTTTTCCCACACCTAAATTTAACCCCAAACATAAAGTGTTTATAAATAAACAACTCACTTGGATATAAACTCACGACACAAAAATACCACGCGTTCAAGTCGTACGCCAGAAAGAAAAGATCTCTAGCTTCTTTTTCTTTCTTTCGTGCAGCTCCTCTCAAGGCGTGGACGTGCGGCTTTCTTCTATGTAGGGCTTCGACGGCTTCTTACAGAAGGGAAAGAAGACCTGCAAATATTGTTGTTTTTATACGTGTGCCCAGGTCAAAGTTTGACCTGGGCCCACCACATTTTGTTTCACGTGCAAAGGCTCTACGTGTAAGAGCTTCTCACTTTTTCCTTCCTTTGTTTTTAAGCTGAAGAGAAACCCTTGCACTTTTATGTGTGCGTGTGTGCCCAAAGAAGAAATTCTTCTTTTATCTTTTATTTCCTCTTTTGTAAATCTTCAAGAGTCCAGTGAAACTTTTCTGTTGACCAAAAACATCCAAGCGAATCGCATTTTGCAAACACTCAAACTCGAGACATAATTTAACGAAGGCGATCGCTTGGTCTCTAGGGAAGGATTTTACTAACTATTTGGAGAAGGGAAAAACATCTTTGAGGCACAACGACTTGTCCGATGAGCTGTCATGGGCATGTGATCTTGAGACAACTACTCATGTTATAATGGTCTGGCACATAGCAACCACTTTCTGCGAGCATGAAGGGGCTTGTGCTCAACTTTCACAAGAACAGAGAGACAATTTTGACATAGCGATTAAGCTATCGCAATATCTTGCTTACTTGGTTGTTTTTGCCCCTAGGTTGCTCCCTGGTCACCCTTGCAGGACCAAATACATTTTTGCTCGTGCTATCAGTGAAGCCAGAGAAAACTTGGGAGGTTCCTCGGTTTCAATGGAAGAGAGGATTCAAAAGCTAAAGATGGACATTGACAACCAACAATGCCAGGAAACGATTGTGGCTTGAGGTGCACGGCTAGGAATGTAGCTTGTGGATGGAGTTGTGGGTGAGGGGCGAATTTGGAAGGTCTTGGTTGACTTCTAGGTGGATATGATGCTCTATGTGGCTCCTTCGAAAGATGCGGTGGCTCATGCGGGGGTGAGTTTGTGACTCACCTTTGGGTTTTGGTCTCTCACGCAAGCATTATGAGAGATCCATATGGTGGTGAGTAACATGATGATCCAGAGAGGAGCTGAACTTGGCCTCATTTTGCATCCATCCCTGGTCAGATTCTAGAAAACTTTTTCACGTGTAATGCATGACCTCTTCTTTTATGTGGTGTAATGTGTTGCTTTATCAAGGGTCTATTAGCGAAGACTTGAATAGGTTTTCCATTTCTAAGGTTGTATTATGTCGAACATGGACAATATGTAATGTTTTTGTTGTTGTTCGTTCACACTTTTACATGTTAGGATATACAATGTCATGAGCACGTAGAAATCTCATACCTTCACTTGATAGATCACTAAGGAAAAAGCCTAAGTTTGAGTTTAACAGCATATCCAATTGGATCCATATTCACTCAAAAACTTGAGTCAGTAAAATTGATGACTCAATATCACACCCATTCTTTGATGTGAAACTTTTCTAAAACTACTCACAAGTGCATTTCAATAATCTCGCCCTCATATATGATCTTAATGTTAGGTCTGCTCTTTCTTAGTTAGTTATCCTTCTATGTTAACATGTCTCTACTTGAATCTCCACATTGTTTCTTTTATGAAGACTACAACAACAACAACTACAACCTTCATCCTTGCTCTCTCTCTCCAGATCGAATCATGAAGTTTGCCAATGGGGCTACGTCGCCATATCACAATGCCCACCTTCACCGTAGGTCTCTTCCACCAGATCGAACCATAAAGGCTGTGTGCAAATGACATTGTTTACAAGATTCCTTCTTGGAATATTGACCCAAAACCAATACACATTGGGAGCAAGCAACCAATCAATTATCGGATTTGATACCATTTATTAGGAGCATGCAGTAAAAATCCCATTCCTTTATATGGAGAAATCGCCAAGAAATAGCTTAAGTTCGAGTCAACCAATCTAGTTGGAGCAACATTCAATTAAAAGTTTAAATCAATGAGTTATGGGCAAACTATAATATATTAACTACGCAACACTACATAAATTTTCTAATATGAGATTTTTCTAAAACAATTCACGTGCATCTCAATAAACATTTCCTAGAAACCCCAAGCAAAGTAGCGCTTTGAATGAGCATTTGATGGCTGCCATATCTTTGGAGGAAGTGAAAGATGCTATCTTCTAGCTAGGCTCCCTAAAGGCCCTAGGATCGGATGGACTAAATGGACAGTTTTACCAGCATTTTTGGGAAGATATTAAAATGGATGTGATGCTTTTGGTTCAGAAATTCTTCAAGTCAGGTAATCTCGATCCCCTCCTCAACAAGACACACATCTCCCTTATACCAAAAGTCAAAAACCCATAAAACATATGCCAATTTAGACCAATCAGCCTATGTAACTTCAACTACAAAATCATATCGAAGGTGTTAGCCAATAGATTGAAACCCTGGCTTCCCAAGATTACTACAAATGAACAAAGTGCTTTTGTTAAAGGCCGACAAATCCAAGACAATATCCTTATCGTTCAGGAAGTACTGCATCAAATGAGGATAAAGAAAAGAAAAAAGAAATTCTAGGCAATCTTGAAACTAGACATGCAGAAAGCATATGACAAAGTGGAGTGGGACTTCCTTCGAATAAGCATGCTACAGATGGGATTTTGTGACCAATGGGTTGATTTAATCATGCAATGTGTATTGATGGTTTCCTTTAGCATGAAAGTTAATGGAGAGCCAACGGAGTACTTCTCACCTACACGGGGGATTAGACAAGGAGATCCACTATTCCCTTACCTGTTCATTTTGACAACTAATGTACTTTCTTGGATGATGCACAAAGCCATTGAGGATGGACGTATCAAAGGAATAATGCTAAACATGTATTGCCCTACCCTCTCCCACTTGTTGTTTGCTGACGATGCCAGATTTTTTATGGATGGGACTGTTAGAGAATGCCAAAGTTTGGCGGCTATTCTGAATCGATATTGCTATGCAACATGCCAAGCGATAAACCTGAAAAAGTCAGGTATATTCTTTAGCAATGGCTATCCATCGGACTTGAAGAGGAATATGGCCCAAGAATGCGAGTGCCAAGTATTGAAAAAATAGGGAAATACCTTGGTATACCATCCGAATGGGGTCAAACAAAGAAAGAGATGTTTACGTGGATACTGGCAAGAGTAAACATGAAGCTTGAGGGATGGAAAGAGAAATTCTTGTAAAAAGCTAGTAAAGAAATCTTGATAAAAACTGTAGTGCAAGCGTTACCACAATATGCAATGTCAATTTTCAAGATACCCATCTCGGTTTGTAGAGCTATTGAACAAAGAATTGCAGCTTTTTGGTGGAGACAAACTGAGTCCAAAAAAGGCATGCAGTGGAAGAAATGGGAGGTTTTAAAATCTAGAAAAGACAGAGGAGGTCTAGGATTTAAAGACTTGATTAGTTTCAACAAAGCCATGTTGGGAAAGCAGGCGTGGCGATTATCCCAATCACCTTCAGCTTTATGGAGCAAGATATTTAGAGGCATATACTACCCAAATGGCGACTTATGGAAAGCAAAAACAGGGCAACGACCATCTTGGAGCTGGTAGAGCATCCTAATGGGATGGGAAGCCATAGAAATAGAAGTACGATGGGTGGTGGGAGATGGGAAATCAATTAACTTTCGTCAAGATAACTGGCTACCATAGGGCATTCTAGGAGGCCCTGCAAACAAGGAAGATCCCCAAATGGCGGCTAAATTAATCGACAAGGAAATGAAGGAGTGGAAAGAACCTTTGTTGCACAATCTTTTCGAAGGGAGAATTGTGAACGAAATCTTGTCTATGCCCATCGGCTTGCAGCCAAAGGAAGATAAATTGATTTGGACAAGAAACAAGATGGGAAATTACACAGTAAAAAGTGGCTACAACAGCATGTACGCCAAGGCCACAAAACAGGACTACAACAGTGCATTGACCTCATACCAGCTACCTCGGAAACTATGGACAAGAATATGGCATTTACTGACCCCCCCTTCCCCCAAAAAACTGAAGATTTTTCTATGGAGCTTATGTCAAGATACTATACCAACAAAGGGAAACCTGTTTCAGAGAAGAATCTTACCCGACCCGTTATGCCCTCTATGTTCCAAACATCTCGAGACTGTCGAGCACCTATTTCTCTTCTGTAAAAAAACCCAGAATATATGGTCAGACCCACGCCTCAACCTTAGCAATAGTACAAGAGTGGCCATTTGAATGGATAAATGGTTTATGGAATTTCTCGTAGCAAGGCCAAACTTACCAGATGAAGGGCTAATGGTGGAAGTGTTGTGGTAGATATGGAAAAACAGGAACAACCAGGTCTTCTGCGGCAAGATTCTACAACCAAATGCCATAGTTGAGGTAGCCCAAGCACAAAGCCGAAGTTTCAGCCGATGGAACCCAAGTACGAGAAAAGGAAAGGCAAGAACGATGAGCCTACTTGTGAGCTGGACAGCGACAGATAGCCAAGCTCTGAAGCTGAATGTCGACTGCTCGTGGGTGGAAGGCAACTCGTCCAGCTCGATTGCTAGGATTCTGCAAAATTCCAACGGCGTGATTGTCGACGGATTTGCCAAAGAGATCCATGCCTCTTCATCCTTGCAAGTGGAAACCCTAGCTCTACTCCATAGACTGCAGCTGCTAAAACAGAGAGAAAAAGCTCACGTGGGAGAAGTACAGGTACAGAGACACAATCTAATATGCGAAAGTGACTGTCTTCCGCTAGTGGAGCTAGTTCTGGGTCGAACATAGGATTTATGGGCCGTCAAGGACTTAATTCGGGAGTGCAAACAGCTCTTGGCCCAGCTGACCCATGTAAGCATAATCCATTGCTCTAGAGAAGCAAATCAAGCTGTAGACTGGGTTGCAAAAGCATCCCAACTCAAAACCCTTCCCCCAACATGGACATTCAATCCCCCACAATCCCTTTGGAATATTTTGTGCTCACACATCCACATGTCGTTTTCATGTTATCCTCGATTTGATGAATGAATGATTACACTACTTTAGACCCAAAAAAAAAAGAAAAAAAAAGGTAGCGCTTTGAATGAGGCCAAGATTGTAGGCGACGGTGGGACCAAAATGGCAGGCCACGAACGCTCTTAGCCTGAAAGCTCCGTTTTGTTTGCGAGATTGCCAAAGATGCTAAGTAACATGTACGGGCAAGGCTATGAAGGTCAATGGAACAATATGCGGTGCAATCCGAGTAAAATTGCATGAATCATGCATCCTCATCCCTGAATCTCACGCTTCGTGTCCTGTTCTTTTGTTTAAGCTTGTCTTAAGCAAGGACCGTGGAGGAGAGTCGTAATGGATATAGATGCGGACTGGCCATTTCCCATTCTTTTTTATAATCTTTTGTCCTGTTCCTTTTTATCTTTTCCTGACAATCTAGCATAATGTTTTTTTGTTTTTGTTTTGTGAAAAGCCATATGTTTCGCTGAAGATTGTAACTATTTTGTTCCAGGTGTATTTCGAAGACACTTGGTTACATTAGGAAATAGCAAAGCGTAGTGCCATGAGGCTAATTACTAGAATCTGAAGATAACACGGGGATCCTCTAGGGGCAAAGTACTCCGTACGTCCGATGCCATACCATCTTGCTGCAAGTTCGGTTTGGTTCCTCTTTACGTCGAACAGTACCCGGCTCATTGTTGCGATCCTTCGGAAGTAAACCTGTGGCAGATTGCTAAATAGGCGCAAACGATTTCTCTTATGATGTGGTGCCTATGTTTAGCACAAGCTCTCCCAAATCGTATAAATTGCGACTTGGTTTATCGATTAATTATACAATTTAGTTTTACTTGAGGATCCACCATTAATCTATTATGAGTGGATTAGAGATGGATTAGAGACCAAGTAAGACGCGAGAGTTCATTTTACTTTTACGAACCAGAGATTCATAGGTACGTCAAATGACTATTTTGGGACTTTTTCCCTTCTAATAAAAAGGATTATTCATGTGATCTTTTCAATTATTTTTATCGAAGACATGCAAAGCAGGTGATCACGCATAAATCATTCAAACAAACACATAAGTAAAATCCAATAATATCCAAGCAAGTAAAGTGCGGATAGGAATGAAACCGAGCCGTACTCGGCAAAATTAAACATGTAAGTTATAAATGAAGGGTCATTTCTTCAAAATAAACTAATACTTGGAAAAGGATAGTGAATATGCGAACATGAAGTGCTACGAATATTTACTAAATAAATTACTTCTCTAAAATGAACTATTAAAAACATGTAAATACAATCTAATTAATGCGGTCTAAAAAGAAGCGCAATATTAAGAGAATGAATCTATTTATGAATCTGCAAATTTTGCTGAATGCACTCCTAGACATATTTGGTGACCTTTTTAATGAAGATGCAATCTGAACTTATTAGCATACAAGATATGATTTTTTATATTTTCTTTTTTTAGGACACGTGATTTGTGAAAATAAAGTGCTAATATGGTCAATGCAATATAATGTCCCAAAAATGGATCAAGACATCTATTCATGAAAATTTTAATTTCTCTTACAAGGCAATTATCATGCTGCAAATAAAATATGGAATCCTATTTATGCAAAAACATGCAAAATTGTCAATAAGCTTACAGATGCAAAGGCAAACACAATTGGATTTGCAAATATGAATTTTTCTATATACGCAAATATTCAAGATGTAATTTGCTCATGTAGATTCCCTAATTAATCTAAACATGTGTTTCTGACCAAAAAACAAAAATCTAAACATATGATTCATGTAACATTCCCTTATTAAGACTATAAATATAAGATGTCAATCTAATATTCAAAAGCTAGTAAGTATATTATATAATATGCAAATTACTACATGGAACTCCATGTAAAAGTGACATGAAATATGATCACAAACCCAACACATGATTATGTGACGAATTTCTATTAAGGAAATCAAATGTACGCAAATTGTGTGACCAAATTAACATTATGCAGTGAAATTGATCTAAACTAACATGCAAATCTGAAATATAAAAAAAAAAAAAAAAAAAAACCGTGATAATGTAGTCAAACAATGATCTCATCAAATATCAACATTGAAATAAGTTAAAACGATGCAAGTTACAATGTCGATTGCAATATATTCATGAGAAGACGATAAACCAAAATTAAATATAAAGGGAGTTGGTTCAGATCAAATCAATTTTGAGATGAGTTGCTCGGCATTATCGGTTTAGTTTATGAATGCACGGGGGGCCAAATATCTAGACAAAATCAAAGTAGAACAGTTCACATAATTTGAATTAATCAAAGATTGGAAACCGGGAGTTTAGATTTTTTTACCTTGAAATCACAACCAATGTTGGAAAACCGTCCAACTCGGTTCTTCAATTCTTCACGATCTCCTTTTCAAGCGGTGCCTTCTGTTTTCTTTCCTCCTAGTCCATACCGCTTTATAGGTCTAGGTATCGAGTTCCAATATGTAGCCGAATATATTCTGGACATATTTGCTCAATCGTGTGCACTTTTCAGCCAACACTTACTTCTAGAAGTAATTATGTTGTTCTTCTTGATTTGTAGGATTGGTTAGCTTCAGCGTTATTTCACAGCGTGATGTAAGCCGACCAAAGAAGCCGTTGCCTGTGTAGATAATAAGACTATACCGGGTAAATCAAAAACCGTAAAGAACGTTAGAGATTTTCATGGATTGTTGCAAGTGTCAGTACTTTCTTCATGAAAAGAGTCAAATGTAAAGAGTTTTTTTTTTTTTTTTTTTTTTTTTTTTTTGGTCTGAAAATGTAAAGAGTTCACTATTAAGTGAAAGTTATAGAATTAAATCAATAGCTCACTCCTCGCTTGTTCCCCAAGCTCCAACACAAACTCCTACAAGCTCTCGTATTTATCTTACCAAATTTTGCTAGAAAACCCTGCAATACACATTAAATAACTTGTGTACGTGTTCTAAACAGAATAGGAGAGAAAACTTACTTAAAAGGGACATAACTGGTCCGAACACCCTCTCTTGACGTGTTAACCTGACACATTCTAATAAGACGCTCTAACAATGTCCGAAAAGTTTTCCTGCTTTCTAGGCTACCAGTTAGTTGACCAAACCAACTCATGACAATCTCCTTTCTCTCATATTATACCATCTTGGATTCGATCGAACTCCAATTTGATAGATTTGGCTAGAGCCTGAGCCACAAAACTCCTTGGCTCAATTCTCTTGGCCAAGGTATAGTGCTCATAGTCCATGCTAGCTCTCCCAATGCCTCGACGAGCACTCATTCTTCATAGACGCCAATCAAGCTCCAATAACCTTGTCCTTGCAATGACATCTGGAATGAATATTTCTTGATGTTGATATGAGTAGTTAATTCGTGATAAATAGGATTTCTAACCAAATATATCACACCTTTGTTGTCACAATGGTTGATAACACTTTTATTGCGGGTAACAATGCAACCTAGAGGGGGATAAACGGGTTGTTTTTAAACTTTGAAAAACTTCAGCAGAATTTTTCAAATTGAACATTGATAAATGCAAAAACATATTAATATAGTTAGATGCAGGATGCTTCTATCAAACATATATTCCTAATAGTGAAGAGATAAAAAAATATTGCACATAGATATATAGCGATTCAGGTTACACCAAGCCTACGTCTACTCTTCATGACTAACATCCATAACAAGGCTGAAACCACATGTTATTTTAATAGAGGTTACAAAGTGTCGGTTCAATGTGAAGCGAATAGATTGCTCTAGTACATCGTCATCACACTTGTATACTTCTCTAATTCCATATTACAAGCACGAGAGCTTTTGCTTGTGAGAGTTATTGACCTCCGAATTTCGCTGATACATTTTTTTTTTTGAGGAAAATTAATTCACAAATTGGGGATTATAATATTGATATCTCATGCCCCAGCCATTTAAGCATCAAAATCAATATTCCCCTAGGATTTTTTTAAAAAATATTTTTTTAGAACCTTGAAGAAATCTTGAGGTTTCTCTCTCTTATAACAAATTTTCGTTTGCTTTTGGCAATAACTAAAGAAATCTTGAGGTTTCTCTCTCTTATAACAAATTTTCGTTTGCTTTTGGCAATAACTAACTCACATACACATGCATATTCACGAATATGGCAGAAAGCCTCAAGAATGGGTTTTGACCGGATGGGCATTTTCATCTTTGTATATGGGAGTATAAAAGGAAATTTCCGTTTCCTTCGTCCAAGGGGAAGGTAACAGAGACACACACACGCTCATGCTATCAAAATATTGAGTATAAGGCGCGGCAATGAAATTATACATCAACTTCGACGGACGATAGCTACAATTTATTGAGAAATAAGTATTGACGAAGTTGACCTTCCCATGGTTTCCGTAACTAAGTTCTACATGTTACCTCGATCAGCTTCTCCGCATATCTATTTCTTTGAAACCACTCGTACCGCACATAGATACATGTACATGCTATTTTGTCCTATTCGGAGAAAATTCCGACGTTAAATTGGACGATGTCGATGGCAAGGTTCGCAATTATCATAAAGAGCGTTACCAAAGCATCAGTATTGGACCACATGCTTTCATTTTGAGATTTTCGTTAACCTGATATCGTAGGCAGAGGGAAAGCAAGTACGGTAAACAGTTGAAGTACTTTTATTACCATAAGACAGGACCGAGATTAACCGAGAAGTTGGTGTAGTATAGATCAAAGTGAAATGCAAGTTCTACCTCCATAACTCTGAAAACTCGCTCATGTCCATTCTCTTCAGGAAACAGGCTATGTCGAATCAGGATCTATAACGTGTCGTGAGCTTCTCGGGGCAGGGGCAACGTAGGGGCAGCAAATATAAGGCAGTTACGCTTGAAGAGTGGAAAAGGGAGGCAAATATCCTTGAGCTCACCATCTGGGTCTCCTCCACTCGCACTTAATACCCTCCCTCTGCAATTCCAAATCTTTTCAGGAGTGATAGCGTCATCCATGGTAAGTTCGGATGATCGGTACTATGGCGCATCTCCCTTAAGCCACTATGATTGTTGCTTCTGCAACGCTAGTGAGAAGCGCAAGTGCACCTTCTGCCCCTCTCACCAAGTTCTTGTACCCTTGTACGCAAGATGGATAATCTCGGGTTAGATGCTGCTTCGGTGCTCGGTGCTCATGTAGTCAGCTTCTGAATGAAGTTTTTCTGTATTTCATCCTTGCTAGCTGACCTCAAAACTCGGACTCTTTCGTCAACTTTCAAGAACACTGAAAATATAAGATAAGACTCAACCTGCATTAGCTTCTATTGGGGGCACATAGGAACCAGTTAGCGACCCTGCTTTCCCACATTCAATGGACAACTCGGTGGCAAGGGACTTCCATCGTTGGATGTCCTCAAGACTGTATAGTGTGGGAATCGGTGCTTCTGAGAACCACCACCAAGATAGCCATCCCAGTTGGGAGCAACATATTGAAAAACGCAGCACACTCCATGAGGCCCCGAACGCCAGCATTGTGAAAGCGCGCTTTGAGCAACATCGCCTGAATGCCCCGAAGACAGCCAAATAGATTAGGCGGCCAGCTAGGAGGACCGGCGGCGCCTTGACTCGATGGACCCTGGACTGGCGACTCTCCTGCGCATTCACCGAATAATTTATGTAGAAATGCTCTTCTATTTTCGGGAATGGCGCTGGGACCAACCATATTAACATGTTAATGGAGGGAAAAATTGTTCAAAAAATCATAAACTTATTCCACCTTTGTCAATTCAGTTTTAAATTTTTAAATTTAGTCAATTCAGTAATAAATTTTTTAACAATTTATCAATTGAATCCGGCCAATTTATCCTGAAAAATGCTTACGTGGTTACCTAGTCAATGCCGACATGGACGTTGGAAATCAAAATGACGACTTTTTTTTAATTATATGTTTTGATTACTTACGCTTTAGCAGACAGCCTTGTGCGTCCCTGCCCCCCGCCCGTCTCTGCTCTTCTTGCCCTAAATCACAAGGAAAGAAATCCTTAATTTCAAAACTTAGAAAGCCGTAGCCCCAAATCGGTCGATCACGCTGAAGATTCATCAATCTTGCGAGGGGATTTGTGGGGATTCTCGTGAGCAGCTCGTGAGGGACCTCCACGACACTTGTGAGGGGAGGGGATCTCGTGTGACGCTCGACGATGGCCGTCCGATGCTCGAAAATGCTCAGGAGGAGCCGGGGGATTTCTACGAGCAGCTTGCAAGGGAACTTGACAACGACGATTTAGCCTAGCAAGAGGAGGACAAGCCACAATTGCGCGGTTCGTCGAGAGCTGGTTCGACGCGAAGACCCAATTCACCTATACCCAATTGTGACTCGACTCGGCCTTGAGATTCTGCACCAAACCCGACATTCAGGTATGATTTCTTTTGGACTCTGCCACTTTGCAATGCAGTTTGTTTCAGCTTTTGTATACACAAGTAGAGCCTGAGAATAGTAGTTTCATTTGTGCGAAAATCAATCACGAATGAGGCTGCTTTGATATATTGAGCTTATGTTATTTTAGATTGTTATACTTTGCATTCATATAGAATCACTATCCACGTAATATTCAACCCCTTCGATAAAATGCCTAAGTGACATACGAATGTATGTCTGTGAAAGAGTGAGTTTTACAATAATATTATTCGATTTTAACCATCCAAGAGCTATTGGAACATCAATTTGAATAGAACTTATCTAAACAATATGTCATAGCTTGTGGGTCACCAAGAATATAAACGATCAATGAAGTTGCTGTTTATGGATTTGTTTTTGTTATGCATTGTCATTGCCTTTTTGATTCTATGTTCTGTATTGCCATCAAGATGAGTGTAAATAGATACATGTAGTTCAAGTCAACGAAGTTTCAGATTATTAGAGGCTAATCTACTTATCTATGTTACATTTTCTTCTCATAGCTTTGAATTTTTATTGTAACTGCTTCCCAAATCTGTTGGTTATTGGGTTTGTAGCAGCTGGTGGTTCAAGTTTTGTTCGCATGCTGAAGCATTAAATTATTTTTATTACTTGATTTACTTGCATTGCTGGGGTTACAATCTCAAGAAGTGTGGGGAATGTTTTGTTTTGTTAAGTAGTAGAACCAATGCAAGAATAGAGCAAGCATACTTTATCGGGTAGCATCTTCATCTTGACCTTCATTAGTGGCAACGTTTTCCAGAGTTGCTTGTTGCAAAATTGAATTGAATTTTCACATACTATTAAGTAATTTTGCATGTATCTGTTCACCTATTCATCATGTTTGTATATTGCCTTGATTATTGAAAGAGGCACTTCAAATTGTAAGTGGGAATCTATATGGATCGAATCTGTAATAGGTTTCTAAAGATAGCTGAATCACAGCATCAGGAAATCAGGTCAAGCTCTAAGAGAAATTTCTTTTATTCTTCCATACTTTGACAATATGGACCACTTTAGACAGATTTGCACAAGATCTTTAAAATGCCATCCTCATTAGGCTTTGGTACCAAAGGTTTCCTTGATCTATTAAGGCTTTGCAGCTCTCGAATCAAAGAGAGATTTCAAGGCTTCTCGGACTACCTCCAACCAGTCAAGTCCAGTGGATAACCTTTCTCAGAGTTCCAGTGAACACAACTCCGAGGAGGCTCTGGCTGATATGAACCATTGTCATTGGTCTCAGCTACATGAAGTAAGCAGATGCTCTGTCCTTGGAACTACACACACAGATATATATATATATATATATATATATATATATATATATATATATATATTGGCCTGAATGACACACCATAAATGTTGTGAATAATACTGATTGCATATTTAGTCTAAACAAACACATTGGAAGATAGTTGATGTCCCCAAACTTTGTTCAATTGGGAAGAAGATGGTTTCACACAAGAAGTTCCAGATGCATCAGAATTGATGGAAAGTGGTAAGCCCGAGCTAATTGTGGCCTTAGGGTTCTGATATGTGCAGATATGTTGTCATGAATTGGCTTCCATTATCTACTTAATAGTTAAAAAGTGCAGGTGAATTGGATGAGGTTGGTGTCACAAAGCTGATTAGAGAACCCGCAGCAAATAGCAAGAGAGAAAGAAGGAAGAGAGAAAAAATAGAGAGGAGGAGAAGAAGGAGAACGTAAAAGAAAGAAACAAAGAGGGGGCTGTAGATTTCTGTAGTAACAGAAACCCTACACCCATTGTGTTTATATTAAATATAAATTGTATATGACCATAATACCCTTGTATAAGTAAAAAAGAAATAAAACTTTGAAAGTAAAATAATAACTCAATTAAAGTAACTTAACACTCCCCCTCAAGCTGGAGTATATAGGTCACCCATGCCCAGCTTGGAACAACCAGCAACAAAAGCAAGACGAAATAATGCTTTGGTGAACATATCAGCAAATTGATCTCTCAAGGCAATGTAAGGAGTAGCAACCAGCTTCTACTTCACAGCATCACGAACAAAATGACAATCAACTTCTATATGCTTAGTTCGCTCTTAAAAACAGGATTCCTAGCAATATAAATAGCCGCTTGATTATCACACATCATATCAATAGGTTGATTAATAGAAAATCCAAGCTCTTGGAGAAGAGATTTCAACCACAACAATTCAGCCACAGTATGTGCCATAGCACGATATTCAGCCTCCGCACTAGACCTGGCAATGGTAGTCTATTTCTTACTTCTCCAAGTAACCAAATTACGACCAATAAAGGTACAATACCCAATCGTAGACCGTCGATCATATGTTGACCCAGCCCAATCAGCATCAGAATAACCAACCAGAGTGGAAGAACTATTAGGTTTATAAATTAATCCCTTACCATGAGAGCTTTTAAGATATCGAAGAATGCGACAGATGGCATCCCAATGAGCCTTCTTAGCGGACTCCATAAACTGACTCACCACACTAACATCAAAAGAAATATTGGGACGTGTAACAGTAAGATAAATTAGTTTCCCAACTAGACATCGATATCGATGCTTGTTTCCCAACTAGACATCGATATCGATGCTTGTCTTCAATTTCATTTCCATCATCAACTCCAAACTTTTGATTTGGATCCATAGGAGTATCAACTGGCTTGGAAGCTAGTGTACCAGTCTCAGACAAAAGATCAAGAACATACTTTCTCTGAGACAAATTAATACCTTTTTAACTTCGTAAAACTTCAATACCCAGAAAATATTTAAGGGTTCCCAAGTCTTTAATCTGAAATTGCTACTGAAGAAAGGACTTAACCACATAAATGCCGGTCACATCACTACTAGAGACAATTATATCTCCACATATACCACAAGAATGACCATCCCCGATTCCTTCTTGCAAACAAAAACAGAATGATCTGAATAACATTGGTGGAAACCACATCTGGAAATTACCGAATTGAATTTTTCAAACCATGCTCTTGGAGACTGTTTCAACCCATAAATGGCCTTATGTAGCCGACATACTTTACTACGATTCTCCCCCTGAGTAACATACCCAGGAGGTTGCTCTATATATACTTCTTCAGATAAATCGCCATAAAGAAAAGCAATCTTGACATCCAATTAATAAAATGGCCAATTGAAATTCACAGCAAGAGAAATAATAAATGAGCAGAATTGAGATGTGCCACAGGAGAAAAAGTCTCAAAATAATCCACTCCATAAGTTTGAGTAAAACTTTTAGCAACAAGCTGAGCTTTAAGATGCTCAATTGAGCCATCCGGATTGTACTTGATAGTGTACATCCAACGACATTTCACATCTTTCCCAAGAGGAAGATCAACCAATGACCACGTTTGGTGAGACACCAGAGCCTCCATTTCCACATCCATAGCTTTCTTCCACTAAAGTCGAGACAAAGCCTCAGTGGTAGAAGTAGGAATTATGTGAGTTTGTAATGATAGAGCAAAGTCATGTAATGGAGAAGGAAGATGTGAGAGAGACACATAATGCTTAATAGAGTAAGCCAAAGAGGATTTTTGTGTGCAAGACCGAGTACCTTTGCGAAGGGCAATCGGAAGATCGTACGGACCAGGAGACAAGGATGAAGATTGAACGGAGGGCATGGAAGAGCTGGAGACTGGTGGTGCCGTAGATTGCTTTCACCGCCGATACACCTGCAAGGAAGGAGGTACTGGAGAAGGACTAACAAAATCTAGGGGGATAAGTTATGGGATAGGAGGATAAGCAACAATGTCAGTTGAAAACTCTTTACCCTCAGTAGAATAGTATGGTGTGCCCTTGAAAAAAGTAACATCAGGACAAACATATTGGGTACAGGTTGTAGGATCATAACACCGATATCCCTTCTATGTACGTGAATACCCAAGACAAATACATTTAGTGGCGCGAGGAGATAGTTTATCAGAACCATAACATAGGTTATGAACAAAACAGACACACCCAAAGACGTGCGGGGTAAGAGAGAATAACAGCTTGTCAAGAAATACAACACTGATTGGTGATTGATGATTGAGGACAGTGGAAGGCATACGATTTATGAGATAACATGCGGTAAGGACAGCATTACTCCAAAATGATTTTGGCACATGCATATGAAATAAGAGTGAACGAGCAAATTCTAGAAGGTGATGGTACTTTCTCTCGGCCACACCATTCTGCTGAGGGGTATAAGTACAACTTGTTTGATGTATAATGCCAAGATTAGAACAAAACAAAGAAATTAATTTCTAAGTATATTCTAGAGCATTATTTGTTCGCAAAATTTTAAGGGATGTATTAAACTGATTAGTAACCTCAAGATGAAATAATTGGAAAACATGTAAAAAATCAGAACGGTCATGAAGCATACAGAGCCATGTTAAACGAGAATAATCATCCACAAAAGTAACAAAGTACTTAAAACCATTTCTACCAGCAATACAGGAGGGTCCCTAGATGTCCAAATGAACAAGTTCAAGTAAAGTAGATGCACGAGAATCATTACAATTAGGAAAAGAACTACGATGATGTTTCCTAAGTTCACAAGCCTCACACTCGAGTAGAAATTGATTTACACTCGGGAATTATTTGTTGTAACTTAAATGAAGATAAATGCCCTAAACGAGAATGCCATAATAGGGGGTTAATAGAACTAGCAGCTAGACCATTGGCGTCAGCAGTGGAGACACCATTTCGATAGTAGAGTCCATCACGTTCATGCCCTCCACCAATCATCTTCTTTGTCTGAAGGTCCTGAAAAATGCAATAAGATGGATAAAATGTAACTGAACAACTAAGAGTTTTAATTAACTGACTAACAGATAAGAAATTTAAAGGAAGTTGGGGAACATGTAAAACAGAGGACAATATAAGGAAGATGTAAGTGAAACAGTCCATGATCCAACCACTTGAGTTGAGGAACCATTAGCTAAAATAACTTCTGATAAAGGACTAGAGTTATGGTACAAAGAAAATAGTTCTTGCTTACCTGTCATATGACTAGAAGCTCCCAAGTCAATGACCCAAGAGGTGCTAAGAGACAAAGTAGAGAAAGAGGCCATGTTACCTATACGTGCAAGAGTGGCAGTGGATGTGAAATTGAAAGCCTCTAGTTGTTGGACACGCTTGATGAGTTGTGCAACCATATCATCTCGAGCCGTAGACTCAAAAGAATTACCCCCAGGTGGGATAGATGGGTTCATCTCGCTGTAAGACACATTTCCAGCACTCCTTTCAGACACAGCAGTATTTGTAGTAACTAATCGTTGAGCCCACTCAGGCTTGCCATGCTTGGCCTAACAAGTGTCAATAATATGACCAGATTTGCCGCAGTAATACACCGACGGCTATCTCGATCATAACTTTGTCCACTACGTCCACCACCACGACTACGATCTCCCCCGAAACCACGACCTCTATTGGAAAATCCACCACGACCACCACTACTAGCCACAAATGTTGAATTGTCTTTAGATGACGTAGAAGACGGAGGGACAATGCGCTGAATTCGACAAAATGCTTCATTCATGAAAGGAACTCTCTCTCCAGCAAGAAGCTAACTCTTCATAGGCTGTAAGTTGGCGTTCAAGCTAGAGAAAAACTTGGCCACTTGAAATTCAGCTCGCTGTGTCTTAAGTCTCTCAAGAACAGTAGCGATGGGCTGATAAAGATTGAGTTCTTCCCACATACCTTTCAAAGCACTATAATTCTCTCCAAGAGACTTATCTCCATGTTTAAAATTAAAGATATTCTCGTATAGTTCATAAACTCTAAACATATCTTTATCTTGTGAGTAACTCTCCATAAGATCATCCCATACTCCCCTAGCAGTTGTGTGAAACATGACATTAGCAGCGATGAATGGTTCCATGCTATTCCATAACCACACCAAAAGTGTATCATTCTCTCTCATCCAATCACTATAGTCTCTAAAACTTTCAGCAAGAGGGTTTGTGGTAAGATAATGGAGTTTCCCTTTGGCATTAATATAGACATTCACAACTTGGGCCCATAACAAGTAATTGGAGGATCCATTTAATTTAATAGTGGTAATTTGAACATTGACACTATCTGTAGAACCCTTAGTATCACTCATGACAATAATCTCAATATAAATATATCTACCAATAATCAAGAAGGCTGAAACTTTAGTGCAAGAAACAAAACAGTAACACTAATGTATAATCAGATGTAATTGGCTCCATCAATTAACCAAAGGGATGCTAAAAACTCATAAATATAGACTGCTGTATAGAAAAAAATGTCCGACTAGAAATCTCGATTTAAATAATATATGTTTGATGGAAACCCAGCAAGACTAGTCAACCATAATCAATGAAGTACTCTGATTCTTGAATCCGCTGATCAGTAAGTGTTGTAATCCATGTTCATAAACTGAACCGTGGAATTTGATATCTTGTGATCTCATATGTATCAAGACTTGAAGAGAAAATAGATAAAAATTGTAGCTTTAGGTGGCTACGCACCAGAGAAGAAGTAGGGTTACTAGGGGACTCTCAAACCAGCAATATGATCAAGTAATCAGGTAGTTAGATCTACTCTGATACCATGTCACAAATCTGATTAGAGCCCGTAGCAAATAGCAAGAGAGAAAGAAGGAAGAGAGAAGGAATAGAGAGGAGGAGAAGAAGGAGAACGTAAAAGAAAGAAACAAAGAGGGGGCTGTAGATTTATGTAGTAACATAAACCCTACACCCATTGTGCTTATATTAAATATTAATTGTATATGACCATTATACCCTTATGTAAGTAAAAAAGAAATAAAACTCTGAAAATAAAATAATAACTCAATTAAAGTAACTTAACAGTTGGAAGACTAGGGTCCTCATTACTACAACAATCCAGGCTTCCAATTCATAAACCTTGTGTCATTCAAGGAGCATCAACGCAAAAGCCCTGTAAACATAGTTGATGAAAAAACAATAAGAGAGTGCGAAAAGCCCACTGTAAGGAGTTCCTACTTTAAGCATCAGTTTTGGAATGAAACTGATAGGGACAAGGAGAAAGAAACTACCCCGGTTGGAAGTGACCCAACGAGTGTAGGTGAGACCGTATGTGTGAAAGGAATGATCACAAAAAAGAAGACCTACGCCGATGACACAGTCGAAAATGTAGGTGTAAATAGCATTGAGGAAAAAACAAGAAGAGAAAACAGAGAGGTTATTGTAAGGAGCTCTTATTTCAAGCATCATGCTGCGGAGGAAACTAATAGAGATGATGGAAAGGAAAATATCCTGGTTAAAGGTGATCATCCAATCAGTCTGGGTGAGACTGACTTTATGAAGCAAGTGATCATGAAGGGGAAAACCTCCCTTGATGACATGTCGGTGTAAGGTGTAAACAGAAATGAGGACAAAGCAAGAAGAGAGAACCGGAAGTTTATTATAAAGAGTTCCTATTTCAAGCATCAGTCTGCAAATAATACTGACAAAGATGACGAAAAAGAAAACATCCCTGTTGAAAGTAATCATCCCATCAGTCTAGGCGAGACTGGCTTTCTGGAAGGAAGGATCATCAAGAGGAAGGCCTCCCTTGATGGCACAGCGGAAAAACTAGGTGCAATCAGGTTTTTACGAAAATTCTAGCAATGCAAGCTCCCTTTATCATGATTTGTTACCTAAAGTTAGATAGTTTTCTTAACTCCTTTGCCCTGTGTTCTCCTTGTCTCAGGAGAGCTCAAAACAAAAGCGTATGCATGTGGATTATTCTCTTGTCAACGATGGTATGTTGTCAACTGAAACTGCGTTATTAATTCCAGTACTTGTTAGCAATTTTCTTGGTTCTTAATCTTAACATACTATCATGTTTGGCATAAATCTAGATTGATTTGGGTAGATATTGTACAAGATACAACCTTCAAAGAATTTAGGACGAAATTGCGAAAGCCGTTTATTATCTAATTAATGAAGATGCATGCATCAACATGACAAAGCCAAACTGCATTTTCTTTGTAAAGCTAAGCTGAGCTTCTAATTGGTTTGGAACATTCAAGCCCGAGCATGCATTTCATGTTTAGCGCATAATTTGACTTTTTAAAACAGGAAATCTTTTGCATCATTTGGTATTTGAGTGTACATGGAATGAAGTCGACATTACTGGGAAGCCAGAAAATCTTGGGGTTATGCCATGTATCAAAAGGAACCATAATGATTTGACTCTACATGTTACAATACATTTTAGCTCTGAAAAAAGGCCTCCTGCTTTAGCAGTGAGTTACAGTCCATTTCTAGGCTCATACTCTGATGAATTGAATTCTAAATCCACGACTCATCTGCATGTACTTCGATTTCGAAAGTGAAGGCTCTTCATCAGAGGGTTATCTTAATTGCTTACCATTATTTGGGAGTCTACTTTTCTTTTGGGTTCTGGGGTGGCCTCTGGTATTTTGAAGACTACATATTTTAAGAGTTCCCTCAGGATGAAGTTTGAAATCTGATATATCTCTTGGCTTCAGGTAGACGTGCCCCTGGATTAGACAAGTCATTCACTGGTTCTGAAGGAAAATTTGGAGCCGACATCTCCCATTTAGGCCGCTATTCTGACATAGCAGAAAGTTCATTAGAGAGATTCGTCTCGGTAATATCGTCATTTAGATTCACTGCTTCTGGTTCTCGTGCCAGTGGTCTCCGTGCTCCTTTGAAGGATGTGCACAATGCATGTACGAATAGGTAGGAGGATGACAGCAAAGAGATTCTCTACTTTTCTGAGCTCTTATTTGGTTATCTCTCATTGATTTCGTTCAATAGTAGGTCAACCACTGCCCCAGATTTCAGTCAATTTGCATATGTGGCCAAGAACAGGAAGCCCGTGATTCCAACCCACGGGAGTTGATGGTGTGCAGTATATTTCGATGTAGATCGATGCATCTGCCGAACTCCTAGTCAAAACAATGGTTGCCACCTTTATGTTTCCCAGGCATGGCCAATTAAAGTGAACATTTGCTTGTGTTTTATGATAATTGGGGAACTGTACTTGTTATGATCCTTTGCCATGCAACTGTTATGAGCAGGGTCGATCCAGTAACATGTTCTGCACGAGTCGAAATCATCAATGACGTTGCTATCCCTGCGACTCATGTCCATCATCTTCGATACCGTTAATCAAGATGTTACTCCCTCATTTCAAGGCGGTGGAGGGGCCACATCAAGGTTGATTTTTAGTTTTTTCCCGACATGTTGGTTGATTGATTTTGGGGGAAGGAGATCCATTTCATCAGGTTGAACTAGCATGCTAAAATTGCTAGAGACCTCTTGTTTATATTGTCGATCTCTGGATCACTTTGATTGGAATTATCTTTGGATTTCATTCCGGAAAGGCTCAAATACAGAGTTCTGATGGACTAGGTTACATGATCAGTTTTGCTTTCCCGATTGCAAGGGGCAATATGGGATTCACAATCACATAGTATTATGTAATGCAATTTTTGCAGGGAATTGTTTTGTGGAATGTGTAAGTGATCCAGACGACAAGAATTTTCTATTCATTCTCTTTTCCAATTCATCTGTATGCCTCGAGGTTTGTTTTCTTCTTTTTATTTTTTATTTTTGCCAAAAACACTTGAAAGTCATTCATTAATAAAGAATGTCATTACAAGCTCAAATAGGTTTCTCCCCCAATTTTGTAACAATTAAATTGCAAAAAGTTAGACCATCAAGTTGATCCTCACTGCTTGACTCCTCAACCAAAAAGCCATAACATCAGATCTCCTCAATCCAGGCTGAGGAGTAAACTGCCATCCCTTATTTACAGTGTCTTAGATCTAGACTAGTGTTCCACCTTCTTATCCATCAAGAACTCCCTTATAGCTTCCTTTATCCATCCTTTATCCATCTCATGTATTGGTCTTTTGCCTTGAAAAAGCTGCTGCATTCCTACCCTTCCAAATAAACCAACAGGTCTAGGTAATCAATTTAAGCAAGCATTTCTTCTCAACGGAGCTTATTGCCTGCTTTCAACTTGTCGCAAGAGTCGTCTGTTAAAAGACATCGCCTGTGTCTTCTCAATCTTGATCCGGCTTGCCCCAAACCATACTAACTCTACAATACTCACAGCATAAACTAAGGTGTTCAGCTAATTCAGCAAGACTTTAAATCAACCACTCAGACGATTGCTTAATTCTCCTCCTATTCAAACTCTCTTCTGCAGCTAATGCCCAAGTGCAGAGTCCCCAAATGAAATGTGTACCTTTTGGAATATAGTCAATACCCCAAATAATCTTCTAGACCTTGCTGTCCTGTCCACCCCAATAGAGCATGAAGCCTGGATTCGTCTACCTTCAAGTCTTTGGAAACAGGGTCACTTGGCAAGCTGATTTGGCTGAGGAGCTGCCGTTCTTACAGCAAGGCCATAGTAGTTTGTTCAATTGCACTTGGTTCCAAAGCATTTAACCCTTGATCAATCAAACTACCCACTCAACTGCTCATCAACCTCCTGGAAACATTGCAGGCTAGTTTGCACTTAGCTTCTGTATAGATTTTTTTGGTAACACATTTCCTTTTTCGTGCTTTTAGGATTTGGAGTTATGCACACTATGGATAGAAGAGTAAATAATGAAAATCTAACTAGAAATGAGAGCAATTAACATTGGAGTCAAGGCGCTCCAAAGAAAGGTGGTATAAGTTCCAACGCCTTGCCAAGAACGGTTCAAGTCGAAACTCTCGCGTGGGGTCATCCATCAATCTTCCCTCTTTTGATAATGGTACGGAACATTTGCTCACTCTATATTTTTACTAATTTTTAACAAAAAAGTTTAACAAGCAATGATAATTAACTAAACATGCTGCAAATTTGAGTCTAACCTTCCATAAAAATCGTAATCAACTTGAATTTACCATAAATCTCTTGTTCGTATTCTTAGTAACTTTTTTTCTCGATAATCATAGCTTTCTTTCACTATTCATAAACGTAAAGACCCTATTGGTGAGTAATGGTCGTCATATGTTGTAATTTTCCTTAATCAATAGTGACAATGACAATGTTTAAATGTTTTTAATTACTGCCTTTTAAAGATTATCTTGGAAAATAATCTAAAATGTTTTAAACTTATCGTATAGCGACTAATTTAATCTTAAACCTTTTAATTTGTCCAATTTAATCATAATCTTTTTTACGATTATCAATGTAATCCTTCTAACCAATTTTGGCTAGAAATTGATAATATATATGCCGGCCACCTAATGTGGCATAGTTGGCACCGATATAGATAATTTTTAATTTTTAATTTTTTTTCTCTCTTCTGGTTTGCCGCCTCAATGGTGGGTGGTGGAGGTATCCGGTCACGAGCAAGGGCATCAGTCATTCTGGCTTTTACTGGGATGATGGACCACTGAGGGAAATAGAGAAAAAAGAAAAAAGAAAAAAGAAAAAGGAAAGAAAAGAAAAAGAAAAAAGAGGAAAGTGAAAAGAAAAATAAAAAAAATTGTAAAAATTGTCTACGTCAGGGTAAAATTGGCCAAAAGGAATTGCCGAAGCCTTACTCCACTCAACCCGGTGAACCAATTAACGTCCGATCTCTTGAGTTGCCCTGTTTTAGTTAAAGCTAAGTCTAGATTTAGTGTCCTTGATTAGCACACGTTGCGGGCTGGACTGAGATGTCTTTCACCAATTCTGTGCTTTATTTGTTATCCCATTTTGATATCGAGTCATGAATCTGATTCTTAGAGAGCCGTCCTTCTCCCTAATCTACACTCATAATCTGTTCGACAGGTTTAGTCTCCTTTTTGTCTAAACCGAGAGCATATTGGTCCAGATTAAGTCATGTTAATTGGTTTTCAAAGTCTTTTCAATGATCGAGAGTGCTTTTTCTGCATCCTCGTTTTCTTTGTCTTAAGCCTCGGGGTTACTAATGGCGGTTGTTGGTGAGATGACGATCCTAGATCCAGGACCTAAATGATGATTGTTATAGGCATCGGCATTGGATTGCTGGTCGTGTTTCTTCCCTCTATTTGTTTTACTCGTGTTGCGGCTAAAAGAGAGGTGCTGGCCGATGAGGGAGGTCAACACTGGTTATCGGTGCGGGTCTTGCGATGAACGTGGGCTTTTCAGCGAGAAGAGACGTTCGGGGTGGTGACCGGTATTGATGGTCGAGTATGGTGGCCGACAGCGGGGGTCTGATGAACGAAACTGTACTGGCCGACCGAGAAATGTGAAGTTCTTGGCTGGAATTTCTGGTGATCTGGCGCGCTTGAATAGAAGACAATAGGGAGGGGATGATGATGGGCCAGAAAGAAGGAGGTGATAGTATGAAAATGGCCTTAGTACAGGCTTGTGTGCTGAAGTGTTGAGATGGATATTCATATTGGTAGGCTGGGGCTTGATTTGATTTCAGTGAGTTTGGGCCTAAGGTAGACTTGGTGTGATTAGAAGGCAAAATGGGCTTGATGGGTTTTCTTTTAGGAATGGCTTGTTTAAAATAAGCCCAACCACGTCCATGGCCCAAGCCTGAAAGTCCAGGTTTAGCCCGGGTCCTTATTTTCAATTAAATAAAAAATAATATAAATTTCCAAAAATTAGAAAATTTGGTTGGGAAAATGTTAGGTTTTGTTTTCTTAGTGGAGTTCATGCCATTGATCGTTTGTTGATTATTGTGCCCAATTGCATGCTTACTTGTGAGTTTTTTGATAGATTACACTTAATTTCGTTTAGCGATGAGATGGGGGACTAGAATTTAATTAGGGGTTGATGACATTAACCTACTGCTTTGTGAATGCAAGTGAGGGTTAATAATACTTGATTTTAATTAATGAACCCTTATTTTGATTAGGAGGTGGTTGGGGAATCAAATTGCATGGGCGAAATCAAATTCTCAAGCCGGATTGCTTGATTGTTTTGTTGATCGATGAACTTGCTGATTGACTGTTTTGATTGAGTGCATGATGGGAATGTTGAGTGTGTTAGAAACAATTAAGGATGGCGGTGATCATGAGCTTCTTGAATACCAAAGGCTGAGAGTGGAGGTCTATGGTGGTCCGAGGCAACACTTAGTTTAGCTCGGTGTAAAGTTTATTTCCAATTAGGCTAGTTATCTCGGTTTTCACTCAATAAAACCAAATTAAACTTAGAATCATTTTTCTAAATAAGCAATTAGAACATTAGCTTCAACATCATAACATGGCTAAATAACAAAGCTGTGTATATTCTTTATCCGACTTGTATCGAGTTTTCTTTTCTAAATTTACTTTAAAGTCATTCAATACTGGAGCCCGCATTTCAACAAATTGTTGTTAATTTCCTTCCTAAAATTGTTAGGTCCAGTTTAGAATCAAATGAAAAACCACAAAAACATTTCCTTGATCACCTAGCGCCTTTGATACCTTTATGATCATAATTGGTAATCAAAATTACATGACCACTTAGATGACAATCTTCTAGTTAGAGATACTGAAATGGCGCTAATAAAAGTTAGTGTAATAGTCAAACGTCCTTGTCTTATTTGGTTTTTAACCAACCCCAAATGGTTAGTGGCTACCCCTAAGATTACATAGACTATTAAAAGAACTTTTAAATGAAAAAACCAAAGTCATGTGAGACATAGGTGTGGGAGAGTCCACTTTCCTAATCAATGGACCCCTTGGATCCTTAGAATCATTTGGTTCGATGCACCATTTGGACTTTTTTTTTAATAGCAATACCTCTAAATCTACTCTCGAGATCCTTAGACCCCTTGAGAGGATTTGTGACAAGTACGACTGTATCAGACACATTGAGGTAGATCGTTATTTCATCAAACAAAATCTTGATTCCAAGATGGTTTGATTTTCATTTATTAAATGTGTAGACCAACTGGCGAATCACTCACGAAGGTCATTTCTAGCAAGATCTTCTACAATTCACTTGGCAAATTAAGCATTAGTGATATCTATGCACCAACTTGAAGGGGAGTGTTGGTGTGATTTGTCAATTAAGACTGATTGGAGAAATTGTACGGCTGATTAGTTGCTAAATTTGTACTGTTAATGTCCTTATTTTGAGGATCAACCATATTCTTAGCCTAAGATAGTGCATAGTGGTAGTTATTTCTCTGTACAAATATATATGCTATCGTATTCATTCAGAGAGAGATAATGAAAAGGGACTAATTCCTTAAAATTATCCAACTTGAGGTCCAATCCTAATTTTGCTCCCAAGTTTTTCCGTCTTTAAAAAATCCTAAACTTTAGTCCAGTCCAAATCCACCCCAAACTTTTCTTTGTTTAAAAGAAACCCTCAACTTTAAATTTAGTCCCAAATTTACTCTAGTCCTAAATCAACCTCTATTAACCCTTTGTCCAAAACTTGCCGTTAGTTGTCTCTAATTTTCATATCCTAGAATAATTTCATTTTAGAAATAATTTTTCATGTCACCTTGTTGATGCGGAAATGCCATGTCAAGTTTGGATTGGAACACGAGGGTAGATTTAAGAACATATTGAAAAATTAGGTGTTCTTTTTTAGAAAAACAAAATTCGGAATAGATTTGAGATTGGACCTAAAGTTTTGAATTTTTTCTGAGACAAAAAGAGATTCAAGGTAGATTTGGGACTGAATATAAAGTTTTGGTTTTTTCAGAGATAAAAAAAAGTTGTGGACAAAATTGAGATTGAACTAAAGTTGAGGGCTTTTTAGAGAATTAGACATAATGGAAAGAGAAAAACGTATTTGTTCATCATTAACATCCCATATTCACAAACTAATTCAAAATATCAGCTACAAGTCTCGACATTATCTATAATGGACTTCGACGTCGTACACCGTCAGTTGGGAACAAACCTCGATCTCGAGTTTTAAAATGTTCGATTATCCTATCGCACAAACATCTGTCAATCTACATAGGCTTTGGATCAACGCCTTCAAAGGCAGCAGCTTTTCATAGCTTTAGAAAGCATTCCACCGAAACTCAGCAAGTGAATACTCAACTAAATTCTTCATATTTTATTAGTATGACAAATGCTTGCTTCTCTTCTGCAACTTCTAACAGAATATCAAAGTCCTCAAATTCGAAACCATCTATCTTTCCGTTTGGAAATTTGAGGCCCTCGACTTTTTGCTGTCAAGGCTCGTGAACAACACTTTAAAGGGGCAAAGTTTAAAACCATCGGCTTTCCACGAAGTTATTGTTGAGAAAATCTGGCCCGTGCATGGACATGCTTGATCCTCGAATTTATCGTGAAATATTACAGTCCCCAAGGCTCGTATGCCCAAATACTATTTTGCCGCCGTAAACACGTTTGATTGTATAGTCCCAATGCCAAATATGGTATCCTTAACAGCCTTCGCTTGTTCTCCCAAAGCCATTGGCAGAGACTCTTCATCTCGGTGACGATCTTCTAACAAACGCTCCTACGAGGCCAAAGCACCACAATTTCATCCTTCCGTTCTCGAGAATCTGTGTACACGAGAAATCTAGGATGAGCATTGGGTCCAGTTTGATTCTAGCACCTGCCTGGTCGATTCGATCCCAAGCTGATTCTGGGGAGAACTGGACAACGACCAATTTGATTTCCATACTAGGGCCAGAACAGCCAGTTCCGGAAATTGGTTTTAAACCTGTTAATACTTTTGCAACCATCAAGATTTGAATCATGATTTCAGTTTGATCGACTAACCACAAAACCAGGGAACTCCTTGTAATGAAATAATGCAACTTCTATCTTTTATCATAAAAGTTTGAATTTTTACCCAAAACATAGTAATAAGTTGGTTTCCGGAGTACCCAGGAACCGGACTAGAACCCAATTGTTCCCGATTTTTGGAACTGAGGGTCACTGGCTCAGGAACTGACACACCTAGAAATATCAAATCACTTCAGTTAGCCAATCCGATGTCTATTATATTTAGACTTCCATAGAAGGTCGGAATGTCCACTTTCAAATTGAACTCCTGTCTTGCATGTTCATGATCATCATCACCACTATTCCTTTGATCATCGTCAAAATCATAACGACGATCCCACTGCTCATCGAGTTTGTCATAATCACCCCATCTTCCACCGTTGCAATTCCACCGACAGCCATCCCCACCCAGACAACTTCTCCCTCACCGTGCACTATACACATTCCGATCGAGGGCTTCATCACAATACTCATCCTGGTCGTGGCCAAAGCCGCAACCTTTGCATTGAATTCCAAATCGACTCCCTACCTATCCCCATATAAATCGAGACAGGAAAGTAGCAACTCATAGATTATCTTTCCCTAAAAAATGTGTTTTTAAGTACCAAGACGTGCTTAACAAAGTTGAAGGCTAATTTATTCAATTAACACAAAAGGGATGTGTTTTAGCTAATAACATTTTAAAAATAGCACCCCATTCGTGTCACTTAGAAAAATTATCAAATTGGAATATATGTTTATTATCAACAACAATATATGTCTAGATATTTTCGTTTGATGATGAAAATATTTTTTGTTAATTTACTTTGTAAGCAATACAATCAATTATTATTAGGAATTTGTTTTTCAAATTATTGATTTAAGCGAATCAAACATACCCCAAGACTCCCTTCGTTTTGCGGAAAACAATTTTTAGGAAAACGTTATATGGATTTTCCGAAATTTGTTTCATGGAAAATGAATTGGTAGGTGAAAATATTTTCCATCAATGGAAAAAAAGTCATCCAAAATAGCGGGATAACATTTTCCACTTTTCAAGTAGGAGAAAACATTTTCTTTACTCTCTCTTATCTCACCCCCCCTTCCTATTCTTTCTTTTTTTCCTTTTTTAAAAATTATAATTTTTATCTTTTATCTTTTTATTTTTTCTTTGGAAAATATTTTCAAACTCATTTTCAAGTTTAGGTGAACGACGAAAAATGTTATCATTATTACGGAAAATGGATTCCCAAAAAATATTTTCTAGAAACACAACATTCTCCATGAGATGAATGGAGCCTGAAAAGATCATGTACTTGATCCTGCTCAATCCAAGGTGATTAATGGTTATGAATGAGATTGGCTAACTGGGGAGTATGTATCCCCTTTGTCGCGACCTACCCCTCCAGGGGGAGGGGGGGAGAGTAGGTTTAGGGGTATTGCCTAAAGGACAGACCAAAGGCCCATGATTAGGCGCAGGCTCTCCCAAGCCCATATCTTGCCCATATCTCTCGATTAGAAACCAAGTGGGGCATGAGAGTATCCCTCCCTTCATACGCAACCATAGAATCTAGGGTCGAGGACTTGATTACACTAATTGACCAATTAGTGCCATTTCGATACCTAATCTTGTTCATTTTAAAAGAAAAGATTTTTGTTAAGCAATTTAGATTGATTTTATACCTATCAACTAACATGTGAGGTGATCATGCAGGTGTGAAATCATTAAAATAATAATTATAGCTACCGAGATCCTAATTGCAATAAAATTAAGCACATGCAATTAAACATAATAAAATATGCAAACTAAACATGCGATATAATCAAAATACAATCAAATAAAGGCCTAATTACACTAAGAAGGCAAGATATGACAATTTCTAACCAAACCCTACATTTTTTAACTTTCAAAATTTCAATTTATTTTTAAAAAACAAATATTATTTTTTTTGGGCGAACCGGGTTGAGTCCGGCCTGACCCGGTCGGGCGGGTCGGGCCTGGTTCGGATCAAACCCGCCCGGGTCCGAGTTGCTTGGGGGAGGACCGGTCCGCACTCCCATAAGGGCTAGGCCCGACTAGAGATGGTCGGGCCTTTACTTAATTCAAGGTTGGGCTCGACTGACGGGCCCAACCCCCCTAAAAAGTGCCTGCAGGCCTAGTCGACTAGCCCAGGCTTTCTAAAACTAAACAGGGCCCATGGAAGAAACCTAAATTAATCCTAAAGCCCAAACCCAAATTCAACCCAGACCCGACTCACGTATGCCCGGCCTGATTCACCCAAACCGTACACTGGTTGGATCGCGCTCGGCCCCGCTCTTTTGACGTGATTCGTGCCTCCTCTCTCTCCTGCTCTTTCGCGGCACCAAAGAAGCATGGTTGCGACGTCGTCGGGCAGTGGCTCTGTGTTGACGGCGGTGCTGATGCAGCGGGTGGCGGCCACAGGCAGCCAGGGGCGACAACGTCGTCGGGGTCTGCGAGGACGGGCGGTGGCTGCGTCGGAGGCGACACCGATGGAGTCAGGCAGCAAAAGGGACGATTGCATCGTGGATGGAGTTGAGATGGAGGCCACATCGACGGGCCAGCGAGCGGCACGGCGAGGCTCGTGTTGAAGGCCGGCGGATGCGGCAACGAGTAACTCGGCACGGCGTTGGGAGGATGGGCAGCGATGGCGTCAAGGCCAGGCGTTGCCGTAGTCGGGGTCGGATGGCGGCGGCTTGGTGAGCAGCGGCGGTTCCGCTCGGTTGCATAGCTCGGGCGACTAGTAACTCTCGCGGATCTCCAAATCTGCCATCAGCTCTCGACTTCTCCTTTGGTCAGCTGGCTCGGCGTCGAGACTACGCTAAAGCAGATGGTGGCGGGTGACAGCGACGTGGCGGAGATCCGGTGCAGCGACGACGTCAGGCAGTGTCGACGGCGCCTCCTTCCTCCTCGGATTTTCCCTTTCTCGGTCCGCTTCCCCCCTCTGTTCTCTGTGCTCTACTTTGCTCCTCTATTGTTGCTCTTAGTTTCCCCTTCCTCTCCTGCGGTGCTCCTCCCCTTTCTCCTCCACTCTGCTCCTTTTCTTTCTTTTTTGCTTTCCCTCTCTTTTTCCTTTTTCTGTTTTTTTTTTCTCTCCTGCTACTGTCTTTCCCTTATCTTCTCCGCTCTGCCCGATGTCCCCTGCTGTTGTTGCTTTTGCTTTCTGTAGGTCTACGTGCGAAGGTGGTTGGAGGAGGAAGAGCTAGGGCGTGGGCCGGGTTGAGGGGAGAGTGAGGCTCGGTCGGGCTGCAGCGTGCAAGAGAGAGAGAGAGGAAAAGAGGAGGGCCGGGTTGGGCTAAGGCCAGATACGGGCCCACCCGCCCCCGCTCGCGTCCCTTTTTTTTGTTTGTTTTTGTTTGTTGTTTTTTCTTTTCTTTTTTTTTTTGTTTAAAAATAGGTGTTAACAGCTGCCCCTCTTTGAATGTAACCTCAAAGAGGTTGCATTCAAAGACAGAAGATACCTAAATTATTTTGGCGGTAGAGAGACCCTAATTGCATAGGCTCGCACCAGGTCGAGCTATGAAAGCGTGTCGTGTCAATATGAGGAAGAAAGACCCCGGGCTACGGAAGCACGTTGTGTCATAAGAAGAAAGAGAGACCCCGGGCTACAAAAGCACACTGTGTCATAAGAAGAAAGAGAGACTCCGAGCTACAAAAGCACGCCGTGTCATAAGAAGAATGAAGACCCCGGGCTATAAAAGCACGTTGTGTCATAAGAAGAAGGAAGACCCCTGGTTATAGAAGCACGCCGTGTCATAAGAAGAAAGAGAGACTCAGGGCTACAGAAGCATGCCGTGTCATAAGAAGAAGGAAAGACCCTGGGTTACAGAAGCACGCCGTGTCATAAGAAGAAAGAGAGACTCCGGGTTACAAAAGCACGCCGTGTCATAAGAAGAAGGAAGACCCCGGGCTATAGAAGCACGCCGTATCATAAAAAGAAAGAGAGACTCCGAGCTACAAGAGCACGCCGTGTCATAAGAAGAAGGAGAGACTCCAGGCTACAAAAGCACGTCGTGTCATAAAAAGAAGAAAGACCACGGGCTACAGAAGCACACCGTGTTATAAGAAGAAAGAGAGATTCCGGGCTACAGAAACACGCCGTGTCATAAGAAGAAGGAAAGATCCCGGGCTGCAGAAGCACATCATGTCATAAGAAGAAAGAGATGAAGTCTCATTGTGTAACAATGGGTTTCGACCGGGTTGAAAATACATAGTTTGAGGAAAACTCATGAACCTTTGTAGATGACATGGTTTAAGGTTGACCATTAACCTTTTGAAAATCGTAGTTCAAAGATAAATTTATAAACATTTTAAAAGCGTGGTTTAAGGATATTCACAAACCCTGTGGTTTAAGGATAAACCTGCCAACCTTGTGGTTTAAGGATGACCCACAAATAGTGTAGTTTAAGGATAGAATCACGAACCGTGTGGTTTAAGGATAAACCCACAAACCCCGTGGTTTAAGGATAAACCCACAAACCCCGTGGTTTAAGGATAAACCCACCAATCTTGTGCTGTCAAACTCAACTTGAGCAAATGTCATTAGGGACATCATCAAGAGATGTGTATTAATTAAACAAGCTAATCAAGCTAAGTTCGATTGCTTTAAAAAAACATTCGATGTCAATCAGCATCATGTGGCGCAAAACTGTCATCTTGCTTGGGGATGTATCATTAATCATCAAATTCTCTAGGAGTCAAGTTCTTATCAGAATGGCTACGACTCGTGAAAGAGGCTCATTAAACATGCCGAACTAGAGCTTCTTAGTCAGAAAGGGTTTCTCACACACTCTCAATAATATGGCTGCTTTATCCCATTCATTCGCGTGGGAAGTAACTGATTGCTGAGGGTATTTCACATAACCTATATCAAAGGCTTTTAGAAACATCCGCAATGAGCCCAATTTGATCGATCAAGAAGGTCTTTTGAAAGGACCGCAATATAGATTTGGTCATGGGCTTACACAAAGGGATTATTGCTTTGAGGCTAATAAAGGAACATTTGTCGCTATCTTCGTCGGGTTTACAAGTCAAGAACTTGGAAGATAAGACAAGATATAATTGCTTCCACTCCTTCAAGTAGTAGTTTCTTTGTGGCATTCTCATTTTCACTCGAACCATCTCAATTAGAAGAGACTTCGAAAGAGAGTTATAATGTTGGCTCGGGAGAGGCTCGAAAGGCTTAAAATTTTCAAGAGGGTTTTTAAGAGTTGGTGATCATCATGGCATCGTGACCAGGTCACTCGATCTTTCGAAATCATTTAGCTTTTGAAACACAGTACATCTCGGAAGTCCCTTAACTAATCATTTATGCATGGGAGTTTTGCTCATTTCTCTAATTTCTTTTGCTCTTACAATGATTTTTTTACACAGGCACTTGGACTTTGGTATTTTTTCTTTCACATAAGATGCAGCCTTTTGACTCTTTTTCTTGACAGGCATTGACCTTGCTTTTATCAACATACTGCTTTTTCATGCCCCCTAATTTTGTTGAACTTTTTGCTCTTTGAACTTTTGGAGCTCTTATGACTTTTTTTTTTCATGTTTTCCCGTAAATGTCGATTGTATGTGGTCAATCCTTATGCCTTGCCCTAGTGAAGGGAGATGATCATCGCTCGGGATTTAGAAATGAACAATTAGGCCCAAATTGGTTTAAGCAACGGGTATCGGTGTTTGGGTAGAGAAAGAAATGCTCTTCTTCACCTTAGGATGAGTCAAGTTTTGATGAGAATTCTTCTGAAGCAATCACCAGAAGATTGATGCAAGTGAAAGTAATATAATCTTTCTCAATCCTTCGCTCTGCAACACGATCGTAACCTCCTATGTTGCCCTAATGTAGGGTCGTTCTCGATAGGCGTACTTTGAAGGATTATCTTTATTTGGCCCAAAGGAGTAGCAAGAGATTAGTGCAATGCTTGGGATTGATGAAAGAAACGCCTTTATCATTTCGATCTTTGCTCTCAATGCGAATGAATCATTCGTCCTAAGAGAATGTCGCTTTTCACTCAACTCTCAAGAGTGTTTGAAGGACTTGTTTGGAAGTGGCTTACCTTTCTTCATCCTAAGCACTTCTTGTTTGGCATGGTTAACGTTTCACCTTTTACTCTGCTGAGATCATCTAAGTAGATCAATATCCATAAGGAAATTTGATTGAAAATGAATAACCCACAAAACGAGAAAACAATTTTGAGATAAAAAAGATATTCAAAAAGTTTGTAGAAAGTTTTTTTTTCTCAATTATTCATTTTTTTTGTGCTTGTCTTTAGGAAAGCGCCAAAGTTTTTTTTTTTGTAACGGAAATTCTCCGTTTTGTTTTTTTTGTTTTGTTTTTTCGAGTTAATTTTGAGAATAATGGTACTTACCTGCGGCATGGTGACTCGGCAACCCTGTAAATGTGAAAGAATATGTTAGTGCAAAAATCTTTAGGGATTGAAATATTGGAAACGATATATTATTACATTTCACTCGCTTTTATCCTTTGGGTGCTAACATTTCTTGGATTCACCCTCGTGGATATTTGGTAACTCGACATTACCTTTCACTTGCATTTACCTTTAATTGTTTGATGTTTTCCTATCAAAGGAAAAAAATGATTCATGTCAGAGACGCTATCAAAATGAGCAATTGGAATCGACACAATTTACCCTTTATGTGTTTTCGTTCTTCAAGTATGAACTTTGCCTGAAGTGGCTAGGGTTGATTGAAAAATGGCTATGTGGCCTTGATTTTATCCATGAAAAGCATTTTTTTTTATTGTATACAACAATTTACAAAGTTCAATTCCTGTTTTTTCAAATGCTCTTTTTGAAGAGATGTTTAATTGACAAAGAGCTTGAAAAAATTAAATAAGGAACACTAGATGTGTTTTTCAAAATCTTTTTTTGAAAGGAGAGGGATTGCTCATTGTTTTCACATTTGAGGATATTGTTCTTTAGATGCTTTGCCCATTTATTCCCTGCAAAGAAAAGATTAGACATATTATTACCTCGCTCGACTGGGAATCATTTAGGAACCATACACATCCCTTTACGCCAAACTAGACAATCGGGTCTTAGCAAGATTCTTTGATGGAAGGCGCTGCTTCTACAGTCAAGGTGCAATTTTTTTCCATTTATCACCATGTAAGAAGAGAAGATGAAACGTGTTATCTCTATACTTAATTAGGTTCAATTGAGGAACGATACATCATTTCTTGATGAATTTGATAATGTTGTTCCAGCACACTTCATTGGTGGGGAAATGAGAGATTTTTTTCTAAATCAAACGTTGCTCTCCCACTCTTTATTTGACAAACCTTTGTTCTATTCGAATCCGTCCTGTACCAAAGAAAAGGATGTGTCATTTTTTCATGCTAAAGAGAATCAAGTTTAGGAACGAAATACATCATTTTCCAAAGTCGGATGATCAACATCCCAAGGTATCTCTTATGGAGGAAGGGATAATATTGCCCCTCTGTTTCATTTGAATCTTTCTTTATTTAAGATGAACATGACTTAATAATGCTCCATCGAGTTTGTTGGAACGTTACAAAACTTGGTGCTCGTGATGTCTCATTGACAATGAAAAGAAAGTCATGTCAGAAATGGTATCAGAAATGGGTAATTGGAATCGATACAGTTTCCTCTTCCTTCGAATTCACCTTTTTGGATGCTTGACAACTCCCTTCATTTGTCTCATCATGCAAAGTGAACGATATCAATGGGTTATTTTGGCACCTAAGGCATTTGCGTCATTTCCTCCAAATAAAGAAACTTCCTAGAACGGAATTCAACTTCGTTCGGCCTCTAAAATTCACTTCTCTATGTGGTCAAACACAAGAATGTCAAGAAGCATAAAGAATAACCTGCAAAAAGACGACAATGTCAGTATGTGATTAAGAGAAAATGCTCTCTCAATGAGGTTGCTTCTTACAACAAAATCGAGGCGACTGTACATGCCCCATACTCCTCATCACGGGGTTTTAGTATTTCGTCAAGATTTTATCATAAGAGAAGACATAATTGAAAAAATCGATCCGCGGCCATCAATCGAACGTCCACTCTTATTCTAAAAGTTTCATATGCAAAAGTGGCATTGATTTTTGAAAAATTGATTTGTGATTTTACTCATGGAAAAATGAGGTGACTTTTATTTTAAGAAATCTATACACAAAATACTATATGAATTTCAATCCCAGAATGTGAGAAAGAAAGAATTTGATCGAAAATATAACCTCAATTTTTTTGTGCCCCAAAATATAATCTTGATTTGAAAAAATTTCTAAACAAAAAGTGGTTTTGAGCCCATAATTGAAAGTTTAGACAAAGTCATATGTTCGATGGGGCTAGATCAGATAGGCTTGAAATTTATATTCATGGTTCATTGTCAAGAGTGCTTACCAATTTTTTGATCATAACCCTACATCACCGGGGGCATTCGATTGATTTCAGCGAATTTCAAAATGGAAGTTCAATACAAAATGAGCAAATAAAAAGGAAAGTGATACTTACAATGGGGGACGACTTTTCTCTCTCTCTCTCTCTCTCTCTCTCTCTTTTAATTACATAGACATTTACATGGGATGTGATTCGATTTCTACTCTAAACGACCCAAAATGGAGACATAGGATCATCGGACTGAACCAACAAGATCGCGGCTAGATCGTGTTACCCATGACTCCGGCTTCGTCAAAAGGCCGACCCGTGTCTCGTGGTCGTAGACTAAGGTAGGGACTTTTGACATCAAGAAAGAAATTTCGAGGTTGATATGGGTGACTCGTACTACATGGTTGTAGTTGGAGTGGTATCTACCTCAACATCATCCTAAGTGATCTCATGTGGCTCAGGTCCGGCGGCAGGTAGTGTGTTATGGTGTAGTGTAATGCAGGGAATACATGCACGACAGTCTATAAGCAAACACCATTTCAAAAGTTCAAAACATAAATATTTATTTCCAACTCCACACCTGCAAGACAAGGGGTTAACAATCATTCCTCCCCTTATAACTCTCACCTATAAAAACATTTAACACTCACATTAGGGACATACCTGATATCCTCGCTGCCAAACAAAAATGTTTTTTTAAACAAGATCAATTCCAGCCTAAGTCCTCTAAGGTCTAAAACTAGTCCCCAATAGAGTCGCCAAGCTGTCGCGACCTGCCCCTCGAGGGGAGGGAGTAGGTTTAAAGGTATTGCCTAAATTACGGACCTAAGGCTCATGATTAGGCGCGGGCTCTCCCAAGCTCATACCCCACGTGACATCGGGGTTTTTTTTAAGAATTTTGTAATAAGGAATCGCCACTAGCCTATTGGGGTCGGCTAGAAACCAAGTGGGGCATGGGAGTATGCCTCGCTTCCTACGCAACCAGAGAATCTAGGGTCGGGGACTTGATTACACTAATTGACCAATTAGTGCCATTTCGTTACCTAATCTTGTTCATTTAAAAGAAAAGATTTTTGTCAGGTAGTTTGGATTGATTTTATACCTATCTACTAACATGTGAGGTGATCATGCTGGTGCGCAATCATTAAAATAATAATTATAACTACCGAGATCCTAATTGCAATAAAATTAAGCACGTGCAATTAAACATAATAAAATATGCAAACTAAACATGCGATATAATCAAAATACGAACAAATAAAGGCCTAATTACACTAAGAAGGCAAGATATGACAATTCCTAACCAAACCTTACATTTTTTTAAATTTCAAAATTTTTAATTTTTTTTCGAAAAAAATATTTTTTTTTGGGCGAATCAAGTCGGGTCTGATTTGACCTGGTTAGGCGGGTCGGGCCCGTTTCAAGTCAAACCCGCCCGAGTCCAACTTGCTTGGGGGTGGATAGGTCTGCTCGCTCGTAAGGGCCAGGCTAGGGATGGTCGGGCCTTTACCTGGTTCAAGGTCAGGCCCAACCCTTTTAAAAAGTGCTCGTAGGCCCAGTCGACTAGCCCGGGCTTTCTAAAACTAAACAGGGCCCATGGAAGAAACCTAAATAAATCTTAAAGCCCAAGCCCAAATTCAGCCCAGACTCGACTTAGGTATGCCCGGCCTGATTCGCCTAAAACCCTACTTGGTTGACTGCACCTGGCTTGGCTCTTTTGACCCGGTTCGTGCCTCCTCTCTCTCCTGCTCTTTCGCCGCCCGAAGGAGGATGGTCGGGACCCCGTCGGGCGGCGGCTCTGTGTTGGCGGCGGTGGCGACGCGGCGGCGGGGTGACGGCCGTGGGCGGCGAGGGCGACGACGTCGTCGGGGTGCAAGGACGGGCGGCGGCTGCGTCGAGGCGACACCGATGAAGTCAAGTAGCAATAGGGATGGCTACGTCGGGGATGGAGTCGAGATGGAGGCGACACCGACGGGCCAACAAGCAGCACGGCGAGGCTCGTGTCGAAGGCTGACGGACGTGGCAACGAGTAACTCGGCATGGCATCGGGAGGATGGGTAGTGATGGCGTTGGGCCTAGGCGTTGCCGTAGTCGAGGTCGGACGGCGGCGGCTTGGTGAGCGGCGGCGGTTCGCGCAGGTTGCACGGCTCGGGGCAACTAGTAACTCCCGCGGATCTCCAGATCTGCCTTCAGCTCTCAACTTCTCCTGTCGGTCGGGCGCTCGGCGTCGGGACTACACCGAAGTAGATGGTGGTGGGCGACGGCGACGCGGCGGAGATTTGGTGCGGCGACGGTGTCGGGCAAAGTGTCGACGGCACCTCCTTCCTCGAATTTTCCCTTTCTTGGTCCGCTTCCCCCTTCGTTCTCTCCGTTTTGCTCGCTCCTCTGCCGTTGCTCTTGGTTCCCATTTCCTTTCTTGCGCTGCCCCTCCCCTTTCTCCTCCGCTCCGCTGCTTTTCTTCCTTTTTTGCTTTCCCTCTCTTTTTCCTTTTTCTGCCTTTTTTTTTTTTTTTTCCCCTTTCTTTGTCTTTCCCTTATGTTCTCCGCTTTGCCCAATGTCCCCCTTTGTTGTTGCTTTTGCTTTCTGCAGTCTATGCACGAAGGTGGCTGGAGGAGGAAGAGCTAGGGCGCGGGCTGGGCCGAGGGGAGAGTGAGGCTGGGCCGGGCTGCAGCAAAGAGAGAGAGAGAGAGAGGAAAAGAGGAGGGCTGAGTTAGGCCAAGGCCAGATTCGGCCCAACTTGCCCCCTCTCGCATCCCTTTTTTTTGTTTTTGAAAAAAAAAAAAAAAAGGTGTCAACACCCTTTCTAAAGTGAATGAAGGAATCTCCTAATGTCGCCTCGCAGGTTTATTATTATGTGAACATCATTGTCTTTTGGTGGGTCTACATTTTCGGACCTTTTCGTGTAACTAGAATTTGACCTTAACGGTCTGAAAATCAATGGTTTTTGATGCCCTCAGTCTCTTGAGCTCATTCAAGGAATAATTTTATATAGTGGAGGATTGATGGTCAAGGGAAGAGACTTGAACAAGATGCGATTGTTACAAGACTTTTTAAGATGACGAAAGAGCAAACATGAATTATCTCACATTGAAGAGAGTGTAGCTAGTCCAACCACAAGCGGACCTAACGGGCAACATGTATTTTCTGTATAATAAATTCAGATGAAAGTTCTATAATAAGCTTGCTCAAATAACATGATTCTAGACATGCCACTAATTTATGGATTATGTTCGAATGATTACCATCCCAAGCAAAGCATGTGTCTCAATTCAACATAACAATTGATTTTGCCTTGTCATTAGGGGTGATCGGGTCCAGGGTGGGTAGGTTTCAGACCTGGACCCTGTACTCGACCCTATTATAACCGGTTCTCCTTTTTTGGACTCTTTACCTGACCCTGCTTGCATTAGACCCTGTACCCGACTCTGTTTGCATTGGACCCTGTACCCGACCCTGTTTGCATTGGACCCTGTACCCGACCCACCCTGTTTTTTCGGTCCGGTTCCAAGGTTAACCCTATTTATATTGGAACCTGTTTTGCAACCGCTCATCTATATGACTTCGAATTTTATTTTAATACCTGAGAAAACAACATAATTCTTCTAATTTATATTGAAATATTAAGCGTAATTAATAAGTAAATTTCTACCTCATTTCGTATGCATTAGCCAAACCCTAGATGGTTCACCCGAGGTGAGGTCGCGACAGCTTGGCGACTCCACTGGATTATTTTTTTTTGGGATCACTCGGCAAGGGCCTTCTTCGTTCCTTGAAAGAAAGAAACACAAAAAAAAAAAAGGGAAGGAAAAGCTTGAGAGTCAAGGTCAAGGTCAGGAGGTAGAGGAGACGTGGGTAGCGTAGAGAGGGACGTGAGGGAGAAAAGAAAAAAAAAAAAAGAAAAAGAAGAAACAGAACAGTGCACTGATCATCTTCTTCACGGGCTCCCTCCGCACGCCACAGCCGCCGACCCGCTGCGCCTGCGTTGCTGCGGCCGCACCACCGTGCCACCGCTGGAGCCCCCTCACCCGCGAGCTCGCACCGCCACTCATCGCTCCTGCTGTGGCCACGACTACCCGACACCTCTGACCGTCCAAAGCTCCGTCGCCGTCGCCTTGCCCCTGTGAAGCCGCCACTGCACCAGCACCGCCGCTCGGCTCCTCGCGGCACCAGCAACCAGTGAAGCTGCAAGGTTGACAAGAAGGCGTACAACCCAGTTCTCAAACAGGAGAACAAATTAGGGTTTGGACTTTTGGGTTGGCTTACAAATCGGTTCTCAAACCGGTTCCCGAACCGGTCCGGTCGATCCGGTTCCCGGGTGGGTAATCCCTCGGAACCGGTTCGATCACCGGTTCAAACCGGTTCTGAATTTTGGGAACCAGTTCCCGGATCGGTTTCAACGGGAATCGGTTCCCGAACCTGTTTTCCGGGTGGGCCGGTCCGAGAACCGGGTTTACCCGGTCCGGTTGCACATCCCTACTCGTCATGGCTATCATCGAGAGAGTGATATTAGCTTATGATTTGTTTGTGCACAAGTGGCCAACCTTATCTTTGGATATCTATCACATATTATGCCTTTCATCAGTAGATTTTTAACACAAACTCTTTGACATCACTCCCACTATCCAATTAAATCATTCATATTGCAACTCTTATGCTTCTCCAAGTATTATGAAGTTCACCTCCATGCATTCATAGAAATAGGAAATGTCAGTTTGTGACATTCTTCCCCACTTGATAGCGTTGCGGGCTATTCTGTTGGTTCTTTGCATTCCCTAATTGTCACTGCCTCTCCCTAGGTCCTAGATGAATGGCCAATGCTCACCCATATGATATTCCTTTTATAAATAGATTCCTAACATAAATTCTATTCCACCACTCTTAACAATTTAGTTGCTTCTCCCGATTTGATTGAGTTATGTTCTGTACCTTTGTAAGATTGGAAAATGGCGGACCGAGGCATACATGATAGCGTTATTTCTACACGTGAAACATGTTAGCTGACCTTTTTTTATTTTTAATTTGGTCTTGCCTTTTCTTTGTCAGGTCAACTTCATTAGAGATGAAGATTTTTGATCCATAGGACAGATTTATGTGGTTGTAAATAAAGGTGTATTTGGTTTGACTTTTTTAAGGGGCTTTCAGCTTCTAAGGCTTCTTTAGAAAATGTTAGAGAACGTTTAACAAGCATTTTGAAATAACTTTCGGCCAAATGTCAGCATTGGGAATGTTGAACGCCCAATGTTACTCCCACCCAACATTTCGAAATAGCATTTGCGGAATGTTAAAATTAGAATTAAAATATTTTTTCTTTTCAAAACTACTCTCACACATTCTTTAGTTTTTCGATTTTGCCCATTCTTGTAACTGTTCATCTTCTTCGCGTGGGGGTAGTTGGCAAGGCCAAATTTGGTTGGCAAGGGGCCGGCAAGGGTCGCCTTAATCAATGACTATCGAATTAGATGTGTCTTTCCAGCGAACGTAGCCCTTTGCTCGCTTCACCAAAGGGTTTGAGTTCTTTTTTAATAGAAAATTATATAAAACACATCTAAAGCCCATAGCCAAAGTGTTTTTTTGCGAAACATTACTTTAACCTAAAGTTTTTTAGCAAAGAGTTTTCATCTAGCATAATTTGCATTTTTCCAAAAAGTTTTGATTTTCATATACGCATTACAACCTAAAGTTGAACTACACCTATCCTAAAACGAATTGGATTGGTTAGCTTTCTTAATTGAGTTCCTTTTTACGGTGGCTCTCCTTTTCATGGTGCTGTCTCCATCTACCACGTGAAAGTGTACCTTTTTTTCAGCACATGGTGTTGTTTTGTGCTACGCCGGGTGAACTTTTTAATGAACCTTTCGGACATGCAGGACATGCAGGATAACGACAAGATTTACGTACTACCTACAACCTCTTTAGTAATAATTCATGCTGGTCCACCATTTTAGAAATTATTAGGAGCCGTATCATATTGAGGCTTGAGGCTTGAGTCTGTGATGATTAATCTCTGGCCACGTGGAAAGTGTTAGTACTATATGAACGTGGAAGTTTCTCAGAATCGTGCAAGTTATGTTAATTCGAGAGGGCCAGAAGAAATAAAT